>VZTU01013028.1:15142-51169 GCA_013400835.1 Zapornia atra
GTGGGTGGGCACAGGCCAGGGGGGCCGCCGGGCGCTCTGAGGGGGTGCGGGTGGCGGCCGTGCGGTGCAGCATCTCAAAGGGTCTTCTTTGGTCTTCTCCAGCAACCACAGAAGCCGAGACGGAGCAGAGCCTCACCCCCAATGTGATGCTCAACACAGAGAGCAGCGAGGGATATGTGGTGAAAGTCAGGGGGCTGCCTTGGTCCTGCTCCACCGAGGAGGTGCAGAGGTTTTTCTCTGGTAAGTAGAACTGTGGTGTGAAAGGGGTCTATTGTCAACTCTGGGGTCCTCCTGGGGACAGAATGGCAGTTGGAATGCTGTGGTAAGTAGTTCTGGAAAGTGTTCAGGGCATTTCAGTAGGTAGTGAAGTTTGTAATGCTATGAGTAGCTCAACTAGTGGAAAGGTATGTTTTGCTAGCAGAACGTGGAGACAAATAGCTTCCGTCTAGAAGCTGCTGTGGTAGTCACAGCTGCTTTAGCTTCGTGGAGCAGCCAGAAGAGGTAAGTATCTGTTTCAATGAAAACATCAAAATTTGTGCTTCAGGTTGAACTAAGTAAATTTATTTCTTGGTGCTGTCCCACTAGACTCCTGTGCCAAGTGTCCTTCTCCCAAACTACTATTTTCTTCCAGTAATAGTGGTGGTAAATACATGCTTTCTTCAGTGACTGGAGATGTTAGAGCTGCTTCAGCAGCTTTTATTTGCAGAACTTCTTCATAGTAAGGGTAACGGAGCACTGGAACAGGCTGCCCAGGGGGTTGTAGAGTCTCCTTCCCTGAACTAAAGACCTTCCAGGACACTGACCTGAGCAACCTGTCCTAGGCAACCTGCTTTGGCAGGGGGGTTGCACTCACTCTCTGGAGGTCCCTTCTGACCCCTGCAATTTTGTGAATCTGTGATTTTAGCATATTGACTTGATTCTGAGTTAGTTCACTATGCTTACACTGACTCTTTCTACTTCATGCTGATGAGAGTCTAAGTTATGATCAGAAGTAGATGCTGTGTTCAACTTGAAACACCAGAGCTTTGAAACTAGATATCTAATTTGTATTTACCCTTAGTCTTGCTAATCTTCACACTACAAGGATACTCCTTGGTTTACTGCTCAGTGTAAAAGTTATACCAAAAGTATTTAAATACTGCTGGCTTTGTCATATTGTTAGAACTTGATAGTTGTTGGCTTTTTCCTTTGAGAATACTTGAAACTTTAGAAGTCACACAATGTTCCTGTAGTAATGAAATTAACGATGGCCTTCCTGTTTCATTTTTAGATTGCAAAATCCTGAACGGGGCTTTGGGTATCCGTTTCATCTACACCAGGGAGGGCAGACCAAGTGGAGAAGCATTTGCTGAACTTGAATCAGAGGAGGATGTGAAATTGGCACTGAAAAAAGACAGAGAAACAATGGGACACAGATATGTCGAAGGTTTGACTCAGTTGGCCTAGTAACTAAATGTGTTTGTGCTTGATGGATTCTTTTTTAAAATTACTTTTCTGTGTTTTAAAAATGCATGTGGAAGGACAAATGGACTTGCATATCATAAGTTGACTAGTTTAAAGGCAAATGGATTCTAAAACTGTTGTATATTCCAGAATGCATTAATTCTAAGTGCCTTTTGCAGTTTTCAAGTCAAACAACGTTGAAATGGATTGGGTTCTGAAGCATACTGGTCCCAACAGCCCTGATACAGCTAATGATGGTTTTGTTCGTCTTAGAGGACTCCCATTTGGCTGTAGTAAAGAAGAAATTGTACAGTTTTTCTCAGGTATGTGGGATAAAAGTCGTAGCTGTAGCACTTGGTCTATGCTTAAAAGAAAAACCCATCGCCATGGAATGCCCCGTAGTATTTCCAACAGTACATTGATTGGTATTAAAAGTAAATAAGCCATTCTTCATTAGTAACCTGGGCTTGAGGGCTTGATTACTAAAGTGTTAAATAATTGAAGGAACTCCAGAAAGCTGCTCTGATTTAGACTTAGCAGGACATACTGTTCCAAGTAAGGATAGCTGATACTAAGTGTCTTGCTTTCTCAATGAAAATGAACAGTTCAGCTGGGAGGATGCTTCCACCCACAGCCTTAGCTGGTTTACGCTGCTCAGTGAGGGATGTAGGGCACCCTAACTGCTGAGCTCAGTACAAGGAGCAGGATCTGAGGAAGGGCATGAGTTGTGCCTGTAATTCCTCCATAAATGCAGACTTGAGTATTGAATGAGATTCCAGATGGAAACCAACCTGTGCTCTGCCCAGGTACAGATTTTCCCACTCCCCTTCCTCAGAGGGGTAAAAAAACCCCCAACCCCCTAAGCAACAAACCCTTGATGCTGTCTAGCTTGAAAGTTTTTATGGATGAAGAGATAATGTCTTTTATTGACTCATTTTCACTTTTTTGCAGCTGTTGTGTGTTGTAGGAACTGGAATATTATTAGAAATGCCTAAGAGTGAAATCTGTTGATTTATCTAGGATTTAACTCAGTAGTCTTTTTCAAAATAGTAGACTTCTAAATGTGAGTGTTAAAACTAGCTGGAATGTTTTGCTTTAACAAGATACAACTGAGCTTACTGTTTTGCTTTAAAATACAGTAGAAATACTCCAATTTTACAACTTCTAGAACCTGTTTTGTTTTCTGAATCAGTAGTACCTTGTGAACAAGACCAATTCCTAAGCATGTGCATTTTAAGTTCATTTCTTACATGGTTAAGTGATTCAAGCTTTTAAAACTGTTAATGTGCTTAGTGTACAAAATGTGCCTCTTCTGTTCAGAAACTAATACGTTTGAAATTACCTCATGATTTTTTCTTGATTAAGCACTCCTAAAGATGATAAAATAATTCTGAAACTTGATGTTTGCATAAGACTAATTTTACCTGCGTGACTTCTAGTAAAAGTACTTGTTATTCATAGAGCTGTTTAACTTGCTGTGTTTGAATTTAAGTACCTTAAAAAGTTCATCTTAAATACTTTCACAGATTTGAAGAGGTTTGTAATAATATATGAAGTTCTTAATGCACCCTGCATTAGATGCTTGATCTGAGGAGTTGTCTGTGACACTCAGAACACTTGTGTGCTCTGCAGGGTGGGTTAAGAACGTAACCAGAATGGTATGTGATGATGGTGGATCTCTTTGTTGACATGCTTTTTCTTCTAGTTTTCTAGAATCAACATACCATTCACTTGCAAGTGTTAAAATTCTGGTGTATTTAAAGCTATAAGAAAAACTCATGACCGGGCTTGTGATGTTAATATTGCCCCCCTACTGGGGTTATTTGTCCTTGGGTTGAAGGGTTGGAAATCGTGCCAAATGGGATAACATTGCCGGTGGACTTCCAGGGGAGGAGTACGGGGGAGGCCTTCGTGCAGTTTGCTTCACAGGAAATAGCTGAAAAGGCTCTAAAGAAACACAAGGAAAGAATAGGGCACAGGTGGGGATGGATGGTTGGTTGGCTCTGTCACTTTTCTTATGGTAAACAAGTAAATCCATATTCTCTCTTCTGAAAATGTTAATGTCTGCATGGAAAAATAGTGCTTTGGTTTCTAACTTGGTGATAAGTAAAGGTACTGCTAATGTGCCTATGCCACACTGTTTGGATCTCCCCAAAGCTAAAGATCAAATTGGGCTAAGCTTAAGTGTGTGCTGGGAACTTGTTAACACTGGAGGAGTGCAAAAACTGATAGCTTGAAAGCAATGAAGTTGAGAGACTATGGCTTTAACTTCTCAAATAGCACCAATCTGCCTTTAGAGCTAAAGACATGCACAGTACTCTTATTACCATAAGAAAATGTGATACTTTCTAAACTTGTTTTATAAGTTGAAATGTAACAAATTTTCTTACTGTATTAATCTCCAATGTAATAAGCATAGCTTTCAAGAAATTGTCACAAAGGGTTTTTATTCTATTGTACTTGTGACTATTTTTCATTGAAGCATGCACTTTTTTGCCTACGCTGAATCACTGAAGCATAGGCTGGGTTCACTAGCACATGCAGAGCTTTTTGTAGCATCCTGATGGGTTAAAGTCTTGGTGGAGACCAGGTTTTTAACCCTCTGTTTACATTGCCACATGAGCAAAACAGTGCTGAGTTGAGCGGACGTTAGTCCCTCCTGTATTTTTTAACTAACACTTTAAATTGGGGGGAGGAGGGTGGGGAATCCATATTGCTCCCCCACCCTTAAGGCTGGGGTACTGTGAAGTACGAGGAGCATGTAAACCCTTCAGTAATTGTAATTTCTTGAAAATACACTGATTTGAAAGTAACGTAGTGCCTGTAATAGTATGTCATTGCCTACATAATGTAAAGAAACCTGGCTTAAAATAGACCGCCAGTTTCCGGGCTATGACTAAATGTCTTGTTGTAATGTAAAGTTGTGAGGTGACTGTGGGAGGGATTGCAGACTGACTTCTTCCTGTGGAAACACTTCTAGGTACATTGAGATCTTCAAGAGTAGCCGAGCAGAAGTGCGCACTCACTACGACCCTCCACGCAAGCTGCTGGCAATGCAGAGACCCGGTCCTTACGACAGACCTGGTCTGACACGAGGATATAACAGTCTTGGTAGAGGAAGTAGCTTGGAGAGAATGAGGCGTGGAGCTTACGGAGGAGGTAAGGATACAAAGTCCAAGAGGGAGCTGCTCACCTGAGAAGCAGCAACACTTGGACCTGGTAGTGTCTTCCCTGCTTTGTAACCTACTGGTTTGTATATGTTGAAACGGAACGTTGTCTGCAGTGTGTTCAGATCTGCTTGACTCTTTCTGTAGTTGAAATGAACATGTTGTCCGATCTGTTCATAGGTTATGGAGGTTATGATGACTACAATGGGTATAATGATGGCTATGGTTTTGGTTCTGATAGATTTGGAAGAGGTAAGATATCTCTAATAGGAACTGTAACTGAACTTAACAATATGTCTCCAAAGAAACTAAAATACATCTGAAAGACCTAGAATGGACTCTTTTCTCTGCAGGAATGTCGGACCACAGATACGGCGACGGGGCATCCACCTTCCAGAGCACGACTGGCCACTGCGTCCACATGAGAGGTCTGCCTTACAGAGCTACGGAGAACGACATCTATAATGTGAGTTCCAGATCTGTTCCCTTACGCATGTGGCTGTGTTTGTCACTGGATGTGGCAGCTGCACCACAGTTCCCTCTTCTTTTAGAGAAGGCAGCTTGCTGTCAAACCAAACTGTTGCATCGGTGCGTTTTAATCTGTGTGACTGTTTTGTACGTAGTTCTTTTCACCTCTGAACCCTGTAAGAGTACACATTGAAATCGGACCAGACGGCAGAGTAACTGGAGAGGCAGACGTGGAGTTCGCTACCCATGAGGACGCAGTGGCTGCCATGTCCAAAGACAAAGCGAATATGCGTAAGTGTGACAGAGTACGCAGCTGTAGGATGATGCAGCACTGTGGTGAAGTGCAGCTGCTGTGTCTGGAGTGGCAAAGGTTTTACTGCAGCCTTGCTTGCAGTGAGGCACATGATGGGGTGTGGATCCAGAGTGAAACGCTCTCATGGCAAAACTTTGTTCTTCCAGAACACAGATACGTAGAGCTCTTCCTGAATTCTACAGCAGGAGGGAGTGGTGGCGCCTATGGCAGTCAGATGATGGGAGCAATGGGTATGTGTACTGCACCCCTAAATGAGCACTGGATATTTAACAAAGCTGACTAATCTTGTGCAGCTCCTGGTTGTTCTATGTCTGGCATTAAAAACCTGAAATTCAATGTTGTGTCTTAATCCCACAGTCAAAGAATCAGAAGGGGTAGTCCAAGACTGGAACACTAGCACATTGCCAGGTATATAAGTCTTCTGGGAATACTTTTGTGGTGCTGAATGTGATGTGTGGGGTGGAAGTGAAATGGGAGATGCCTGTCCTTCTATTGTCCTTCCCCCTTTTCTGGAGATGAGAACAAAGTCTGGCGATAAAGATGTGTCTGTGTGTGATGTGTGCTTGGAGATGTGGGAAAACCTTCACGTGTGAGAAATGGCCTGAATTGCTTGAGCAAACTCCAGAATTGCTTGGAGATGTAAAATGGGTGTTCGCCACGCAAGGCTAAAGCTGCTGTTGTCTCTGAAGCAGATAACCTATATACCACCTGACCTGTCTGGTTTTGTAGAGATTAAGGTGGTGGTTGGCTTCTGGAGATTGTCTTTTGGGAGGAGTGTGCATGTAGATACACTGCTGCTTTTACAGTGGTTTGATTACACCCTCCTGAAGGGCTGGGTGCTGTTATGGGTAGCGCTTGGTCCTTAAAGCCAAGCTTAAGCCCCCAGAG
Source organism: Zapornia atra (assembly GCA_013400835.1). Classification (NCBI taxonomy): domain Eukaryota; kingdom Metazoa; phylum Chordata; class Aves; order Gruiformes; family Rallidae; genus Zapornia; species Zapornia atra. The sequence continues at coordinate 21,422 of VZTU01013028.1, forward strand.
TGTGTCTTAATTAACAGGAGCAGATTGCTCCTGCTGGGTATGGTTCATAGAAATGGCAAGACTAAAGCTTACAGCAAGGGCTTGAGAACCAAGCTGTGTTTCCTTATGTACTTGGGAAGAAACTCCCTATGTGAGTGAGAGGGGTGGCTGGGTAAGGGTGGATCTGTGATAACGAGCAGCCTGACAGGCAGGGTCTCAATGCTTTCATCCTTAACTCCAAAGGAAGCCAATCCAGTTATGGTGGTCCAGCTAACCAGCAGTTGAGTGGAGGTTATGGAGGAGGATATGGTGGTCAAAGCAGCATGAGCGGATATGGTAAGAGCTTTTCTTGGCTGGTTCTAGGTGGGGGAAGCACACTGGCTTAGCATGCTGCAAGGGCCTGTTCCCTGACGCTGAGGGGCTGTGGCACACTGGGCGGCACGAGCCCTGGAAGCTGACAACTTGGGTCCTGTGAATGTTGGAATAATGGAGAGCTGGAGGGGAGTGGGCTCACAGCAGGAATGTGGACCTGCGGTGGGGGTGATTCTGAAGGGGGTAGGGAATGCTGGTCTCCAGGCTTGCGCTTCCTTCTCGGTAAGGAAGCTGGAGACCACCCTCATTTAAAGCTGGAGCACACAGGGGAAGGTGTATGGGAGGCTGGGTGCTCTCCACTTCTGCAGATCAGTGTAGTAAGCACTGAACACAAAAGGAGGGGCAAGACAGTGCTGCCTCTTTCTTTGAACAACCGATAAACTTGATTGTGGGTTTGGAGCTGTAAACTGACACTTTGCAGTATTGGGCACAGTGGATGGTGTTTACGAGGTGGCCCAGCACGGACAGGCGTTGGGGGAATGATGCTGCGAGTCGGCCTGAACCAGCTGTGAACCTGCTGTCGGTTTTCCCCCTCAGACCCCGGGAGCCAGGGCGCCATGAACAGCAGTTACTACAGCAGCGGGAACCGCGCGTCCATGGGAGTGAACGGCATGGGCGGCATGTCGAACATGTCCAACATGAGTGGTGGCTGGGGAATGTAACCAATTGCTGACTTTTGGTCACATCTTTTTTTAAAAAACAAAAAAACAAAAAACTAAGTTTAACAGTTTTGCAATACGAGCTTGTGATTTATGCTTTACTGTAAGTGAATTCAGGATTGTTATTTTAAAACCCTTCAGGTTCAGTATTTTTGAACATACAGAAAATGAACATTCATCTAGGATGTAATAACCAAGTTGAGTAAAGACTATAACTGTTAAACGATTTTGAGCGTTTCTCAAGTTAGTTTTGTTGTAGGAGTGTATTTAAGCAGTAAGCGTATTTAGGTTAAAGCTGTTTGAATTATGTTAAATGTTGCTCTTATACCATATTACATCGACACTGTTTTGAATACATGTTGAGGAGAGACATGCTTTTTTTGTAAAGAAACAATATAGGAGCTGTGTCTGAAATTCAAAGTGAACATTTGGCATGTTAGTTCTAGTTTATTTCTTTTAATATCCTGTAAGGCACGTTAAAGCTTTTTTTTTTAAGTTAATGGGGGAAACGTGTTGAGACGCAATACGGCTACTTTAGGATTTTGGTCTTGGTGTTCGTATAAAATTCTGAGGCCTTGATTTATCTTTCATTGTATTGTGATTTCCTTTTTAGGTGTATTGCGCTAAGTGAAACTTGTTAAATAAATCTTCCTTTTAAAAACTGGAACTTATTCCTTCTTGACCTCTGGCTTCTGGGGTGTAGCTACACCTGCAGGAGTGTTGCTGTGGCCTGGGTCCCTGTAGCCCTCTTCGAACCTGTCTGCCCTGAGCCTTGTGACCACTCCTATTACACCCCTTCTCCCTGAAAGCTGGTGCAGGCTGTTTGAAGTGCCCCATGTTCTGTACTTGTAGGTGCCTGTTCTTTGGAGCCGGAATGGACGTGGCAGCTTAGTGCAACCATGTTTCAATAAATGCAGCTTCTCAGACCTCTTGCTTCAAGGTGTGGTTTTACCCTGGAGGGACTGGGGAAGGTGTTTCCATGCCTGTGCCTTCCTAGTTAACCATTCTTCCCTGCTTTCTCCCTTTTGCAGCAGTGGGCCTGGGAAGGGCCAGTCCTGACCTTGGCTGCTGCATGCAGCCAAAGCTTGGGGCTGGAGCCCAGCTCTGTAAACCTGTGTCTCCTTGCTGGGGGAAGAAAACAGTGGAGGAATCTGGGGCAGGCCAGCCCTCGGGCTGTAACTGCTGCGTGGGGTGGAAGGTTGCCATTGCCTGGGCTTTGCCCATGGTGTCTATGGTATAATATGACAGGCACCAGCAGGAAGGAGCCATGACATGGTGCAGCACCAGCTGTCCTGCCTGGGCTGCTGACAGCCTTGCTGGAGCTTGAAAAGGCAGCTGCAGGAGCTGGAGGCAGGGCACTGCCTGCTCTTCTCCAGAGCAGGGCTGGAAGCAGCCACTTCTGCAGGGCTTTACCTGGTACCTCAGTTGCCTGCCAATAATTTGGTGCAGTTCTGCCCCTAGAGCTTCAGCCCTCACCACCTCTGGCTGTGCAGGAACACTATCCTCTGGGCTCCACAACTGCCAGCTGTCAAAAGTCACAACTTCACTCTTGCTCTTAGTTTTTGCAAAAGGTTTTATTGTGTAACTACCATACTGTGGTCACAGCGACTTGCAGAATGAGTACAAGGTGTAGGGTTTGACTCTGCAGTGAACTGAAGGCACATTCATTGACACCCAGTGTAACACGCTTCCCAAAGACCATCCTAGATGGGCTCTTCTTGGAGCAAATACAAACTGTACATAAGCCAGTGACACAACAGGAGTGCTGACAGTGCAGACACGGGAGCTGAAGTTAATATGCAGGAAAACAGCAACATCTAGAGGGACCAAATACATGTAGAAATGCCATATACAAATTTTAATACAAATATCTATAAAAAAATCAGAAAAGTGAATTTGCATTTTAGTTTCAAATAGACCTTCAAGTGAACTTAGAGTTGAAATATTTATTCCACTGGGGGAAACATTAGCTTGCATAACCCCTACAGATTATTTTACATTGCTCTGCCTTAAAGTGGAAAATATTAGAGACCAGACGTTCTGCAGCACAGAGGGTGCCTGGAATTTGTAATTAGAAAAATAATGGCTACTTTTCCAATGTTACAGTGGTCCTGTGGCAGTCACGAAAGCCTTAGGAGGAATTAGACGAACACCGCTGAAGGAGTAGTGTGTGACAAGTGTCGCAGACACGGACAGGTTTAGGGTACGATGGCAGTGCAAGTTCATTGCTGGAGCAAGTGTTGCAGAAGATGTCCCCGCAGTTTCTGCAGTGATGCTACAAACAGAGAGTCAGAGTCAACACAGCTGCCTGGAAACAGCATCGCAAAGCACCGAATCAGACCTTGTAACAGGTTTTGGAGTCTGCTGCTGTCACCCTCCACTGACCCCCAGGCCTGTCCTGGCCCCCCAGCACCTCTCCCTCCTGCGCAGAGACTAAACATGGAGCAGGGGGGCTCCCTGCCAGCCCAGCTTCCCGTCTGGCTCACCAGCACAACGGGCCTGGCCTGGCCCACAGGAGCTGCCCCACTGCTTCGCAACTCCCTAGCAGGGGCCCAGCTCAGGCTTTCGGCCCAGCTCTGCTCAGAGGAAATCAGGTGCCTGGGCTGGCAAGTACCCATGCAGACAGACTGAGCTGCCCCAAACCACAGGCAGGACCCCGGCAGCCTCCCCCTGCAACTGCACACCATCAGCATCCAGCCCTCCTTCCACCCTGTCCCACAGGGACAGGAGATGAACCACACCGTGAGAGAACTCGGCCCCTGACAGCTCCCTACCCAGGCAGGGGCCCAGGCAGAGCAGCAGCAGTTTTAGGATGGGAAAGACCAAGTGGCTTCTCTAGGCAGTTACCATGCCAGCATCAGTCTTCCCCAGCACATGGGGCAACAGCACAATTTTTCTTTCCTGTGACAAAAGGAGACACAAAATCCACTGAGCAGCACACTACCTTCCTTCTTGAGATGGAGAATTCCTTGTCGCATTGCTTGCAGTGTGTTGCTTCATCATCCTTCAGCCAGGTATGACCCTGGAAAATTGGAATAAAAGTGTGACTGCAGATAAATTTATAAAAATAAACTCCAAGGGCAGTTTACCAACATTGTTGGTGTTTTTCAGAAGACATTTGAATTAGGATAACCATGGTTAAATCTGAAGGTGTTAAATGAAACTCGTATGGTTTAGTAAAAAAATAAATAATCCATGAGACGTAGAGTACCTTTAGTGCCTTATTTACTTCTTTAATATCTTCCATCTTCAACTTTGATCTGGAAAAAAAAAAAAAGAATTATTCCCTCAGCAAGACTTTACCTTCAGTTGTGTTCAGTTTTACTGCCCTCTCCCCTGTCAGCCCCTGAGTCTGACCTCCAGTTCTTCAGTCAGCTCCCTGTTACAACAAGGAACCACCTACCATCACCAGACTTTGTCACCTTGGGGTTTGGCCCCTTCTCAGTATATTCAGGTGGGAAAAGCACAGTTCCACTCTAAGAATGAAGCATTTACTGCAGTGTTTCCCATCTCAGCCATCCTACAAGGATCTTCCACTCATTTCATAGCTGTTTAGCTCCCCATGCATAGCAGTTGCCTCCTAAAATTCTCATGTTTATTGATTTTTATGACTAGGTAGATTTTAAAATTATCTGTGGTAGTTTGATACTCCATCCTCCAGGTTACGTTGCTCAGAGTTGTGCTGGGACAGAGTTTGTTTTGTAGTTTTTAGAACTTACTGGCTGAGATGAAGTCCCATTTCTTGAAGAGCTTGCTCCTGCTCCTCACAGACTTTCTCTAAGTGCTGCTTCTCATCTTGCAGTTTCCTTAGTTCCTACCAAATCAAGCACAAAATCAAGGTTTTTGTGTGCTAAGTTTGACCTATAAACTACATCAGTCTACCCAAACTACCCAGCAGTTCACAAGAATAAGCTCCTTTACAAAGCTACCCGCTTCTAGGGCTTGATTTTTAGAATTACAGAGGTGAACTACCCATGAGTTCTGTACAAACAGCATCATTTAACTGTATTTACCAGAAAGAGGAAGATTTTGAGTCTCTAAACATCCCTGAGCACAGGCAGAAGGCAGCAGTCCTACGCCCATGCAGAAACATGTACAGAGATGCTGCTGTACAACTGTGTCTTCAAACTCTACACTGCTGGATAACCTGAAGAGAATTTGCTCCTGTGTAACCAGAATGTTCATGCTTAAAAATAAATTCTGTTGTTTCAACTCCTTGACGACGTGTTCTTATTGAATTACACACAGTTGAAAGACCTCCTGGTGCCACTGGAAGCGCTGATCCTGCCCTTTCCTACAGGGCAGGGGATGCACCTCACCACGGGAGGGCTGATGAGCAGGCTGGCCCCAGCTATCCCACCTCAGCTCTGGACTGATGAGCAGCTCAGACGCTCGTGCAGCTATGGCAGGGCAGAGAGAAACCTCCCTGGCCACCTCCAACTCCGCTGTTCTCATTGCTTGAGCCCTACATCTCTCTCCCAAGTTCCCTCTCTTGGCATTTCATGTGCAGACTCACATTATGTCAGCCAAGCTTCCGAAACCCCTCAGAGGAGAGTGGTACAGAAGAAATTACTCTACTACAGATGCAAACACTGCACTGGTTCTATATCAGTTTTACTCCTCAACACTGGGCACACGTGCACGGTGGGTACCTTTTTCAGCCCCTCCATCTGTTGCAGTTCTGTTTTAAGCAGGGTGGTAGCGTCCTTCTCTTGGTGTAGTTCTCTTTGCAAAGTTTGTCTCTGTTCCTTTTCAGATTTTAACTCCTTCTCCAGAGTTGAGCTATTTAGGAATAATTCAGTCTAAGAAACCCATAGCAGGAAAATAACCTACAGTGCTTAAGGATAGCAACAGTATGAGAAAAAGAAACCTTGCCCAAAAGAGGGCAAAAAACCTAGAGTGGGGTTCTGGGAAAGGAGACAGCAGGGATGTTATGGCAGTAGGTATCAAAACTGTAGTAATATTTTCAGGTCACAGAAAATAAGCAGTGAATGGCTGGAATTAAAACCAGACAGAACGATCCTCCCAAGTATGTCCTTGACTACCTGTGTTTAAACAGCCATGTTTGAAAGTTACATTCTACCCTCAAGTCTGAGCTGTGAAAGAAGAATTTCTAAAGAAATTAGAAGTCTTTAGAGGTTTAACATTCTCTAAGAACACCAGGCTGTTCCTCAGCCCCCAAAACCCTAACCAACTCCCCAGTCCTTTTGGCTGACAGTCATTTACACTGTCAGAATACAAGTGTGAGCTTCTCTGTCTCCTGATTTAGTTCACTGAAAGCTCTGCTGCTCATCAGAACGACCAGATTTCTACTGGCACTTTGTGCCCTAAACTGGATGTTCTGGGAAAAGCATTTCAGAATCCTCCTGCTAACTGTTCACTACACTGAGGTGCTGTGCTTTCCTAGATCTTCCAAACACCTGTCAAAGCTTGCTGAACCCAACGTAATTCAAACCTGTCCCCTTTAGACCTGAGCACAGAAAGAGGAGGAAGAATACTTCATCAAGAAATGGCAGAAGGAAAAAACCTGATCAGATGAAATACCATTTGCTGTCCAGTTGGGATATCTGCTGCCGACAAGTGTCAAGCCTGCCAGCAAGCTCTTGCTTCATCTTGTTGCACCTTTCTTCTGCAGCTTGCCTTGCCTTTTCTGCATGCTGCAGTCTAGAAAGCCAGGAACACACACATTTGTCAGCAATTCACATAGTCCTTTACCCACACCCTCCCATTTTGATCTCTTTGATTTACTAACAGATCTTTAGAGAAATATAAAGAACTGAAAATGCTATCAGAGAAAAACACAATAAGCTTTTGAAAGTAACCATTTCTGCAAAAACCCAAAAAGTCAGTCATACCTGTTCTTAAACTAAAGTCAAAATGTTTTCAGACTGCCTGCCTAGGAAAGAGCTAGGGTTCTGGAATGGGTCAGTTATGGGCTCATTTGTGTGGGAAGAGAGAGCAGGCAAGCACAAAAGGTGATAAGGAGAAGGGGAAAAGAACACCATGCTTCTGTGTATGCCCAAGTGTCTAGAGGAGGTGTATGGAAGGTCATTCTACAAAGGTTTTGGTTGGAAACTCTATACTGACTTCAGTGTTGGGGTTTTGAGCTTGTAATTATTACCTCTCCTCCATCTGTTTCATAGAGGACATCATCTCATTTGCTTTTCCTTCAAAAGAGGATATTGCTTCTGTTTTCTGCTGTAGTGAACACTCTGCATTCTGTAGGAATAAGGGAACAGATGTTCCAGGTAATACATGTTTATCTTCCAAAGCACAAAGGGTTAGTGCTTAATGGAATTCTGCCACTAGATAAAGAATGTTTGGCTTGTTACAGGCTGTGCCTGGGTCTATGTGCCTGTGGAATGCACAAAATGCTGATAATGCCAGAGCAGACACTGAACTTATTTTGTTTAGAGCTCAGAAAACCCCCAAACTTCACTGTGCTACATTTTGGCCCACGAGATCAGCTATAAGCCCAAAATTATCTCTTTAGAAAGAAGCTTGAAGAAATAAATGATCAGATTAAAATGACAAGATAAGAATATCAATTATGTTGCTATTACGATTTGAATGTAACGACTGCTCCCAGTGGGCATGGAGCCAGCCCCCCCAAAACTGCTTTGGAAGGCAAAGGAACACCTCAGCTTGGGGGTTCACTGGCTGTCACCTTGCAAGTTTCTGTGCATCTGTGCTGGAGGCAGAGGCCTGGCTAAACCCTGAACAGGTATTGGGAAGCAGCCCATAAAACAGAGAGAAATCCTCTCTGGATTTGGGATGTGGGAGGGGAAATCTGGTTAAGCTCTTATGTCAGTAATGGACAGCAGCTCTGTGTGTTTTCTGGGAACACTGCTACCCTCCCACTTTCTTGTAGAAACGCCTATCTTTTGTCCAACTGACATCCCCCCACCCCAAACAAAATCCAAAGCAGTAAAAAACACCACAACACACCCAAACAAGAATATAAATCACAAGAACATCTCCAAACCCCTACAATATATATGATGTAAAAGATGTGGAAAGTAGTTTACTTTCCCCATCTGAAAAGACTTGAGAAAAGGAGACAGGCCTAGAAAGCAAAATGCTTTTCATTTTACTTCTCCAACCAGCTTACTTCTGGAGAGCCAGGTCTTAGGCTAAAGAGGGTATTACAAAATGCCTAAAACAATCCAACAGCTTTCTGGTAGCTCCAGAGGCCAGCCTGACTACAGAGCTTCCCCCCTTCCCCAAATCCAGTGTTGCCTTTCTGCTGGGCACAGCCTGGCAAAACCAGACAAAAATAAATGACAGTTTTCTGTTGGTTTCAAGAGGTTTATTGGTGGTTTCTATGGTAAACAGTGTTAAATGTGGGATAAGAGGCAATCTGACACAATGGGCATTAGAAGACAGTTTTTAAAGACTAATCATTCAGTGGTTAGAACAAAGGACCCTTGCAACCACCTTCTCAGTGAGAGACCTCCATGTAGCTCAGCATTCGCTGGATGATCCTACAGCACACTATGCAGCATGCTCAAGGAACCCCCTTTCTTTCCAACACATCTAATCTCTCATCAATAATGAAGCATGGTAAAAAAACACCATACAATTCCTTCTATGGTTTTAAAACTCTGTAATTAATATTCTTAAGAAAACTGTTGCATCCAAGCATTACTTTAGATGTATGTAAGTCTACATGCACCCCCAGAGGGTGATTAACATTACAGCTGCTCTTTCTGTTCACCTCATGTACATACCTGAGATTTGTGAAACATCTGCAAGTTAATTGCCTTCACCTCTTCCAACTGCTGGCGAAGTGCAACCAAGGTATCTTGTTTTTCATGAGTATCTTTTTCCAGAAGTTTCATGGCAATTTCCATTTCTGTTTTCATTCCAATCTGTAGCTCCAACTCTTTCTCTAGTTCCTTACAAAGAGATTTCCTACTTATTGCTATGTAGTCATAAATCAGAGACACACATTTCCAAAACCCATATAACCCTCTGACCAGAGCTATGTATTACTCTAAGGTAATACTGAGCTATGAATTTACAAGGGAGCTAGGTCTCAATACTGTAAGTTAGCAAAACCAAAATACTATTTCAGCTCTCCAGATCATGCCAGCAGATCTGCACCCTTCCCTGGAGGAGCAGAACACCCTGTGTAACTTTGCAGCCTGTTGAATTAAATATTCCTCCTGGCAGCTGGAGCTGGGATGCCTTAAGAGCCATAGGTTTCAGCAAGCATGGGCAGCCTCTTCTCCAGTTTGCTGTGGAAGTGACTGTTGTGCATACACCATATTTACCTCCTAATTTTTTTTGTTTTTTATTAGCCTCTATTACAATAATCTTGGTATGATCTTAAACAGGGGAAGACTTCTTATTTTTAGCCTTCTAAAAGCCCCAATGCCCAAATTTCCAGTTCTTTACAGACATCATAGATAACAAGATGTCCAGCACCTTGTTTGCAAATCCATTATGAATTCTGAATAGTTGCAAAAAGTGCACAGCATACATCTGGCCCTTGTAATGCTGCCTTAAAGTAGGGAGAATTCCACCTCTTTCATTTCACTTTTTTCATTTCCTTACCAGCCTAATTTTTTTTTCTTCTTTCAACTGTTTCCAAACATCACTGTACATTTCATCAAGACCCTGGCGTGACTGCTTGTAAGTATCCAATTCCACTTTTGTATCCTCTTTTGTTACCTGTAAGAAGCCACGTAAGACCACAAAGTATTTAAAGTATGCCTCCAATTGAGTGCTATTTCAAGTAAAATCCCACTATTGTACAAACAAGCTGATAAATAAATGTCAAAGAATACACTAAAAATAAACCCAAACCATTCTAACACTTTTAATGCTCCCACCCTTCTTTGAGTACATATTTAGGTGTGCAGTGCAGAACAGCAAAATCCAATGGCTGTGCACACTAAACTGTACTTAGTATCTCAGCTCAAAGTGCTTTTGAGAGCACTAACTAGAGCTGATGAAAAGAGATCACTTATTTTAAGGATCCTCATTATCTTTAAATAGGCATCCCACCTCTACACTTTTTTCACTCCGTTCTCGAATTAATTCATTTTGCTGTTTTAATTGCTGCTGCTCTTCCTGAAGTGATCCAATTCGGTCAGTTGCTGCTGCGAGCTGTTTACAAAGAGAAGGTATCTATATTTAATCACTGCAAAGCACACAACATCTGGAGGAATTCTAAAGTTAGTAGCTCAGCCTTTGCAGCAGGTGCACTGTTCACTTCCCCTTTTGGCCCTTTCGCTCTCCCCAGAAGCTGCCTGACCCCTTTGCAACTGTACTCACTGTACAGCCTAAATCAGTAAGCCCACCAACACTTGTTCATCTGACTTCTGTTTCACACTGTCATCAATTATTTTTAAATATTAACTGTGCAAAGAAATATATATTAAAAAATAATTACAAAAAATAGCATAAAAGACTAAAATCCAGCACAGAACTGTGATACCCCTTTTGGTATGAACTAGAAGTCAGGGGTGGTGCTCATCAGGGGATGCTTATGGCATTTAAGGGGAGATACCCCAAAAACTAACAGAAATTGAAGTAGACAAATACACTTTTAAATTATATATATATAATATATATAAACATTAAAGAATGCAGCTGCATTCTATTTCAGTTACCAGCTATAAAAGGTTTCCTAATTGAAGTGTGGTTCTTTTCCTTCTCCTTTTCTGTTTAACTCATGACAGATACATGCACGTGTGTGTGTGTGTAGAAGGAAGAGGGTCAAATCATGTTCATTATGGTGTTATGATAACTTTTGGGTGGAGACACTATTGCAAGATAAAGAACTTGAATAAGGGAACCTGTCTAACAAACAGGTGCCCAAAAGCATTTTAATAACTCACTTAACACAGAAGCTTTTGACAGAGCTTTGCCCACGTGCCAATCACTGACAGTCTTACCAATCCCAAATACTTCATCAGTATCAACTCAAATATTAGGTCTAAGGTATATTCATTCCTAGGGAGTCCTGCCTCTGATAGAAAACAGCTAAGAGAGATATTTAACAGATCAGACACAAACCTCTTCCTGGAGTTTTGAATTAGTCTTTTCTAAACAGTCTATTTTGTTCTGGAGATCTGCAACTGTGCAACTGCAGGAAGGAAAAGATGTGTATAAGAACAGTAAGAGGGGACAGTTTTCAACATTTATTCCCATCAAACATACTTTTACCATCTTGCATTTGTTAACAATGAAATACTTTGGTGAACTGGCAAATATCACTGTTCCTCTTAAGCTCCAAGAGGAACATGAATTTCCCTACAGTTGGCAGCCTATTGTATTAGTTGGCGTATGTTTTGCAGTTTTAACACCTCTCTGATGTTCAAGGGGGAATTGAGGTGTGCATCTCCTGTTGAGCAATATATGGGAGAAGAATGAGCCAGGAGTTGGACTTGATGATCCTTATGGGACCCTTCCAACTCAGGAGATTCTGTGATTCAATGATTCTTTCTCTAAAGAATGAATTTCTAGATGCACTGGAATAGTTTTCTGTTGAAAAGGTAGCTCCAAAGTCTTCTGTTAATTACTAATGTCTCAAAAAAAAAAAAGTCAACTATTATTACACAGATCTTTTTTCTGCATTGCATATGCCATCAGAAAATTAAGATTACAAAATGAAACTAGGATTTTTGGAAATAATCAGTATTGGACAAAGATCTATAAAACTGACAGGAGAGAGAAAGTCATACTAGAGAAGCTAAAAGTGTTTATACATTCCAGTAGATGAAAATCCCACCTTAGATGCCTGTTAAGTTCTTCCACATAATGCTTCTGGTCAAGGACAGCTGTGATCCCTCCATCTCTAGTTGTAAAAGTGAGAATTTATTGATTGAGAAGAAAACTCCTTCATTCTAGAGGGTTGGTTTGTACTAGAATTTTCAGCATAGACTTGCAAACTGAAACATATTCTCTTTTTTTTTAATAGAAATCAGCAGCTAACCAGTGAAGTGCTCTGAAGCACAGGGAGCACACAAACTATGAAGTCCCCTCTGCTCACTGCAAGTCTTCTACACACAGTGATACCAACGGCTGCAGCCGCAAATTCACCCAACATTTACACCCAAAAGTCCTCTATTCCTCCATAAGTGATCTCTCCCACAAATGCAGCTACCTAACTGAGAGTGGTTTTGGAACAGTGCTTAAAAAACAAAGCAGTGATTTAGTAGTGGGTGACCTGGCAGATCTCATCTCCTAAAACCCAATCAAACCCAAGCTAAAATTTTGGGTGCTTTTAGTTTAGTCCCAGCTCAAGATACAAACTCTCCACACCATACTGTTGTTAAAACCACGAGGTCAGCCTTTGAAAGTTAGTACTTTTGTTTAGCTAACAAAAACCTATTTTGGTGACTCTTTTCTTGATGATTAAAAGAGTTTAAGATCTCTAGCACTCAACCCCACAGACTGACAGATTAGTTCTACCAAAAAAGGTAAAGATTGAGAATCAGTAATTCACCATACATACTGTTGGCCATCACTGTCCTGAGTTTCTTTAAGGTACAAGGAAAAATCAATCACTCCAACCTGAAAAATACATTTAAGACATTAACACACCTTCACAGTGCAATTCTGCACAGCAGCAGGCATTCCTGTATATTTGGAAAAAGCCAAATATACAAAGTTTAAGTTTAGAACAAGATAGTACCTATATTATTCCCAGCTAAAGCAAATGTACAAGCTAATGTTTGTTGTAAAAGCACCAAAATAACCATATTCAGTGTGCTCAGCTTCCAGCAGTTAGTTTTGGCAGCATTTCCATAAACTTGTACATAAGTATCCATCTCTTGAAGTAGTTCTTTTTTTATATTCAATGTGGGAAACATGACAAGTTTCCACACATGACATTCCTGCTTAAAGGAGCTTAAATCATGCTTTCTAGAAACAAAAACAGTATCTCACAGAGATCAGACACTTAAGCAATTCTTTGAATTCTTAAAGACATTAATAGCTAGCCATGTTCATAAATTTACAACAGGCAGGATAATGTCAATGTTAATTTCAATGTTACTTTCTGCAACATTATCTTTTTAAGAAAAAAAAGGTTAATAAGAATAAAAGTATAGTAACCTCTAATTTTAAATTTACAGCTCAGAAAGAGAGTTAGCACTTCTGCTATGCTGCTGACCCATTTTGTCAAGTTTTACCTAATTCAAAAGCAAAACAGACTGGCTGAAAGAGGACATGGTTTCAAACTACAGGGTCTTCATAGTTAGTTAAGCAGAGATTCATGTAAGGCATTTATTTGTTGGGATCACAAACAGCCCAGGAGTGCAAGGAATGTTTTGAGGTGTTTCATTAAAACAGCATCACCCCCCATGCACACCAAAGCAAAAAGGAAAACACGATTCCTCCTCAAATGCAAAGCTCCCATGAATCCCTAGCTGATTGATGTTGACAACATCTCTTGTAATTTTCTTAGTTCATCCCATTTTTGATTTATAATAAGACATTCAGACACCTGCTTATGACAAGAATGGCAAACCCTGGCTGCATGCCATATTTAATAATCCTGGACCCATCTCACTACTTAGGGATGTGCTTAATTCTACTGGACTCTTACACAGACTGATCTTACTTAAGCTTTAATCTTCACCTGGGAGTCCAAGTCTTCTCCTTTCAAGCAAAGGTTTGCATCAATAACATTCAATCCAACTAGCAGACCCACAATGACAGCTCCTTCCTCTTCCATCATCAATGCATCAGGTTCGTAAAATTCACTAGAAGAAATATTATAAGGCATCACTGCACATCATAACAATTATAATGGTGCTTCCATCACTGAAATCATATAAATAGTAACACAGTCCTTATCAAGCTTCCTCTCTGATAATTTATGGCAATGGTGGAAGATGCAGATCACCTGTAGATTCACAAAAAATCTTCAAAATTCACAAAATGTTCAAAAACATTGAACAACTTGCTCCTGTGCAGGTTGCAAGAAAAAACTTAAAGCTGGCCAATTAATAACCTCTTGCTACAACAATGTGAAGTTTCAGTGTAGATCTGTTACCTTAATAGATGCTTATGGTCCAGGAGTACTTTGAGATAATCCGCCAGTTTCTTTTGCATGAGTGCTAGATAGAGCCAAGCCCTTCCTCTTCCTACCGCAGTCCTAAAATGAAAAGGTGCATGTTTTGGTAAAACCAATATGTTTTATTAACTAGATTTATACAATTTGAGATTCTCCCTTTAAAGTGTTCTTTCCAGAACACAGAAGCATTTAAGTAAATCCCATTGCTTCAGTGAACAGAAAGTACACTGTAAAATCTTCCTCGCTTTCAGAGACATACAAATTTCCAACTGCCACCGTAACCCAACGCATCCTAGCATTAAAACTAGTCTCTTTTTGTCATCCTGAATGACCCAAATGAACTATTACTAGTACATGCACAAAATCAGACAAAAGCATAAAGTGAGGGAGAGAAGAAGAAAGAAAATATTTGTGAAATTCCAGAGTTATTTTTAGCAAGCTTATAGAAATTTCCAAATGCGATGTTTTAATGTGACAGCATTGTTTGAATCAGAATCTCAGAGTATTTTGAGATGTCCTCCTTATCTCTTGGAGAAATTAATGCCTCCTACGTACCCTATTTTTCTCTTTGGGAACAAGATCTTATTAAGCAAGGTGAGAGACTAGACGAAGGGTTCTTTTTCCCAGCAATATTAGTGAAACGCATCACCCCCAACAACCAACTTACTTCAACTCTGGCAGATTTTTAACACTAGTTGCTATATCTGATGCTTCAGGGCAAAGTTTTTCCACTAGCTCCAGAGGACCAAAAAATGATTTGTTCTGTCCAATAAAAGTCTTCTTCGCTAAAGGGAGTATACAGAGAAGTTTGTGAGAAAAACTGACATGCTTCCAACTCCAGAATCACAATTTTTAGTCTACGTTTTACTTTGTCTTAACAGCTTCTAATATTCACAGAATTGCAGGGGTTGGAAGGGACCTCCAGAAACCATCGAGTCCAACCCCCCTGCCAAAGCAGGTTCCCCTAGGACAGGTCGCACAGGTTGGCATCTAGATGGGTCTTGAATATCTCCAGAGAAGGAGACTCCACAACCCCCTGGGCAGCCTGTCCCAGGGCTCTGTCACCCTCACTGTGAAAAACTTCTTCTGCATATTGGTGTGAACTTCTGATACTCTAACTTGAGGCCATCAGCCCTTGTCCTGTCATATGTCAATGAAAAAGCACCATTAGAAATACCTTTGCTGCTTAGGAGGCACAATTTTAGCTGTAATGAGCATCACACAGCATTCATGATTTAATATTAACGTCATACAGAAGTCAAACCAGAGGCAGAGCGAACACGACGCGGAGTCATTTATCCGCCTCTCTGCGTGGCAGCCAGGCCGGCTGCAGGGAGCAGGCGCCCACCTTTCAGTCCATGCTTGAGGCAGTGCTCCAGCACCACGAAGAACTGCTGCAAGGGAGGGAAGTCGGAGTCCAGCGTCCGGCCCAGGCTGAGGGCCGACTGGATCAGGGTTTTGATACTGAGCTTCATCATGTTCATGAGGTTGGCACGCTCCTCCATGGTGTGGTGTCGCGCACCTGGGTTGGGAGACGCGGGTGGAGAAAGAAAAGCTGCTTTTAGGAACGCACTCCTGCCCCCTCACAGCGCTGACGGGAGCGGTGCCTCCCCGTCTCGGCCTCCATCTTGCCGAGGTGAACCGAACGGCGTGAGAAGAGCTGGGTGTAAGCCACGGGTGAAGCCCCTCCGCCCCCAACGCGCGGATCGAGGGCTGACACGGCGGGGAACCGGGCCGCTGCCCCGGCCCTGCCGCTCCCAGCACCCGCCGCCTCCCCGGGGAAGGAGGGCACACACAACACGGCACCTTCGCTTCCCGCTCCGGGCCTAGCACCGCCTCAGCGCCCGCGGGGGCCCCTACCTGGGCGGCGGGGAGCAGCAGCGGAGGGCAGCAACACCCCCCGGGCTGAAACGAACCCTTCCCGCCCGCGCTACCACGGCAACAGCACACACGCCACCCTCGGAAACTCTCGCGAGACCGAGCGTGGCGAGGCGGGCGGCGCGGCGCGGCGCGACCAGCGCCATTTTAGAAAGAGTTTTCGCTGCGTGGCAGCGGGTAGTTGAGTGCCTCTCCCCTGCGCCGTTCCGCTAGGCAGGTGCTGCTGCTCCTCCCCGCCGGGGCGGGCCAGGTTCCCTTGGCTTAAACGCGAGGGAAGGCGAGATAAAACTGGGCTGCCAGCCACCGCTTTTTCCTCCCAGTCAGCAACAGGTTCTGAGGGAGGCTGCCAACCGCGTGCCAATGGTCATCTCTGTCCTATGAGCCAACGCCGTTGCGTTAGGAGATTCCTGCTGTCACCTGTGGGTCAAACTCGGTCATATTCCCTTGCAGAAATAGTTGCAGAAGACCCGAGTCTAACAGGTAGTGCCTGTGTTCCAGTCAGGGTTGTCAACGGTATTCCTAACACCATGCAAAAATCTCTTTGGGTAGTTGACATTATTACCTTACTTTTTGTGCACATAACGTTAATTTAGGGTTGAAAATCAGCAAAAACGTCCCCTATCAGAAGAGTGAAAACAGGAAGTCATTCTCATTGAATCCATGTCAATAATCACAAAGCACACCAAGTTCTGTCTTCTGCATACCCTGCTGTACCAATTGGTACAGTCACTGTAATAATGTAGGCTCAGAATTGCACATATTGTTGAGACAAGGATAGAAGGGATGTAATATTTTGATGTCAACATTGTTAGATATACTGGTTGGAGGCAGAAAAAGTGTCAACTGCAGAAACAGAAAATCAGTGGCTTTATGTATTGGGCTGTTTCATTAGCAACTTCCCAACTTACTTTGATGGTTTCCTGAATTTGAATTTCTACTTTTCTCAAGAATATTTTGCTTGTAAACCTTGCTCAAGAAACATGTATCACAAATCCTGTGAACGAACCTTTCTTTATGAAAGCAGATTTAAACGAAACAGGTTTTGTATTAAATAATTGAACAATACTTTTTTAGACTATTGTAAACTTATGCAGTCAAGTACATCTTTTGCAGGACTGTGTACAAGTTGGTACATGCAAAATAGAAAGTTATTAGGCACATGATGAAAGCTAGGCCTCAAGGATTAAGAATCCGGTTACCTAAGTGCAAAAGATCACAGACTTCATGCTGCAATCTTTAAGAATGCAGTCAGACAGTCTTGTGTCTCATTCAAGTCAGAATAATTTTATCATCTTTTTGAAGCCACATGCTTTGTTTACTGTGATTATTTAGCACACTTTGAAGTTGGAAGACACGAAGCATGAAGAAAAGTTCATAGGTTTCCATTTTTAAGACTGCAAGTCTTTCTTGATTTGTATTTTTAAAATTTCTAACTCCCATCCTTCTCTGCCAGGCAGGACATAGGTTCTTCAATGGCAGACATTGATGTGCCTTTCTATATATATCCAGCTGACTGCATGGTGTGCGGCACATTATAAATGGGATCCACAGATCTGAAGTAGCAGGTAGAGGTTGTTAAATCTCTCAGGAAAAAATGGCAGCAGGGAACAAGTTCCTAGTTTTCCACAAAGGTCTTGCAGGTCTCAGATTATTTCTTAAAAAGACCTGCTTTAAAATGAATTTGTAGCACTAAGTCAAAGGTAATAATGAATAGGTTGAATAGGCAGAATAGGTGATTTAGTGCCTGTTCACATTTCATGTGTAAGTTACAAACAGATTTTTCTTACGGAATTTTCTCTAGACTCATCAACATATTACCCAAATATTAGAACAATCTGGGGAGGTAGTGTTGTATTCCCTTATTTTATGGATAAGAAGCTGTAAGAGGACATTTTATTCCCCATTCCTTGCCAAAAGCTGCGTGTTTTGAATTACACCTATTCACAGCAGTATTCCAAACGTAACTGAGGACAATGGGATATTTTGCCCTCTGTCAGATTAGATCCCAGGTGCTTAAGATGGGCATCCAGGAAACAAATCTGCAAGAAGTTTGGTGTGAGACTTGAAGTGTAGGAAAAGATGAGAATCTACATTTTTTAGGACAGAAATAATCTTAAACTCTGAATATACAACACCAAGGAATTTTCACAAAAAAACCCAACCCACAACACCAAACCCACAGCAACCCTCAAACAGTCCATCAGCAGCAACTGGCTTGACCACGCAGACACAATTCATACCCACAGAACTCCAGCTCGAACACTTAGTATCACCAAACCCAAAAACGTCAGCACCAGTTAGCGAAACTGAGCTCCACTGCTCCAAAACCATTAAGTACCAGAATCCAGGCCCAATTGCTGCTACATTTGAACAATCTTGTTTCTATGTTATGAATATTGCTGAGATTTAATTTCCATAAGAGCTCAACTAAAGCCCTTTTAATTCAGTTCTAACAGACCTGTTCCATATATCTGTATGGTTACTATACCCACGAATACAGACGTTTAATGAAGCAAGCTTTGGTTAGCTAGAAGACATTTTTAGCACAGTTAAAAAGGAATTTAGAACGATTTTATATCTTAGTTCACTTGTCTGCTTTCTGACATGGAAGCTATGCAAGGTATAGTTCCTTCTCTGAACCAGCACACCTAGAAAGGGGAACGAATCAACAAACCGAATCGGTTATGAGCACAGCCAGGAATCAAATAAAAGCTTACAGCATAAAACTAAAGCCAGTTTCCCCAAATATATTAAGAGTTTAGGATTCTTCTGATTACAATAAATTCAGTTAAGTTCTACATCTGTGTTGTTAGCATAATTTTGGCTTAAATAAGAACCTGCAGCATCTGATTTTTAAAAATAAATTCAAAGTAGCAATCATGCATCGCTGACACTAATCACCAGCACTTACGGGAGCAAACTTATTTGCGCACCATAAAAGCAAGTTTACTAAATAAACATAACCATACTTGTTTTTGCTGTGCTGTCATTGCTGACTGGTTTGGATATGAATCCTACCAAAGATGAAGACTTCAGAGCGTTGCCGTAGCTCAGCGCTAAGTTTTCCGAGGCTTTCTTGGCCAGCGACAAGATAGGAGCAGACCACCTCGCCTCTTCCGTTTTCTCTTTTTCCTCGTTTTTCAACTCGGCCGTACTAGGAATCTGTTTTTTATCAATTATCTCAAAGTCTTCTTTTATTTCCGCGGCAGATGCGGTGTCGCTCTCCCCTTCAGCCATCTTTACCGTGTCATATGACACTAGTCATGAGCAATCGAGCCGGCAGCCCCAGCCCGGCCTGCCGCCCGCCCGCCGGGCAGGTACCGAGGAGCCGCCCGCCCGGTTTTAAAGCGGCTGCACGCGTTAAGCAGAGCTGTAAGACAAGCCTGTCCAGAACCGAGCGTTTCCTTGATGCTACAGACTCGGAGGGCTGGAAGAGGGAGAAAGACTTTACTTTTAAACAAGTTATGATACTAACAAAAGTACTCTTTAGAGGGTTTTATTCTTATCTCTAGTCCCAAACACCATTTTCTATTAGAAAATTCGTAGTATTTTTTGACATCCCAGATTTATGCAGTTGAATTGTGACAGCTTAAAGAGATCTTTATTAGCATGCCTATAGTTTAAGTCACGGATGCACAGAACGGCAGAGGTTGGACGGGACCTCTGGAGACCATCTAGTCCACCCCCCCTGCTAAAGCAGGGTCACCTACAGCAGGTTGCACAGGATCATGTCCAGGCGGGTTTTGAACCTGCTTGAACTTGATTAAAACGGTGGATTGGTATGACGATTTCAGTGTCACAAAAATACTTGCTCACATTGCTGACGTTACAAAATATCTGTAGTCGGTAAGGCTACTTGATTAATGTATTTGGGCTGTGTTTGGTAGAAAAGATTTACCATGAGGGGGAGCTGAAATGACTCTAGTATGAAAATTTGACCTTGCTGGGTGTCTCGAATATTGATGTAGCTTACTGATGCATGGCTTATTATCCATTTTTCCATCCAGCAACTGTATGTGCTTGAGATACGTTACCTATTCAGTCATGGGATGGTAGGTTTAGCATGTTAGCTTTTTTTTTTTGCTACATAAAGTGAAGGGTTTTGTTGGTTTTTTTTTTTTATTTTTTATAAGAAATGTGAGAAGAGGGAGAGAATAGGAAAGTTGAAGGTCAATTTCAGTAGTCTGGCAGCAAAATCTTCAGGTCTGTATTTTATTTGTACTCCCACTTTAAGATTGAATCTGTCCTCGGACACTGAAAATTTCACAACTTTTGTTCTACAAAGCACAAGGAAGCTCTGATGTTTTTGTTGAGAATTCAGAGATCAGCAGCCTCTTATTCACCCATGATTCATACGAGCTAAGTATAGGCTTTAAGCTACATTTGCTAGCTCGGTAAATTTTGCTCCATCTAGTGGATCCTTCCGTATTTGGCTATGTTTATAAGGGAGTTGTGTCTAATAATTTGGTAGGTTACTGTCTTGCAGTTGACTATAGGAATATATCTCTGTTTGACTTTAATAAGACTTGACAGTGATTTTCTGCCTTTTACTATCCACCCAATATTAGAGTCAGGGCAATATTGGCTAGAGAAGCAAAGCAGAATTCTAAAAACTGAAACAACATTTTTTTTTTAAACACATCTGAAAAATAGGGAGTGAAAATTTTGTGACTCTGAAAATAAGACCAAACCAAGACTCCTATATAGCTCTCCCTATGTTGCTTCCATAAAGTAACAGTGCATCAGACTCTGATGTACAACCTTGCAGTTAGCTACATTGTAAAAATACTAAATGAAACTACCACATAGTCTGTGTAACCTTTCCTTATGTTACTATGAAAGAAACATTTGATCATTTATTTCAGGTGTCTGCTGAGATCAAATAGGAAACTTTATACTGTGCATAAGAGATTTGCTCTGTTTTTTGTTTTTTCTTTTCTACACAGCCATATGATTTAATCAGTCTTTGCTTATGACTAGGTGGTTGAAATGACTTACATGTCCCGAAAGTCAGGTGCTGAATGCCCTGTTTCCTCACATTTCTTTATATTTTAAAGCAAGCAAGAAGTCTTGTAACATTGTAAGTGAGCCTTAAGTTAAAGAGTGGTTTGGTTTTTTTGTGGTTATTTTTTTCCACAAAGTAAAATTTCCTCGGGCGTCATTTGGGGCAGCCAAGGAGGATGTAGTTTATACAGGATACAGCTGTAAGCCCATTAAAAAAACCCCACCAAAAACCCAACAAACAAGCAAACAAAAAAAAACAGAGAAAAAGAAAAAAAGTGGTGTTTGGTTTTGATTCACATATTTATCATGGAAGGGCACTATGCATGAAAAACTCTTCATTTTTAGCTCTGAGAATGGGCTCATTTTTACTTCCGTCTTCTGCAAATGATGATATTTTACCACTATAGTCTCTCTACAGACCACTAGTCTTGTTCTTACCACTCATGTGAAGATGAACAGTGGTTGGTTTTTTTTGAAGGCCCATTATGTGGCTTGTCTGGGTCTGCCAGAGTACCTAAATGTCAAATCTGTGTAATCACATAAATATAATTTTTGAGAATTAAAATTCTTAGGGCTCACTGAAAAGTTAGTCAGGAAACTAAGTGAGGTGATCCACTTACTACTTTTTGCTTTGCCTAACCACAGAAAACAAGAAGATGCTTCTAAAGAAAAGTGTCATTAGGAAGCTGAGCTGACTGAAGTGAAATTCAGTCTTCTTTAATGCAGATCTTGCATGGCCTTGTTTGATTTTATCAACTTTCCCCCCTCTTATAAGAAAGGAGGGGGGGGTTATATTTGAAATATTTAAATAATGGTGAATTAAAAGTATTGGAATAGATTATTCCTGGAAAATTCCTATTTTAACCAGGAAACTGTACAATTAAGATAGAAGTCTGACTAGCCTAATTTTAGATTAGGAGAAGCTATATTATGTGCCTTCAATGATATTGAAAGCAATGCAATTTTCATGTAGTGATACTTAGGGAGACAGTTTATTTGGTTACTTCCTCTTTATCTCAGTTTTATTTGTGTGTGTGTATGTGTAATGTTTTCATAAACTTTTTTGCAATTTAACATTTCAGGTGAATCACATACTTAAAATATTTAAGATCAAGAAAAATGCCACCGAATGCTAAAGGCTGAACTTTCATGGTAAGCTCTCAGTTATACCCCTTTGTGTTTGGGGGTAAATGAATGCCAGTTGAGGGAAAACACTATTAGAAAATTCTAATGTGTTTCCTTTAAGAAGTCATAAAAAATAAACCAAAATAAAACAAACTCCTAAAAAAATTCCATAGCAGTGAATTAATTCTCCCATTCTAACAGTAATTAAGTTATTAGAAACAGGTTTTAGCCGTTGGCTGTTGGCTGTTTAGCTGTTAGCTGTGGGCTAACGTACTTTCCAGTCACTTCTAATCAGAGTTGTTTTTAAACAACTTTTTAAACAACTTCTTTGGCTTTTTAAAAAACAAGATACTGAGTCAAGCAATCCTTAAACAAACAAACAAACCCACAACTTCATGCTCCCCAATGCTAATGTACCATATGCTCATTACTACTGAAAAAATCAACTGTTTGAAACTCATTTCAAAGGTCATTAGAAACTCTGAGAGGAAATGGAAATTGCATTAGGTGGAATATTTTGTCGTTGTAATAAATAAAGGTAAAGATTGAGTAGAATATTAAAGAGATACTGGTGTGGAATCAAAAGAACAGCAACAAAACTCGTATATTTAAATTATACAGTTAAGATCAAACACTCATCATACATATATTAAAGACAGTCTGAGGAAAAGTGTAGTATATGTATTGTTCTACTCTGAATGTTACCTGCTTTTTTAAGGACAACCTCCCCCCCCATACACACACACTTTTAATAGGCATATAATGGACTGGAATGTGGAATATCAGTGCCCTGGTTTAGGCTGGGATGGACTTAATGTTCTTACCAGTAATGGGAATGAATAGCACTGTGTTTGGGATTTAGGATGAAACATTTTTTGATAACACACTGATGTTTTGGTTTTGCTGGGCAATGTTTACACCAAGTCAAGGACTTTTCAGCGTCTTATACTGGCTTGCCAGTGAGAAACTGGGAGGGGACACAGCCAGGACAGCTGAGCCAAACTGGCCAAAGGGATATTCCATGCCATACGATGTCATGCTCAGTATATAATTTCAAGGAAGAAACTCAAGGGTTTAGACCATGGCTTGGGAATTAGCTGGGCATGTGTGGTCTGCAGGTCATGAGCAATTGTGCTGTGTTTTGTGTATTCTATTATTATTATCATAATCTTCTTTTTCTGTCCTATTAAACTACCTTTATCTCAACCCACACGTTTTACCTTTTTTCCCTCTTAATCTTTCCCCATCCTACCTGGGCAGGGAAGAGTGAACAAACATCCATGTGGTCATTTTAGCTGCCTGCTGGGTTAAACCACAACAATCAGAAAGTGGATAAAAACAACCCACCGATTTTTTTTTTCTGTTATTCACCACATTATTTGTTGGTATTGCAAAAGGAGAGGCAGGAAGTGGAACTTCCCACTAGATGACACTACGGCACTACTTTATTCACAGAGCAGCATCTAACAGAGCAAGGACACACTGAGAACAAATATCATGTTGTGAAGCAACCTGGAAAAAAAAAAATCTCATCAGGTGTTACCTTACCAGCAGGTGCTGTAACTACCAGATTTTTGTGCCAGCCTTAAAAGACCACATGGGTTTCTGAGATCTTTAAGTGGTCTTCTATTGGGAACAGGAGTAAGAGGATGACAGTGCCTTTTTGAAAGCCTTGCTTTCTTAGAACAAAGTTTTTAAGATAGGCAAAAAGTGTGTTAAAATGCTTACCTGAGCAACTCCTGAATTGTAGTGCTCTGTGATATGAGCTGTGTTAATAAAGACCATCTGAGGAAAAGGAAGTGATTGCTCGGCTGGCTCTTACAGGAGGTTTGATTTGTGACTGCTGTATATGTGTCTAGGAGTATTCTCTAATGTAATCCTAGCTGTTAATGAATTCAGGGTCATTTTCCAGTTCTAGAGTTTCATATGGGATTCTGAAGTCATTAGAATTTTACAAACGATTGTGGTCTGGTTAGAAGTTGTTACAATATGTTCTAAGCACTTTACAAGAATTGGGAAGTTGGGATAAATGGTGTAATTTAGTCTAGTCTACAGTCCAAATCAGAGCACATCTGTTTGAATAATGTAATTTATGGACTTTGTGACCTGTGTGGTTTTCAGCTCCAGTTTTCATGGCTTATCTGTTTTGACTTCTTTTCTCAGCTCTTACTAGCTTGGCTTTTATCTACTATTGCATACAGTCAATTTTGATAAGTGTAATTTTGAAGCTTTTATGAAAGTGTTGTAAACTGACTGCACTGAGGGGCATAGGGTCAAAGGAATTATACATGTGATTACAGACTGAATTGTAGTAAGAAATGAATGCAGTATCTTTGAAACTTGCTGACATTTTTGCTACTTAATGCAGTTTTCAACTAACATACATGAGACAATTTATATGTGACTTAATTAGTTGAAGAAATGGGCTCATATTATTTTATTAATGTAACAGAAATGTTGCAAACTGCAGAAGAAAATGTTGTTTGATATTCTATGATAAGCCAATGAAATACATCACGTAGTCCCTATACAAGCCTAGAAAAACACCCCTATGCCACACAAACCCAGGGTTAGTTATTTTATTCATGTATTTCAAAACAGTTGAAATTCATAAAAAAAATTAATCTACTATCCATGAAGGTTGAAAAAAAACCCAAACCCCCCAACCAGACTTCTACTTAAGAGAGAATTCCACCCCCCAACATGGCATGTTTTGCTGTATCATGGCTACAGAACATTGTGAGATAATCACTCTGTGTTTGGTGAGTAGTTCCCAGTACAAGCTGCACTTTCAGGTTTCTCTCTTTCCTTTCCTGCCCAGCTGCAGTTGGTTGTTCTACACTACATTGTCTTTTTCTGCAAAGCTTTTAAAATTTTTAAGTTCACTGGACTTAACAGAAATGTATGCAAAATGATTTTAAAGTTATTAAATAATGATGTTATAAGAATGGCAGAGTCCTAGGGGAGTTTGAAATTTTGCAAAGTACTGCACATAGTAGAGTGTTCTGCTGTTCCAGTAGAAAAGGAAAACAAGGTAGATTAGGCAAAGAATATTAAGTTTCCTACAACATATCTGAGTGCTAAGTTTCTTCTTCAATAGGAATACTAAAAGAATCTTTTCCGTTTAAGACAATAAAGAACATTTAGGTGCTTGGATACAATCTGGTGACACTGTGCTTGTGCACCTGAGAGTGGAATAGCGTAAAGTGGTGAAGTCTTCTTCACAAGTGATTGGGATTTTATAACTGAGTTGCATCTGTAAGATGCAGTAAAAAAACAGTTGCAACAGGTAGTATGAGAAGTGTTGTTCTTGGTTTTTTTGTTGCCCTTGATTTTCTCAGTTTTCTCATTGGTTTGTGAATGACACTGTGTACTAATTAGTCAGATATCTAGAGAACCTAAACTGAAAGTGAAGTCAATAAATCTTTAGCTAGATCCTTTGTTTTCTTTTAAATAAAACCTATCTTTTCTTTTCTCTGCCTTTCCTCTGAGCTTTTATTCTTACAGAGCTGTAATCAGTAGTTGGAGATAACTCCCAGACCCTTTGATTTAATAGCAATTTTTATGGGGGGGTGAAGGGAAAAAAACCCCCTGTGTTTTACAGATGTGAAAAAGCACCTTAGTTATTGACAGAAGCAAAGACAAACCTAAGATTTTGGATAGTTCAAGTGTGTAGCTCAGCTTCATTCTTCTGTGTCATCTGTACCCCTTGCATGGCAAGCTAGGCTAATGAAGACCTTTCCATTCTCCAAGTGTAAGATGAAAACTCACGTAGCAGGTTAGATGTTTGCAGTGACATTGCTTAGTGAATTTTCACCAACAATCCTTCAGAAATATCTTTGCTACTTCATGTCAGGGAATTAATTGTATGGAAGATCTCATCATTTAGAAACAGAACTGAAGAGCGTAGTTACTAGTGACTGATCTGACCTGGGCCACTGGATTGCTGCTGTTCTCCTTTTCCTGCAGTTCTGTGTTCCTGTTTCCTTACAACAGCACTGCTCCCTATCTGACCTCTTGATAAGACAATCAAAGGTAAAAAATGACAGGAAATTAAGGCTGTAGCCTTCTAGCAGCCTAAGGCGATCTAACTGCTGGCTGCCTTGTTGCTATCTCTTGCCTTTGGCCAAACCCTTTCCCGACTCCCATGGGTTGCTGAGCCATTTCAATGCACTGAGTTGGCAGAAAACTAACAGAACAAAAGTGAATCTTTTTTTTTAATGCTGATTTAATGACACTGAAACAGCTCATTTTTTTCCAAACTGTGTGTTGCAAGAATTGCTTGCTGTCTGGATGTCCTGTTCAACACACAGTTTTCTGCCTGTCCAACATCCAGTTTTCTGCCTGTCCTGAGTTCTTCACAGAGACTGTACATGGCAGATTAGCAAAATGGATGACAGATTACTGGAGTGCTTTATCTTAAACAGCCTTTTTTCCATCTTTTGTCAATCATAGGGGTGCCTGGCATCATACCAGCAGTAAATGCATAGGGGAAAAAAAAGAGACCAGAATTAGAAAGAGGAATCATTGCCTTGGTAAATCCCAAAAGCTTCTAGTAACCAATGGATTAGGGATTTTGTGATTAGGAGTTGTATCTGAAGTAGCCATCTTTAGATAAAGAGAATACGTGATCTGAGTGTAGACTGAAAGCTTGCATGCCCAAAAGCAAAACCTTCCCAAAAGCCTTCTAATGATTAGATCCTCATTTTATACTGTTCCTGACTTACAGTTTTAACCTCGCTTGCTGGTCATATAGGTATATGTAGCTGCCTTCCTTAAATCCTGAAAAACAGAGCAACCAAGGATGCATTGCATTTTTTTTTTGTGAAAAAAAAAATAAAAATAGGAGGGTTTAACAAAGCCAAGTCCAGTTAGTGTGCTACAGGAGACATGAACTAGAAGTTCATACCATGGCAAGTTTCTGTTGACACATCACCTCGTGTAATTATCTTACATGATCAAGAAAATTTCTATACAGAAGACTTCCTTCCTAGGGGTGAACTTTAAAAGCACACAAAGATGAAAGGTTCAGAATTTATCAAATGGGGAAAGAGCCATCATTTATAATAACTAGGGTGGCAATGAAGAAACATAATAATGGCTTCAATGAAATGGAGAACATTAATCTTTTTAGGTGAAACTTGTTTAAAATTTCTAGCTGTGTGAAAGGATGATACCTCTAATTGAATTGCCACTTTGTGCAAGTGGGGAGACAAAGACACCTGTGTTTTGTTAACAGAGAGTAGTAATTGGCATCCAGCTGTTAAGATACAGTGTCTTGCCATCCCTTTTCCTCTTTGTTAATTCCAGAAGATTTTACACATTGCACTGACTGTTGCTTGGAAAGACCAGTATTAGTAACTGTAGCAAAATTTTCTAGTCCTGCATTTGATGACTCTCCCTCTTTTAAAAAATAAAACAAACCCCCCCCCCCAAACCTCACCTGAAAATGACCCTATTGACTGAAACAAGGAAGAAAAATGTGAAAATAGTAACAAAGGCTGAAGTTAAAGTTTTGTTGTTTTTCCGATAAATATAAACAAACATGTTTTTTTTAAAAGTATAATAAGAGCAATAAAAAATCCCATCATTCTCTGCTAATTACCATTTCAGGCTGTGATCCTGTCAGATTTCATAAGCTCCAAACTCCAGTACTCCCAGGCTATGTTGGTATTGATCTCCCTTTAGTCAATGCTTTATAATGGTTTGGGGCATAAGGTCACCCAAGGCGCTACCTTTCACCTAATACTGAGGGGTCCCTCTTTGGTCTTTAACAATTTCAGGCCTGCAGTCTGTAAATAATGTAGGAAAGGATCTTGTTTCACAGTATTCTATTGGTGTGTTAGTGCTGCCTTAGAACTCTTACAAAAGGATGGCATTTCAGGTGCACCTCCAAATGTTCCAAACGTGATGGTTCTTGCCAGTCAGGCACCCCCTCTTGGGATGAGCAAATCTCAGTTTAACTATTAATGTTTTCTTTGTTTCTGAAAAATCCACAAGTAGTTTCAGCTAAAGGAGAAAATCTGAATATGCTGCCAAAATACTTGAGTAAATGGGATATAAAAGCAGTCACAGCTGGTTGCATTTTGGTTGTAATTTGAAAAGTAATTAAAGAGTTGCATGGTGTCAGAGAAATAGTTGGTTTTGCTTTTTGGAGAAAATGTTATGTTTATATATAAGACAAATACTATGATTAAAAACTTCACAGTTCAATGCTAAGACAAACTGCATTTCACTCATAAGGAGAAGCTTATGGCTAAGATGCTGGAGAGGGACTTAAAAGATCTTCCAGATCTGTGGTAATTTATTTGTGTCCTAACACTTATATTGTTTATGATTCAGAACTTTGCCTTAGTTTTCTTTCTACAGAATAGTCACTATCTTCTTTCATTTTGTCTACATAGACTGCAGGCTGTTTGGAATGGAGACTTCTTATTGTTTTACTAAATGCATATATCATGCCTGGCACAATCAGAGCTAATGTGATTTGGGTAAGTAGATATATATTTAATGCTATTGTTTTAAAAAAAATAATTATAAAGTGCTGCTGTTGAATTGGAGTGCTTCCACTTAAGGTTACTTTTATGTCTGGTTGTAGAGAGAATGTTTCACAGTGAAAACTATAAATTTTCATTAACAAAACCAACTAAATTTGCCACAGGCTTCTAACTTCAGCTCATGACATGTCTTTGAAAGTAAAGTATCTCAGTTATTTGTTATTTGTGAAGGCTGAACTGCAAAATCCATATGTGCTTAAGAAATTATGTAGGAATGATGGATCCCAAAATAACAGAGGAAAGAAAGGAAAGACATAAAAATTTTGCCCAGAACAGACTGGATGTCAGAGAGGATTTTGAACATATTTCAACTCTTTGCATTTGTGCATTTGTAGAGAACCAGGACTGTATGATAATAGAAGAAAGCCCTAATCTTTTTTCCTTATATGACTGATTTGCTATTTTTTATCACCACAATGCTTGTATGTTATAAAACCCCATTAAAGAAAAACCAGTTTGATTCTGAATATAAGCATCACCACAATGTTAGCATAAATTCAGGTGGTTTTTTTTCCAGGTTAGTCTCTGGTTAGTGCAGATACAAAAATAATGAAACTATGGATCCAGGTGGCAAGTTAACTATTTTTAAACTCAGATCTCTCTTCATTTGACTATGCCACTCTGTGGAGCATCTTAATTATAGGTCAGAATCAGAGCAGTGACCTGTTTGATTTCTGATTTTACTCAGTGAAGTTTTACTTCTAGAGCAGCTCTGAAATGCACCAAGTACAGAGTTCCAAAGCAAAATACTTGCTTGGTGGCTGAAGCATCTCTGAAATGTATTAAAACCAGTCTTGTGATACACTAGAGGTAGTGCCTATATCTTTTGGGCTTCAGAGTACTCTGCTCTCAGTTCATATTTTTGTATCTGTTTTCTTCTTTTATGTTCCCTAAGTGAGCAGAGTTGAGGGTGTCATGATCACATTGCTTTCTTAGCAAAAATTTTAATTGCTTCATGGAGATGAACTTCACTGGCATTAATTAAACATATGAAAAAACCCATAATGTGACCAAGTGATTTTAGATCTTGCTTATCAAAGTTTCAATCTCTGCAGTTAGGATAGGAAATTGATAGGAAATCTGAATTTACTTTTGGAAGTTTCCTTAGGATAGGGTCCTTCTTCATCATCATAGTTGTTCA
>VZTU01013032.1:0-17133 GCA_013400835.1 Zapornia atra
GATAAAATGAGCAGACCTGCTTTCTCTAAGCAGAGCTCTCAGAAATGGAAAAACCAAGCAGGCAGAAAACAAGTGTAACGAAGGGACACTGACCCCACAAGAATGTCCATTTTTTCCAAATGAACCAAACTGTCTAATAAAGGATATTACCTTCCTTATAAATCTTGCCTCACAGAAAACAAAGGCATAATGATTTCAAAGCAAGGAGCAGAACCAGGCTGTAGAGCAACCAGGGCAGCAAACAGGGGGACACCAAAGGTAGAGTTTAGGTGGCAAAACATCAAGAGAGGAAAGAGCTGAATATATAGCCCAGTAAAATCTTCCTGTTTGGATCTTTTACAAAGAATCACAGGAATGTATCTTTTACGTTCACACAAACCGCCTGAGGTGTGTGATCTTCATCTGGTGTTTGAACTTTGCTGACAATTCTTGACACAGGATGAGACTGACTTAAATGTTGAATAAAAGCTACCACATACGGGCACTGCGAAGTGTAAATAGAGGAGCTAGCAGCAGAGTTTCCATCAGAATTTGAAGAATAGTGTTTATAAGATTTGCTGTATGCATGTGGTTTTGCTATAGCAACAAAGATGAACAGTCATCATTTTCTAAGACCAACACCAAATCTAGTATAATATGTATCTTGCCTTGTGAAGCAAAATGTTTTAACCTCTGCATGAAGATCAGTTTGGTAGCCCAAATGTGGAAGAAATGAAAGATGCTGAAGTTCTTCTACTGTGCATATATGGGATTTCTCAGTGGATCAGCTGGGTCAATACCACAGCAGATCTTCCAGTCTTCCAATGACAAGTAACTAAATCAAATGAGAAAATGCAAAGATTAGTCTGTTCTCACTGCCAATTTTAAGTGTCCAGAGTCTGTTGTCCCAGCTGGAAGTATCAAATAACTACCTGATACTGAGTAAGACATCAGAAGAGACCAGTGTGTAAGAACTAATCACTAAAGGCAATTAAAAAGCTTGTTTTGAAGCTAGGAATATTTATTTATTTCAGGTGATTTCCAGCCACTAACAACATTCATCAAACAGGGAGTTGAAAAAGCTTAAAAAAGCTAACACAGCTGATACTTTGGAAAAGTTAGGCTGTTTTTCAAGTAAGATTAAAAAGCAGGCATATGATAATAGAGTTCAATAGTACTGGTGGTCGATCAAGTAAGGAAAGATTTTGTTTCAATAAGCAAGGTAACCTCAAAAAAATCCATGGTTTTATGGCCTTCATCTTAGCAAAATGTGTACCAGTCTTCTGTTTGACAGATGAAATAGTCAGGAAGAGTTAATCACCTCAAACTACATGAAAGGAGAGAATCATGATGACAGAATAAGACATACTTATCCAAGCATATAAGCCAACTAAAAGCTTCATTTTTTATGACACCCCCCAAAAAACCAAATAGTATGCTGAGAGGTATTCTGGAGCCTGGAGAGTCAATAAGAGTAGTTGGAAGTGGTCATGTAAAAGACAAATTATGTGATTAGTAATAGAGAAACTTGATTGGGTATGTCCCATGGGTTTTGAAGGATTGCATTTCATGTCTAATGTGTTCCATAATAGCTACAGTGGAAAACTGTGTCAGATGGTAGTGATATTTTGCATTCATATACTGTTACATGATTAGGAAGTCATAGATGACTAAGTGGACTCTCTGCTGCTTGTGGTTAAAGTATTAATTAGTTAAACAAACAAAATCAAACTAGGAGATATATTCAACATTAAAAAAAAAATTGGACAAGCTTCATATATAAAAAGAAATCTGTTTATTTAGAGCAGAAAGTAAGACTTTGCTACCTTAAGTGTCTCTCATCCTGTAGATCATTTTCTCAGTCTACATAACCAGTAATACAACTTCAGAAATTTCTAAAAATAATGGATTTTTTTCTTAACACAGAAATCCTGCATGGCATATCAAGTATCTCAGTAATGTCCATTATCAATTACTCACCATAATGGACCTCATTATGATAAATAATGGCTTTTATAAAAATTGAAAAATTGAAAAAATGCCTAATTAAATGAGGTTTGATTTATTTAATGCAAACAGGATATGTCATCAACCTGAAATATGTCTTCTTGGATCTTTTAAAACCTGCAGGTTTTGAAACTTAGAGGAACAGCTGAAATTAGAGTTGGGAACATGCATTTAACTGAATAAGTGCTATAACAATTGGGAATTTTTCAGGAACATCTTTCTGGATGCCCAAGAAGCCAAGATTCCTCAGACTGAAAAAAAAAATATGCTTGATCCAAGAAAATATCTTTCTTGTTTAAAGCAATGACAGAAATTGTGTATTTACATATATATATATACACACACATAGTACATGTGCATATATATGTACATGTATGTGCATGTATATATAAAAAGGGAATTAAAACCCAATGAAACGAGATATAATAAATTACAAATAGAAATAGGAGGGTAATGAAGTCAGCAAGTCAAATGGATAAATGAGTTAATCATAAATCAACAAATTCTAAATAGTAAGGCATTGAAAAAACATTCCAGAAGCAATAAACTCAGTGAACTAATTATAAACCAATAGTTAAATACAGACAAGAATATAGTGAAGTCTGCTCAAGGAAAAGCAGAAATGTTCTCTAGGTATTCCAGTGGCATTTTGAATGAATGAAGTTATCTATCTACTTTTTAAGATATTACCGATAGATCAAAAAATTCACCATGAGTATTAGAGGACGCGAGGTAGTTACTGTGGCAATTATATATTTACAAAACCCCAGGCTTAGATATCTTAGGTTCAAGTGTCCTAAACAAAATAGCTGATAAAACATTTAAATTACTGATATAATTTTCTGGCATACATTGAAGAGCTCTAGAAAAATTCCAGAAGACTGGAAAACTGAGAGTCTTGTAATAAATCTTAATCATTCTGAATGAAAGTGTAACATATATTGAGGCAAAGGATGACCATTTTGAAGGACATCTAAGAAGCAAAATATGAACAGCAGACATCTGAATAGTAGCACTAAAGAAATTACTAACTTGGCCTTAGAAGACAAAATAAAATGAAAAATAAAACAACCCAGAAAGCATCTGATAAAGTGTTACAAAGATAAGCAAAATAATTATATTATTTTTACAACGGTGCTGATGAAAATAGCTTCATTAAAACAAAAATTTGAACATCACATCTTACTATTCTAGAGAAATCAAAGACAAGTGATTTTAGGAAAAGAAATAGGCTCTTTCAGAAAGAAATTGTGACTCCAATAATTGCATAATATAAGCATAGATCTTTCTCACCAATTAATCCAATAAGCTCTCCTGTTTCTTTACACCATTGCCTCTAGAAAAAGTAATGGTAGATTTCATCAATCTAAGCAACATCCAATTGAAATGGAAAATAAAAACTGATCAAAAATCAGATTAAAAAGCAGAACTTGGTGACAGGCAGAAAAGTAACGTGTACAGAATCACAGAATCCCTAGGTTGGAAAAGACCTTTGAGATCATAGAGTGCAACCATACCTGTCCTCTACTAAACCATATCCCTGAGCACCTCATCTACCTGTCTTTAAAATATATCCAGGCTCGGTGACTCAAATCCCTCGCTGGGCAGCCTGTTCCAATGCCCAATGATTGCTTAGGTGAAGAATTTTTTCCTAATGTCTAATCTGAACCTACCCTGCCACAGCTTGAGGCCATTCTCCCTTTTCCTATCACCTGTCACTTGGATGAAGAGATCCTTTCAGGTAATTGTAAGCAACAATAAGGTTGTCCCTCAGCCTCCTCTTCTCCAGGCTAAGCAGTCGTAGTTCCCTCAGCTGCGCCTTGTAAGGTTTGCTCTCCAGACCCTTCACCAGCCTGGTTGCCCTTCTCTGGACATGCTCCAGGACCTCAATGTCTTTCTTGTAGTGAGGGACCCAAAACTGAAGATAGTACTTGAGGGGTGGCCTTACCAATACCAAGTATAGGGGCACAATCTCTTCCCTGGACCTGCTGGCCACACTATTTCTGATACAAGCCAAGATGCCATTAGCCTTCTTGGTCACCTGGGTACACAGCTGGCTCGTATTCAGTCTGCAGTTAACCAACTCCCCCAGGTCCTTCTCTGCCTGGTAGCTTTTGAACCACTCTTCCCCAAGCTTATAGTGATGCACAGGGTTGTTATCTCCCAAGTGCAGACTGAGGCAAAGAAGGAATTAAGTACCTCAGCATTGTCCTCCTCCTTTGTCATTAATGCTCCCTCTGCATCCAGTAAGAATGCCCTTGGCCCTCCTCTTGCTAATAATCATAGAATCATAGAATCATAGGGGTTGGAAGGGACCTCAAGAGATCATCGGGTCCAACCCCCCTGCCAAAACAGGCTCCCTAGCTCATATTGCACAGGTCGGCATCCAAACGGGTCTTGAATATCTCCAGAGATGGAGACTCCACACCTGCCTGGGCAGCCTATTCCACTGCTCTGTCACCCTCACTGTGTAAAAGTTCTTCCGCATGTTGGTGCAGAACTTCCTATGCTCCACTTTACAGCCATTGCNTTGGTTGGGCTTTAGCCCTTCTGATTTTCTCTCTACATGATCTTACTTCATCCCTGTAGCCCTCCTGAGATGCCTGCTCCTTCTTCCAAAGCTCATAGATTTTCTTTTTTTTCCTGATGTCCACCCAGATCTGTCTGCTCAGCCAATCTGGCTTACTCTCTCTCCAGCTCCTTTTCTGGCATATTGTTCCAGCCTGTTCTTGTGGTGCCAGAATTTCCTTCTTGAAGAGAGTCCATCCCTCCTAGGCACCTTGGCCCTTAAAGACTGTCTCCCATGGAACTTTATCAATCAGCCTTCTGAATAGTCTGCCTTACGGAAGTCCAAGGTGGTCATTCTACTTACTCCTCTCCTCACTTCTCCTAGAAGAGGAACGTGTGAACATTCTTCACACATGTTTCTGCAGTGGAAGGAAAGGATCCTAGAAGCTTTCTGGTAGAACTTAGACTTTGGTCTTAGATCAGCAATGGAGAGTAAAACTCTGAGTTTGATCTCATAGCTGAGCCTGCCTTGAGGAGGAGATTGAACTGGATAACCTCCTGAGGCCCCGACCAACCCAAATTATCCAATGATCCTGTGATTTATTACTTCTCTGCAACAGTTTTTCTGCCTTTGCACACAATTCAATTAGAGTTGTGAGAATCAACTTGCATGCAATGACTAGTCATTTCAGAAGCCATTCCTCACCATGTATGAATGCCCTTTTTCTGTCTTGGGTACTGATGAAGTCATACATAGAACATGCTCATGATGTCTGTCCAAAGATCTTTACTGTTCCAAAACACCGCGGGTCATGAGTTTTAGAACCTGTGGCCGGTATAGGGAAGGGCTATGGGCAACAGTGAGCTGTGTTGTATCTTTGCATGGAATCAAGGACTAACAGATTTGCTTTCCTTCATGCCTCAGACTCAGCTGCTGAAGGAGAGCTCCTACCAGCAGCATTATCTCCTTCCCTTGTGCTTTACATCCTCACTGGTGCAGAAGACATCTTCTGGGACCTTTCTAGTCCTCCCAATAATCATGGGTGTATAACAACTGCTACATTGGCATTTTGGGGGCATAGTCCCTGGTGGGCCATGCTATCTTACTAAGGAATTTCCGAGTGGTGGGCATATTGGCTCTCCCACTTCCTTTTCTTTCTTTTTCCTATTTGCTCACTCCCCAAAAAGATCTCTCTCCCTCTTCAGCTCCTGACAGGTTATGGGTCATGTTGGCCCTCTCAGGGAATAAAAATTTGTTGTTGTTTGAACAGTTTTCCTGACCCATTTCTGTTGAGCTGCAGGTGTTCCTCCCACTCAAATTTTTGGCTCTTGCTTAAAGCTACATGCCTGGGCCATGGGCTGTTGAACAGTGGTCCCTCTCTGACTTTGCAAGGGAATAGGCATGCAGAGAGCTTGGCTGCTGAATGCATTGTGAGTGGGAGGATGGAGGTAGTTGCTGGGACTGAGGGGGTCCAGCTGTGAGGACCTCTAAGGCAGGGTATGCAAGCCATGGGGTGTTAATGGTTCATCATTAGACTGGAAGGGCGTAGCAGCTCTAGGAATAGGTGCTTCAGCCAAAAACATAAGAACAGGAGAGATTAATCATTTTGCTGAAGTACTGAAAAGTAAAGGGGGACAGAAGGAGAAAAACTCTTTTTTCTGTAGGGGCAAAAGGTTTCCTTTTTGAGAGTACCTTTCCACCACACAGGCAGATATCAGTGGCCGTGTGCAGCTATTTTTTATAAGATCTTACACAAAGTCATGCAAAATCAATACTAGTTTTAACCCTCTTCCCTGCCCTCACACCTCCTTCTCCACTGCCATGTACCAGTGAAATGAAAGACAGCCAATGCCCCTCCTCTCCGCTCTTGCTTTCTTCCACCACTTTGGGGGCTGCAGCTTTTCTATTCCTTTTCTTCTCCTCAGTAAAATTTCAGGCCATTGTTGTTTTGGATAACCTTAGATGTCCTGGGCTGGGCACCAGAGTGGAATGTACATCCTGTCAGTGCCACCCATGAGGTGCATGAACAGATAAACAGTGAAGGTCTACACTTTCAGATTGCTGTTTTTCAGATAACATGGTTTTGGTGCTGGGAACCTTATTAAATCTCATACAAAATGAGATCTTGGAAATGTGAATAGTAAATATGTTGGGTCCCCAACCATATCCCTACCTCATCTACCTTTTTTTTAATGTGTTTTAAAAAAGGGTAGATGAGGTACTTAGGCATATGGTTTAGCATAGGACAGGAATGGTTGGGCTCAATGATCTTAAAGGTCTTTTCCAATCTTGTGATTCTGTGATTCAAGTCCTTTACTTTCCTAATCTATTTGTATAGCAATGCGTATTTGCTAAAGCAGATAGTTTATGCAGTCTGCGATCTACCAGCTTCTGGATTTGCTACCCCCTTTGCTTTCTATAGTCGTAATTCGGAACCACAGTTTTTGTATAGTTCTTAGAGCTAGCATAATAGGCATGTAAAATGCCTATTATATCCTTTCTCTTCTGAAGGATGATTGTGAAACAATAGCTCTGAAAAGTATGGGTTGTCCTGTTCATTTTAAGAAACTGACACCAAAACTGGAAGGTGATCATTTGAATGACAATATAAATAGTTATTTCCATGTTATTTGTCAGTCATAGTGAAGTATTTTGTTCATGAGAAATATCTAGATCACTTCTTCTTTGGGCACACAGAACCTGATATTTTTCCATCCATCTTGTATATTCAACTTTTGTCCTACCATGTACTAACAAATTTTCCACAATATTGGAGCAAAGAAAAGTGTTTAGCATTCAAAAGCACAGTTGAAAGAATCATTGTAATATATACACACAGGTCCACTGGAAAGAGTATAAATATCTACAATTTTGGCACAGCTTTGAAGTACTTGACTTTGCGACTTTAACACTCTTGCAGTATTTTTGAGCACAATTTCCTGACATTTATCTTAAGAACTAGATCTGACCTAAAGCAATCTATTTGTCCTCATGTAAATCACAACTTCTAGAATGGCAACACAGTCCTTTACAAACTGAGGTATCAAAATAAATGGAAGGAGTGGTAGAAACTTGGAATCATAGAATGGTTTGTTTGGAAAGGACTCTTAAACATCACCTAGTCCAACCCTCCAGGGTTATTTTTTGCTATCAATTTGTCAAAGCCCCATCCAACCTGACCTTAAAAACTTCCAATGACGGGGCACCCACAGCTTCTCTGGGCAACCTGTTCCAGTGCTTCACCAACCTCAGAATGAAGAATTTCTTCCTCATGTCCAATCTAAATTTATCAGTTCAAAACCCTTTCCCCTTCCTCTGTCACTACAGATCTTGGTAAAAAGCCTATCTCCATGTTTCTACATCCCCTTTACATACTGAAGTCATCCAAGAGGGCCTTCCCAGAGCCTTCTCTTCTCCAGGCTGAACTAGCCCAACTCTCTCAGCCTGTCTTCATAGCAGAGATGTTTCAGCCTTCTGGTCATCTTTCTGGCCCTCCTCTGGATTTACTCCAACAGGCCCACGTCTTTCTTGGACTGAGGACTCTGTAGATGGATACGGTACTCCATGTGGAGTCTCTTGAGAGCTGAATAGAGGGGAAAATCCCATCCCCTGACCGTATTTCTTTTGATGCAGCCCAGGATATGATTTGCTTTCTGGGATGCAAGTGAACATTGACAGCTCATGCCCATTTTTTCATCTACTAGTAGGCCCAAGTCCTTCTCTACAGGGCTCCTTTCAATCCATTCCTCATCCAGTCTGTACAGATACTGGTGATTTCCTTGAACCAGGCACTGGGCCTTCTGTTCACCTTTCAAGTTCCTCTGGATGGTATTCCTTTCCTTTAGCAAATCATCTGCACCTCTCAGCTTATTGTTGTCTGCAAACTTGCTGAGGGTGCACTCAATCCCACTGTCTATTTTGTTAGTGAAGATATTAGATAGTATTGGTCTTAGTACAGCTCCTTGAGAGATACCACTGAGCAACTGAATATAATTCTCTGGACATGGCCATCCAGCCATTAATAGCCTATTCATCAAACGTGTATCTTGTCAATTTAGCAGCAAGAATGTTGTTGCAGACCATATAAAAAACCTCACAGAGGTCTAGGTAGATGACATCCATAGCTTTTACATTGTCTATTGATGCAGTCATTCTGCTGTAGAATGTTTCTCTCTCTCTGAGCCTGATATTGAGGTACAATCTGCTAAGGATTCCCATAGCTACTTAACAGACAACACAGGAATGCAAGGATCAAAGTGCCTTTGTGCTTGCAGGCCCTTCTCTGAATTTCTGGAGCTTTCCCTGCTCAGGACACCTCCATATTCTCCCAGTGCTGTTCTTCTCTCTACACCTCCAGGATTCTGCCTCTACATTCCTAGCCTTGTCTCTTTTTTCTTGTATACCCTTCCTCCTCTCTACCATCTCCATGATGTTTCAGGAGCAAGAGAAAGATTATGGAGAATACAGGTGGGCTGTATTCCCTTACAGCAGGTAAAGGAAGAAAATGCAGAGGTACCTAAACTGTCCCTACCTTACCCAGAATAAGAAGCAGTGCAGGACAGCCCTATGTTGAGGAAAGAACAGCCATATTTGCCCTGTGCAATGCAGATATAACCAGTCATTTCAAGCCAGCTTGGAAACCACTGAAGTTTTGCTTGCTGTAGACACTGTTCTTCATGCAGTGTCCTAGAAACAACTGAATGGGGAATCGATATGAGTGATTTCCTCAATGAGACTGAGTATGTTTCAAACAGTTTTAATTGTTCAACAGCTCTCTGAGCAGACAAAGCATACCTAAGACACAGGAATATTCATAAAATATGTGTGAAAATTTGTTGCCAAAACTCTACTGAGGTTGTGCAAGTTAAGCCTATTCAAAGTATTGCAAATTAGGCAAAAATGAAAAATTTCCAAGGGCAAGTAAGCCATCCATTCCTTAAACTCAATCAATTCTCCTTGCACATAAGAAGTCCTTGTTCCAAAATACAGACCTGTGATCATTGTCATGGCAACAAGCGTAAGACAATGTGTAAAACTTATATTTTGAGAAACTGAAACCTAAAATGAACAAAACCAGCCTCAGTCAGGGAAAATCCAAACAACTTAAAAAACATTTTATAATGAAAAATATCAGAATTTTCCCAGATATAATGCCTCTGACATGTCAAAAGATCTTAAGCTACTTGTACTTCCAATCTCCACAGCACATGACTAAGTGATAATAATTTTTTTTATATACAAAACACAAATAATTTTCCTTCCACATCTTAAAACACAGTGCAGAGGTTAACATTGTATTATTTCAGACTTATTGCAGCTCATTGCTTATAGTAACTTGGATATAAATTTGGGTGAAAGAGAATTACTGACACCAAAAGATGAGATGATGTTTGTAGATTTTGTGTCAGAAGAGAAATAAAGGTGAAAGCAAGGTGAAGTTAAAAGAAAAAAAATGGGCAGTTGAATTAGAATAACACTGTACACTTAAGGGACAACACGTGAGATTAAAATATGAGAGATAAGAAGGAAAGATAATTTAGGTTGGAGTTTATCACCTTTCTTCTGTGCATATCAAAAGATTTTATTTTAAAAGGAAAAAAAAATTGTATTAGCTGATATCACTGCTTTAACATCCAGGAATTTTTTCATCAATTTGTATCTGTTCAGAGGCATATTTAAAATAGGAGAGGTTCAAATCATACACTCTAAAGTCAGATATTTAATTGCACTCCTCTAATCCCAACATGTATTTGTCTGAGTCGAAGGTCTCCTACACCATATAAAAAATCATTATGTAATAAAATTTCTCTTTTTTAAAGAACAATACAAACCACACAGAGGAATTTGTATCCAATTTGCCCCACTTAAATCAGTTAAAATTAACAGTAACCAAAAAGAACTCCTAAAAATGTGTAATTAGGACTAATATTCAGCTTTTAGTAAGGTACTTCAGTAATTTTATTTTTCTATGCATTGCAGTAATCTTCAGGAGCTATAGAATAAAACTGGTTACTTTTTTGCAACAGATGAATTTTTTTTTGCAAGAGAATAAGTTAGATAGCAATATTCCCTTGGGGTATACTAACCTGAAAACTGTTATAATGTTCTTTTTTAAATAATGGAGAAAGGATTGAGTTCTTTTGTCACTAATTTCCTCTACAGTTTTGTCTTTGTAAACATATAGAACAATTCAACTATGAAGTAACAGCAGGTTATTACAAATTTAATCAATTAATAAACAAGAAGGACTCTTTATAGTATCCATCAAGCCTTAGAGCTCAGCAAGTTTGAAGAAGTAAAATTAGCATCCTAAATAATTGTAACTAAGTCATATAAATAAGCTTGTAGTGTGGCTTTAGTAAATCACAGAATCATAGAACGCATTAGGTTGGAAGGGGACCTCTAAAGGCCATCTAGTCCAACCTCCCTGCAGAAACTAGATCAGATTGCTCAGAGCTTCATCAGGCCTGACCATGAATGGCTCCAGGAATGGGGCCACCACCACCTCTCTGGGCAACCTGTTCCAGCATCTCACCACCCTCATAGTGAAGAACTTCTTCCTAATGTCTAATCTAAACTTACCCTGCTCTAGTTTAAAACCACTGCCCCTCATCCTATTGCTACACGCCCTTACAAACAGTCCCTCCCAGCTTTCCTGTAGGCTCCTTCAGGTACTGGGAGGCTGCAGGAAGGTCTCCCCTGAGCCTTCTCTTTACCAGGCTGAAGACCCCCAGTTCTCTCAGCCTGTCTTTGTAGGAGAGGTGCTCCAGCACTTGGATCATCCTCATGGCCATCCTCTGGACCCACTCCAAGAGGTCCATGTCCTTCTTGGGCTGAGGACTCGAGAGCTGGATGCAGTGGAACTATGTCACATATAAATACTAGCATGAGATCAACAGCCAAAACTGTGTAGCAAAAATATCTGCACATAGAAGTCTTGAATAATTAAATTGGAATTTAGATGGTGGATGCTTATCTAATAATTAGTTTGAAACAAGAATACATTCCTAACCTGAAGTCAGATTTCATACTTTCTCTTTAGTGGCTTACAGACAGGTGTTACCTTGAAAAAAATTAAACTCAGTTAATCTGCACCATATAAACACCTATATAGAGCTTAAGAAAATGGACAATCTGACCAAAACATGAATAACAGATATACCTGCTATAATACTGCAAGAAAAGAAACTGTAAATTCTA
Source organism: Zapornia atra (assembly GCA_013400835.1). Classification (NCBI taxonomy): domain Eukaryota; kingdom Metazoa; phylum Chordata; class Aves; order Gruiformes; family Rallidae; genus Zapornia; species Zapornia atra. The sequence continues at coordinate 11,696 of VZTU01013032.1, forward strand.
CATCAAAGATCAAGTAGAATTTTTTTCTTTGATATTCTGCTTGAAGTGAAAAACTGTCTGTATTTCATATGTTCAAGCATTTACATGTAGAAAGAAGTCAACATTGGCTTGAGTAACATATTGTAACAATGGTCAGTTAGTATTTTGGTTGAGAATTTTCAGTTTCTGTTCTAGTATGTATTCAAAGGTTTTCAATCTAGCCTTGACTTTTCATCAAGACAAAGAGAAATGGGCATTTTTGTAACAAAAGCTTGAGTGAAACCAGGTCTCAGCAACATAATAGCTGTTAAGTCATAAGAAACCAAGGTATGCATCTGTCTCTTAAGCAGTACTTTTCAAGCTATATAATGGATCTACAGTGACAGAAAATACTGACAGAAATCTTTTTCAGACAGTATCTGAAAATCTCACCAGTGTCAACTGAAATGTACAAATTCAAGACTACTAGCAATGAAACTAATCTTACGCACTTTTTTTCATATCAGTGTGACCAGAACTAATACTATAGCTAAACTAAAACATATTCTCAAGAGGTTCAGGAGACAAATGGTAGCTTAATATCTGTAGCTTGAGAGACCAAGCAAAACCCTTTCATTTAGGTGTTTCTAGAGCCTATTGAGTAATTTTGCAAAAGACGCTGTGGAGATAGATTTGAAAAATCATTATGGAACCTAAGGGTGAAATCCTGGTCCCACTGCCATCAGCAGGAAAACGTGTGTTTAATTCTAAGGGACCTTTGGCTTTAGCTGAAGACTTCTTCCTCCACAGCACAGCTACAATATCAGCAGGAAAAATGTACATCTCATTCCATCTATATAAAATATGACATCTCAAAACAATGCAGGTAGAACTTTAGAGGAAAAGATAACCTATTTCTCCTTGTTTTCTGGTGAACTTGTCATTAAAGGTTAATTTTAATGGCTCTTTGTACTCCAAGTTTTTGACAAAGTTCTTACACAGTAAATGAAACTTCTGGTATCTTTAACTGCTCTCCAGATAAGAAAGCATTTTTGTTGCTACAAAAAATTCAGTTAGAAATTCAGAGCTGAAATACTCATTATACAGTAATAAAACCCATGAGATGATTCTTTAAGAAGTTCTAATATTCAAACTTTTAGAAACCTAGGAAACGGCAAACTGAATACAGGTTTGACACTTGTTGGTGCATGGGGTCTAAGTCATAGATTAGATCCAAGAGCTCTAAAAAAGGCACTGTTGTACTTCAATTCTAAAAAGTTTAAATTTTACCTCAAAAAGTTATTTGAAACATTCTGTTAAAACTTACTGCTATAACTACAGTACTATGGCCTTTTGCTGAATTATGGAACTAATATATTCCACACGTTCATGGTATTCTCTTTTCTTTTTTTTTTTTAAAGACATCATATTTTCAGGTTTTTGAGGTAGAGTTAATTTCTGAAGAATTTGCCAAGATGTTCTGCAGATTTTTGCTGGTGCTGCACTTTAGCAGCAGAAGCAAAAAAAGATTTTTCAACAGTTGAGTGGAAAATCAATTATAAATTATGTGAGGTACCTCCAAAATTTTCCACAGAAATGGGAACACATCCATTTATTTTCTGTAAAACAAAATGGCAAAGATCCCAGCAAATTTCTTCCAATTTTTCACCTCGATTTTTCACTGAACTCAATGATATTCTTGTTTCATTTGGGCTTAAGACTACTTTTTACAAGACATTTGTGTTTGTTTTTCATGTGATGTTTTCCCATTTCACTTAGGTGGTAATTTTACTTAAGTAAAGCCCATGAAATCTATTAACTCCAGTCTTTCTGAAATTGGGTTAAACTTTGCAGTGAATACCACACAGATTTTTGATACCTAGACAACACAGCTTGTTTGAATATTCATTTGAAAAGGAAAAAAAACGTTAGACTTCATGCAGTTTTTGTAGGCTTTTTTTTTTCCACAGTGTGTTGGAGGTCAGTAAGTTTGAAAGAGGCAGATGAGAACTTAAAATATCTCAAAACATGGAAGATATTTATGTGCCTTGTCTGCTGGAAGAGATTATATTCATTCAGTAATCTACATATCCTAGTAACATTTTTAGACCTGTTTCAAATAAATAAAACCCATTTAAATTGTAATTGGAGGCCATATAAGCAAACAAAGAAAAAAAAATCTGCAAATGGAAATTAATACCTAATATGCATAGCCCTGGTGTTGAAGAAATTGAAGTCTCTGGTTCTATCAGCCTAGAACCACCTCTGCTTGTATGGATGGGGTAATTTTAGAGCAAAGTTCCACTTGAGAAAGGATCACAACATTCAGTCACAAGACACGTGGCAGTACACTAGATATGTTCACAGTATGAATGAAAACTAGATACACTCCTTGTATGGAGGCACTGTAGAAATACCACTGTAATGGATACAGCAACTACCTCTTCTGTCTGGTAAGCTCACTACTACTGCTAGTAATCTTACCATCAATTATTTTGAGAAGACAGAGCAGTCATCCAAAACTAAAATAAAAAGAAAACAAGGAACCTGTCTGATGATGTTCAGGAAAGGATAGCTGATCTTGGAATTAAGTGTCAAGAGGTATTTTAGACAGCCCTACTCACAGAATCACAGAAACACAAAATGGTAAGAGATGGAAGGAACCTCTGGAGATCATCTATTCCAATTCCCTGGCCAGAGCAGGATCACCTACAGCAGGCTGCACAGGACAACATCCAGGCAGGTTTTGGGTATCTCCAGGGATGGAGACTCCACAACCTCTCTGGGCAGCCTGTTCCAGTGCTCTGTCACCCCCACAGTAAAAAAATCCACACAGTTCATAAGCCAAATAACTTCATATTTTTAAAATGAAACATTTCCATAGACAGAGTATTATCTTCCAGTGTCCCCAAAAGGAAGGAATTGTTCTAGTGCTTTACAAAAATGATTCAAAAACTATTGTCCAAATCATAGGGAAATAACTCTACATACTAGGCCATGCATAGTCTTCATGGGTGGTGGCGACACTAAGTCCTTAGGGACTGAAGAGGATACAAACTGTCATATGTGATTCAGCCCATTTCCTTTACCAGTAAAGTCAACAGGATCCTCTGAGGTTTTATTTACTGCACCCATTCCTTTCCTAGTATAAACACTGAGGTTTTCATTGCCATCTTGAAAGCTCATTGTTGTTTGAATACGCACACTTTGGGTGACTTCTTTTCATTAATATTCTTCCAACACATGTATCAATTCTGTTATGAAGACAGCAAAAGTCATGGATCTGCCTTCTTCAGAAAAAAAAATAAATAGGAGAGAAAAGGTTTTTCTTAGCTCTAGACACAATGAAAACAACGTTTTTGCCTAGACGTCTCAAAATGATGCTACCCCTACAAGTTCCTTCTCCAGATCATCTTTTATATTCCACCTTTTCTGTTCTTCCATGTTGCTAAATCGACTCAGGCCCTCATTATCTCATATGGGGATTACCTTTATCCAGCAATTGTCTGCTAAAAATTTACCTAAACCAAGCTACTTGCTTTTGTTGTCGACATACAGTTAGAGTACACAGGCAGGCATATTCAGAGACAGATTCATCCCAGCCCAGAACAGAGGTCTTAGATGGCAAAGACACATGCAGAGCCTGGATGTGTAGATTTGGAATAAAGCCCAGCCCAAAGGTTATGCCTTGGTTCTATGACTGAGTAAACAGATTAGCATTACTCATACTGATTAGAAAGAAGGTAAAAGGGATTAATGGGGAAAAGATTAAGAGTCTTAATTTATCTGTATCAGATTTGAGGTAACATCTGGAAACTGGTAGAAAGATCTTAAAGAGACAGTAATTAAAGTCAGTAAAGTGAAACATGTTTTAAAATATCTAGCTGGAGTGTGAACTTAATGCTCTGGCACTGTTTTTCAAATTCAATATTTATTTTCATATAAAAAGTATTTTTGGTATTATAATAATTAACATCACCATCCACAGCACAGCTACTACAAAATCACCACTATCTTCCAGTTCCTTCCCATTGATCCAATGCACAGCCATTTTTAAGACCTGGAAAATGAAAAAGTTCATGTGGCTTTCAGGAAAAATGTTTTGGTTCTCTGCTAGGCAACAATATATATAGTTTCTCTTAATGTTTTTATTTAAACACTGTAACTGGCACTTCTCCTGTGTCCTACCACTGAAACTGTGTCATTAATCCGGAAAAGGTCAACCACAGAGTAAAATTTTAAATTGACTTAAGTGCAGTTGTTATATTATTCTATAAAAACTGTGAGGCACTTTCAGTACACTGAAGATCCATCTAAACTTTCTTTTATCCTTCTGTTCACAAAATCCTCATGATTGCTGTGTCCCAGAGTGTCATTGTTATAGTTTCTGTATATAGAATCTGGGGTTGGGGTTTTTTTTTTGGTTGGTTTGGTTTTTTGGTTTTGGTTTTGGTTGGGGGTTTCAGTATGGGGTTTTTTTTGAGGGGGGGTTGTTTGGGGTTTTTTGTTTGGCTTTTGGGTTGGGTTTTTTTGTAAGGAGCCTTTTATTTTTCCTCATCCAGAAGGAGGTTGAGTCTGTGGATCTTTGAGATCATCTCACTTCAGGGAGGAACTTGTATGCATGTTCTTTCTGGGACAAAGATGTCAGGACTAATATGTGTGGAGTCATCTGTAACAGTGCTAGTTACATTTACTTAGAACAATAAAAGCTTCAGAGAAAACAAATCATAAATGCAAATCTTGTTTATCAGATAGGCAATCATCTTTTCACCTGTGTCTTTGTCTAATACAGACCCTTGTCTTATTCTGGAATATATGATGTCAACTTTCGATCTATAAGTGTTAGTATGGACAGTTTTAACATTGTTATCTGCCAAACCTCTTTGATCTAATCATTTCTCAGAGAAAAAAGACTATGAATCACCCTTGGAAACTGAGGTTAATCACCCTGACAGCTTCCCTGAGTCCATGAACTTTCCCCTTCCCCCAGTAACCTTAGTACCAGCAGAAAATGTTCCTTTATCACCTTTTTTACACAGGAAGATCATTCCTGGAAATCTCTTAGAGATATTAGATAAGCTTTACAACAATAGTACAATTCTCTGCACATGCCATGCTTCCAAAGTATTTCAAAGTACTTTTCTGGCTTCATTCTTTAATATGGCAAGCTCCATGATCTACGAGGCAATACCATGTTCTTGAATATCTTCATTACTAGAAGATTATTATTAAAATAATTTATTAATATAATACTGTAGTATTACTATATTATTTTAATATACACTATTTTTTCCAGCAAAATAAGCATCAGCTTCAATCTTGAGAGTTTACAATACTGCAGAGGGTGTTCATTCCTGATTGTTCTGAGACTGTATCACACATATGTACCTCTATCTGAATTTATCCCTAGAAAAGCAGATGGGACTGCTGAAGACTTAAGATCCACCCACTCTGTTATGCAGAGAATTTTCATTGAAATC
>VZTU01013032.1:17178-30740 GCA_013400835.1 Zapornia atra
TAGGACTAAGCTACTACTTTGTTTCTAAAACTCAAGAAAACACTTTTTTGATTTCAAGTGAAATTCATAGCACAGGTGACATTTGACCACTCTGCATCAGGCTAAAACTGTTTCAGCTTCTCGAAGTGGGAGAAGAGCTAGTCTTCCATTTATGTGACACTGATGATTATTGCTTGATTATCCAGTTTCCAGTGTATAAAACAGTATTTGCAGTCACCCTTAAAAGAGATAGACTCTAGTACATCCTCAAATTATACATTCAGCACAATGCCCATCATTGCAAATGATATCCTATCAATGTTTGCATGAAATAGAAGCCTGACAGTATTATTCTGGCAAAACCAGTAGGCAGAGATGCTTCCAAGTATTGCTTCTCCACTACTTACTTTTTCTTTTAAATCTTCCACCTGTCAGCTACCAGGCCCTAGCTGAAGAATGTTTTGTTCTGAATAAGGTATCAAAATCAGAAGTGGTTGCCAAGATAGACCTGTCTCCTGTTCCTACTGCCTTAGGTACTATACTACTGACACTTGGTTCAGCAACCATTTCCTTTCTCTTCCTCTGTTGCTCTCACCTCAGTCTTGTTACCTGAAGGCTACTCTTTCTTCCATGAGAAAAAAGGCCCAGTCTCCACTCTCAGATCCCCATCTCTTCTGGCACCACTTAATATTGTTTTGATCACAACCATGCTAAAATTTGGTTCATGAATTTCATCTTGTGAATGATTTAGCTGTTTATATCTTACATAACCAAAAAAGGAATGATGGGGAGAGGAAGAATACTAGGCATATTTTTCAATAAGTTTTAAAATCAACACTGTCCCAAAGCAAACACTAATTGTTTTTAATCAGCTTCTGAGAAGCATAATAGAACACTTCTAGCCATTAAGCATAATTCTGTTTCTAGATACAAGAACTGCTATCCTAACATAGTCTGATGAAATGTGAAATAAACCTTTGCCATAAAATACTGAATCGATCTACAAAAGTAAAATAGCAGATAATGGGTTACCCCAGTATATCCATGGAAAGTAAGATTTATAGATTTGATTGTTTTTTGACTTCCCAGATAGATTATCCAAACAACAGAGCCTACTGCACATCAGAAAAAAATAATCATATCCTAAATTTGTGATGGAAAAATTTGTGGGAATGTTATTCCTATAAGAATTAAATTGGATTTTTAAATTATTTTGCAAAAATAGATTAGTTCCATCACCATTGAAATAAACAGATGTCACGTCTCGCTGAAACTCCTGAAAGGTCTATGTGAATGAAGAAAAAAATACTGTGGTTATATGAGCCAGTATAGTATCTGTCTCCTGTATGACTTAATTCAAGAAGGATAAATATGTATTATATATAAAATCTTCCCCATATAAACTAGATATCGAAAAATTCTTGCTCGGAATAGAAATACCATCTAAGGAAACTTTTGTTTGCTTTACTCATCCCAAACCAAGAAACAATGTAACAGTTCCAGTATGCTACATAATGACGCTTGTATAAATCAGTCTGTATTTACCACTGAAGTTAGAGTGTTCCAGAAGGACAAAGAAAAATAATATGCTATAGAATGTATCCATGAATAAATAGTGAAAAATCTCCTTAGTTTCCAAAGTCTATCTTAGAAGCTATCAATATTAGTTGGTTTCTCCTCATAAAGCTAGATATTTCTTTCAAATTCAGTCAGAATAAGAACTGTAAATTTCCTAAAAATACTTATGTAATATACAAGAAAGGGTTGAGGAAAAAGTAAAATCCCTGTGAGCTGAAACTTAATAGATTGCAGTTGGTTGCTCCAAACTGTTTGTGGTTAAAAGCATTTTAAACGCACAGTGTTATTATACTATGAGTAAGTCAGGTTTTCTTTTTGGTTTTCTTTTTTTCTTCTTTTTTTTTTTCCCCTTTCCAGTGTAATTTTTTACCAGGAATTGTCACCTTGAGCAAATCTTACATTAGTCCAAATGCCAGATGTTAATTTCTTTAAACTTTTTTTGTGTGACTCTGTTTCTTGAAGTATCATGGAAGTCATAAGCCCAGTTTCAAGGGTACTGAGCACCCAAAGCTCTGTTTGAATCAGTGGCGGCTGTGGATATTGAGTGGCCTTTAAAAACAAGTTATAAAGCAATGTTGCTGACATAGAGAAATTAGCCCTGGAAGCTCCTAGCACAGAGAACACCCATTGACTCATCTGGCATTTCCATACATGAAAGCTTGGAAAACTGCTTTCTTTTCTTAAATTTTAGGAGGTGCTGGGACTTCATTCAGTCTTATTATGGATTTTCTTTGTTTCCATCTCACAAATACACTTATGTATTTTAAAGTAAATTAGAAACAACCTCTCTGTGTGCATTAATGTGTGGTTACATGTGTGTACATACATACATGCAAACACATCACTCCATATTGTATTTTGAGGTGGCAAACATCAACTCCTTTTGCTACTTAGAGTCCACTCCAAAAAAATGGAAATATCTTTAGCAATAATGAAGAAAAGATCTGCTGAGAAGCAACAAGACAACCACCTTACTGGTATTCACCTGCCACAATATCACTGCTGTCATTTTGGTGAGGTCTTCCAACTTTGAGAAGCTGAGCCGATGCCCCCTTTACTGGGATTTCACCTTATTTCTGGCAAATTCACAGTCTTGTGAACTTTTGCTGTTCTCAGAAGAAACATATAGATGAAAGACCTAAGTCTAATGCAGATTGCACCAATGTTATTTTCTCAGTTTGAGGTTATCAGAGTGCCACGCACGTTTCTGCTAGACACCAAAAAAAGGAAGAAAGGTTGAAGAAATGGATTTGGTAACATGTGGTTTACTATGGCAGCTTTATATGCATTTGAAATTCTCATGTATTAAACAAAACAGCTCAGTATCTTTGCATTGTCAAAAAGTAAAAGGAAGTGATAAAATGTGTAAGTACATGGACCTCAGAATAGGTGAGAAAACTGATGTCAAATAAAATGAAAAAAGAAAAGAAAGACCATTTATTCTGCCAAGTGCCTACTATGGTATTTCACAACTGTGACTTTCAAGAGCAAAATGTCATTGCTTCTTCCCCTTCTTACAGATGTTCTGTAAAATGAAAGCTGCGAGCACAAAGAGGGGGTTTATACTGGTTTCTTTTAATGGAGGAAAAAAAACTTAAGACAGCTGCAAAAACGAAGCTTTCTTAAGTGCTCCATAATTAAATTTGACAATATTGAGCTGAGACCAAAATCTGTGTAAAAGGGGTTTCTCCTGCAAATATGGACCTTACACAGCATTCTGAGCAATGCCTTTTAGCCAGTGGCTGGCACAGGGATAAGGACTTCCAGATCTTTTGAGAGCAAGCCTGAAAGTCACCGGTCCTAAAAATGTCTTGTCTCAACCTGCTTTGAAATGCCGACTTGCACCTTTATGAAAAGATATGCAATTTGCCAAGAACCATTGCCCTTCCAAAAATAGGTCTATGTTTATTGACTTTCTGGATATGTAACAAAAGCTTTTGCGTTACAAAAGTAACTTCTGCAAAGTGTTTTGTTCAGACAGTAAGCAGATGAGCTGTTCAAGATTTTCTGATTGCTCTGTCTCTAGAATCACGGTATCATTAAGGTTGGGAAAGACCAAGATCATTTAATCCAACCGTCCCCCTATCACCTACATTACTAACTAAACTATGTCCTTAAGTACCTCATCCAATCTTTCCCTGAACACCCTGAGAGATGTTGACTCCACCATCTCCCTGGGCAACCTGTTCCAATGCCTAACCACTCTCTGAGAAGAAATTTCTCCTCATTTCTAACCTGAACCTTCCCTGGCACAACTTGCAGCCATTCCCTCTTGGTCTGTTGCTACTTATCTGCAAGAAGAGGCTGACCCCCAGCTCACCACAACCTCCTTTCAGGTAGTTGTAGAGAGTGATAAGGTCTGTCCTCAGCCTCCTCTGCTCCAGACTTAACAGTCCCACTTTCCTCAGCTGCTCCTCCTAAGACTTGTGTTCCAGCCACTCGACCAGCTTCGTTGCCCTTCTCTGGACAGACTGCAGAGCCTTTCTTGTAGTGAGGGGCCCAAAACTGAATGTAGTATTTGAGATCCAGTGCCTCCTTTTACCCAGTCTCTCTCTATGGCTATATGCACAATGTATAAATGAATGCTGTATGAATGTAAATGTTACAGTTAATTCTATGGTAAAGTAGAATTACAACGTTCCTGTCCACTCTCCCCTTATTCTTATCTCAGCTATTTATGGGTCTTCACTGTAAACATATAGTTGAAACAAACAAAAAAGACCACTCATATAGATACATCAGCACAGCAGAGGGTGAAGTTCCATGGCTTTTTTTACCAACTCATATGTAAGGCGGTATGGAAAAAAGGTAGGGTTGAAGCTTGGGTTTGAAACTTGCATCTTTCTGCTTGTATATGGACAGAAATAGTACTCATGGACTCCAAGTACTCCTCTTTCTTCTCCAATTGTCCTTCCCCTGCTTGTCTCACTTATTTTCTCCCACAAATTTCTCCATTCCTTTGGTTCTCATGAAACTGGGTTCTATCCATACAGAAGGAGATCCAGCAACTTCCTTCTCAAGGAAGAAGTGTATGGGTTTGATACATACTTTTTCCACAGGCAGTCAATCCTACAAAGGATTGCTTTGGCCAGAAGAGGAATTTTATAAAAATGAGGGAAGAAGAGCATTCTGCTAGAAGTGATTTGACTTCCAGCAATAGAGTTCAGGTCTGTGAACTGCGTAGTCATTAGGAGGCAGGACTTCAACACAGGATTTATGTTAACATTCACATGTAAACATGAACTTATTTTGCTATGTGATGTATGTTACAAACAACTAAGCCCTATGGTTTTAATATAAATACATATTAGACATATCCTTATAGGTATAGATAGGCAGACTTTTCTCAATGTGAAAGCAGCCTGTAGCACTGAAATGTTCAAACATAGAATAGAGCAACTATGGAATCAGCTAAGGAAAATAAAATTAGAAGACAATGAATTTCTAGTGTAAAAACACCTTTTTTTCATTAAGATCAGGTCTTTTCATATGAATAAAAAACAAAGGAAAAAAGTAGAAAGAGTTTTCTGTTCATTTGCACATCTTTAACATTCAGGAGGATAAATAGTCCACAATTTGGATGTGTTATTGACATAAGAGGTATCATTCTAATTAATACAGAACATTGAACTTTTATTGGAGAACAAGAGCAATGAGTGCAGAGTGGTGATTTCTGTTTAAAATACTTGGAAGACAGGCTCACACTATGACCTGCTTCCAGTTTCCAGTGGTATTAGGGATGAAGCCAGTATAAATCCCGTTGTCACAAAAGAACAAGTTATAGTATATATTAAACCACAAAAAAATACTTTCAAATAACATTAAGGGTATGACTTAAGCCCACAAAAGTTAGGAAATTCAGAGTTAGGGCTGCAATTCTGTCCTCAACTCACCCCATTTTGTTTAGGTATTATAGCAGATATGAAGAGAACTACATGAAACATCATGGTTTTGGTTTACAAGGGTTAGCACAGAACTTGGCATTCATCTGTGTTACGTAGGGTTTGCCAGTTAAACTAGAGCTAACAAAGCTCAAAGCTCTTCATGGAGTAGAAGATTATAGGACGAATAAACAAGACCTCTGCATAAAATGTTAATAATAGAATGAATGCTACCCTTTACTTAATTAACTTTGTGATCCATGTTCCAAAACATTAGGTCGTTAATTTATTTTGGAGACATTTGCTGGGACATGTATGATTAGTGGGCTAACCTGTGTTACATACAGGTCTGGGCTGAATGAGCAGGTGATCACAGTGACTGACATTTGAGTATGCTGCATTAAGACCGCTGCATTTGTGTTCGGGCTGCTAAGTGGGTTGATAATTAGCAATAAATCTCTGGAGAATATACGATCATTTGATGAAAGTGAGATTCAACAAAAAGGACACAGGAAGTAATAATAGGTTAAGATGAGCTCAAGAAGCAACTAAAAGCAGAAAATTAGCTGCAGAAGTCAGTTGGAGGAGATTTTTCTCTGATACTCAAGAAGAGTATGACTTCCATCATTTTGAGTTGGAATTGTGAGAACATGCACAGGTTTTATTTAGTCATGTCTTATGTTTACTACAGCGAAGAGTGACTACTTTCTGGAAGAGTCAAAGCTTTTGTATGTTTGCTATCATGAGTTGCATGATGTTTCACATCTCTTGATGTGAGCATCATTGGTCTTCATAGAATACAGTCGACTGTGATTCTTTGTTCCTTTGCAACAGTTATACATGAGGTTATGAAAAGCTCCACGCTTCTTAGGTTGAAATTGGTATGTTGTTTTCAAGACATAGCAGAGAAAATTAATAAAACTAATTGAAATACATGGGATGCACTTTTTTAAATCCCTCTGTGCCAAGTTGAAATTTTGGTGATTACTATTCTGCTGAAAGTACATTTCTAATGTTTGGTTTCGTTACTCCTTAAAGAAACAGAATTCTTGTAAATATATTCCCTCCTGTTCATAAAAATAACATAAATGAACCGTCAGCTTTATTTTAGCTGTCCTTCTGTCATCCATGCTGAGAGTGAAGACAAGAGAAGCACAAAGTTGTCATCATTCAAATTGCAAAATTAATCATGGAACCTACTCTTCCTATCAAGTCCAGTCTCATTCAGGTTTTAGAGCTAGACTATTTGCCCATGAAAAGGTTTCCTTTAGGCCTGTAGGTATGGATGAGATCAAAACCAAAACCTAGATGAAACAGGCAAGCTTTACACAGTTGCCCTCCAAAGAATAAATTACCCCATATTTGCTGAAAATCCAGTCTATTTCAACAAAAAGGTTTGTTAAATGCCATGTAAGATGTGGAGTTCATTTACCAAAAGTTTCATAGTACTGAACAGATTACCAGGAGACATATATCTTTTAACAGCAATCTACATTACAGGTGCATGGACAATCAAGTTACCATGCACCAGTTGAAATAGTGTGATGCTTTATATTTGGCTTAGGCTCCTTCATATGAGAGGCAATATATTTTTTCTTGAGACTTAAGCTAAGTTTTTCTTGAGACTTAAGCTAAGTTTTATTAATATAAGACTGACTGAGAGGATACACAATTTCAGCTACCAAGACTGAACAAAGCTTCTAAAATTCATTCATGTGCCTGAACATTCATGTTAGATGACCTTATATTTGCTTTGATCAGAAAACTTCTACCCATGCTGTAACAGCTGCTGCATTCGTGCATGATTCCTTATTGAACTAATATGACTTTGTTGTAAGCCCGCAGCCTGATCATGTTGAACCCAATATGTACAAGGCAATGTTGTGAGGAAATCACAATGACAAATGTTATTGAAAAACAGACCTCAGTTTCATTCCCTATAGAGTAATTTTCACATTCAATAAACTTAATTTAAATGAACTATATTCTGCCAGTTACCTTCCAAATACAAACATACTTACTTTAAGCTTCTGTCAGTAACTCACCAGAAAAAAATGAACAGGAATTAATTTATGGTAGCATATTCTGAAACATTAAAAAGCATAGTCACTTAACTCTGGTTGAAGTCCACACCTGGCACCTGAATCTCTGTTAAATTCAGATTTGTTCCTTGAAAGGGCTGCAAATGTTCTGAACAAGGCCTGACCCAGTTTTCAGCACATTTGCGCCAAACTATTTTTGCGTTTAAATAAAAATAACAAAAATGCACATTTTTGCGTAGTTTCAACACAAAATTGAGGGGGCAGAAAGGGAAGAACTGTGGGCTGAGATGAGTTTCACTTTACAGTTTTGGAACAACCAAAATTCAAAGTAAAATTAAGATGGTGAGTGCATAGAACCACAGGAACCAAAACCAAAGAAAAGGTTGGAATGGAATGTTATTACAGCTTTTATATCTATCAGGGTAGGTAGGCACTATCTGGCCTCTATTGCAATAGTATTTGACTAATGCATTTAGTAGGAATTTTTACATGCGATTCTCACCAGTGAGGCCATTACTGGAATAGTGTGTGTAGCTCCAGTGCCCACATTTACAAAAGGTATTAAAAAATCATGTAGGGTTCAGGAAAGCAAAATAAGATTGAATCATAGTATGGAAAATTAAGAATTTTCTGTTCTGTCTTAGAATGACAGAACAGAAAAGTTCAGTCTAGTTAATTTATCCAAGAAAACTAACTAGGTGACCTGATAATAGTTTATTAGTGATTGAGACTTTTGATAGTGGTCTTGTTGGATTTTTTAAATTTATAAAGATAAATATCAGAACTGGTAGCTAGAAATTGAAGATTGACAAATTGAAAATAAAAATGGAGTGTATCTTTTGGATTATCAAGATAGTAAAAAGTAACTGACAAGTGTGTTGTGGTTCAGCCCTAGATGGAAGCTGAGCACCTTGCAGATGTTTGCTGACTTCTCCCTGCCCCAGTGGTATGGGGAGGAGAGTGAAGAGAATAAGTCAAGCATCATGCATTGGGATAAGGACAGCTTGCTGGGACAGCAAAGGGAGAGGGAAAAAACCAATAACAGGACTTACAACACAAACGGTTGATAAGAGAAGGCAATTCACTAATCCATAACTTCAGTCATAATGCAATGAAAAACAGAATGGAAAAATGCCCACAAATGTCAGTATATGAGACCAACAGATGACAATGCAAGTTGGAATTTTCTATTTCTGTGAAATTTGTAATGATCTGTTTTCATTCTGGTCTAAACTCCATCAAAGTTAATACAATACTTCCTGCTGACTTTAAAAGACATAGTGTGAGGTAAACTCTAGGACTTCAGGAAATCTTACCCTTACTGTCACAAAAGCTGACATTTGACAAGGAGCTGGATGTTTTTCTCCTTTACATTCTTTCAGTAATAAGTTCTTTAAGCAATAAAAATGCTAATTATAGCTCTCCCATAAGGTACTGTTGCTTTGAGAAAAAAGTAACAACTTATGCAGCTGGATTAGAAGCCTTAGAAAATAGTCTTTAAAGCTATGTTTCTTGCAGAACTATTCCTTTCTTCCAGAAGTATTCCAAATTATCTTGTTTACTTTCATAAACAGAAGTGGAGGAATGTGCTTTATCCGTCGGTGAAATCTAACCATCCTCGAGTGCAGCATGACAAAATTTCCCAGTAGTCTGCTCATATGAAATTAAGGAGAATTGGAGGTAGTTAGCTAGATTAGCAGATATAATCATCTTGCAAGAATATGGAAGTAATTTCCAACTAGATTTTGGTTTTACTGAAAAACAATCAAGTTTTTTTGCTCTTGCTCTCACAGAATGCTGCAGTAGTAACTCAAAACCAAACCCTCAGCGACTATAAAAGAGGTACTACTCTGCATCACCAGCATTTGGGAATATTAAATCAAGACGAAGGTAGGACTTCGAAGCTCTTTTGGAAGAGGTCTGCTCATGACCCATTTTTAGACAGCTCCTCAGGATTAAAATGGCTTTTCCTGTGTCTCTTGCAATGAGTCTAACTAAGCCACCAGAGGTTTACATGGGACAATGTTTCAAGTTATGCAGTCAATTGCAGTTCCTCTCAAATTAGTGGGAGCTCTGCTCAGTTGAAGGACTCAGAATTTGGCCCAGTAATAGAAAGCCCTACTCTAAGTTATTCATTTTTAGCCCTAAGCATTCCTCTTCCTCAGTGGAGTGTGCCAAGAAAACTAAAAAACTGAGCAGCACAGAAGAGGTATTAAACTTTAACAATGCTTTGCACTGACACAGGGAGGAATCTCAGAGCTATTTAGAAACAATGGCATAATCTGCAACTGGAGCCAGGGAATTCACAGTATATGAAACTTACAGATGTGCTTTTTATTGGGACCATCCCCTGTTCTCATACACTGAAGTTGTTCTCATGCTTCATGCTCCTATGGATAGTGCTTGACCTAACCACTTAAATCTTACTGAAGTTACTGTTAGTTACTTGCCAAAGGTTGTAAATGCCCAGCTGGAAAGTTAGCTGTTTATTTGATTACATATCACTCCATTGCAGTTAATATATATCTACTTTTTTATCTTTAAAATAATCCAATTGGATTGTATGTTAACATTACTGTTTTGGAACCAGTTCAACGAATACTTAAAAACTGTCTAATTTTTATTACCCAGATAGACCTCTGATTCAGTTGGTCAGTAATATATAACACTAAACAAACATGCTTGAAAATATTACTGTACTCAGTTAGATGCCAGATTTATTTTAAAAACAAAAAATACAGCTTTTAGAAACAGTTACTTGCATTTTGCAAGGATTTTTTTTGTTAAGTTTTGTCTTTTCTAAACAATATTTTTGAATTGTTTAAATCCTTTCAAGTTATTTGCATGTAACAGTACAACAGCATACTTGACTGACATATATTCTTACTTGTTTGCTTTGTCTTCCTCTTAGAACTTAGGGAGAGGTTACTGATTTCATTCTTCCAAGCATATCTGGCTCTGGTTTGTAACATAGGCATGTACAAACTTTGTATTCCAGGAAATATGCAGGTCTTGGACAGGAACAGTGTAAACTCCCATGTGAGACCTCCATCTCATGCAGAGTATAGCATGGGTGCTGATCCTTTAGGGATTAATTTAATGGCAATTCTAACTCTTTAGTCTTTGACTTTAAATAAATGCCTCTGTTTTTAAAAGAGCAATTGGGAACATCCACCAAGTTACAATATTTTGATACCCACACGAATCATGAGTAGGGCTGATATATATATATTATATAGATATGTGTGGGTGTGTGGATATATATATGTATATACTTCGATGCCAGGGGAGATTATGGAACCAGTCATCCTACAGGCAATTACAGAGAAAATATATGACAATCAGGGGATCAGGCCCAGCCAGCATGTATTCATGAAGGGCAAGTCCTGCCTAACCAACTTCATCTCCTTCTATGAGCAGGTGACCCACCTGTTGGATGAGGGAAAGGCAGTTGGGGTAGTCTAGCTTGACTTCAGCAAAGGCTTTGACAGTCTCCCACCGTATTCTCCTGTAGAAGCTGGCAGCTCATGGCTTAGACAGGTATGCTCTTCGCTAGGCTAAAAGCTGGCTGGATGGCCACGCCCAGAGAGTGGAGGCGAATGGAGTTAATTCACAAGTACCGGTCGGTACTGGGGCCCATCCTCTTTAGTATCTTTATTGACAATATGGATGAGGGAATTGAGTGCCCCCTCGGTAAGTTTGCAGATGACAACAAGTTGCGGGGGAGTATCAATCTGCCCTCCAAAGGGACCTGGACATGTTGAATCAATGGGCAGAGGCCAATGGGATGAAGTTCAACATGGTGAAATGTCAAGCCCTGCACTTGGGTCCTAACAACCCTAGGCAACACTACAGGCTTGGGGTGGGGTGGCTGGAAAGCTATAGAGAAGAAGAGGATCCGAGTGTGTTTGTTGACACTTGCCTGAACATGAGCCAGCAGTGTGCCCAGGTGGCCGAGAAGGCCAATGGCATCCTAACTTGCATCAGGAATAGCATAGTTGGCAGGATCAGAGCAGTGATCATCCCCCTGTGCTCAGCTCTGGTGAGGCCTCAACTTGAATACTGGGTTCAGTTTTGGGCCACTCACTACAAGAAATATATCAAGGCTCTGGACCTTGTCCAGAGAAGGGCAACAAAGGGAGTGAAGGGTCTGGAACACAAGGCTTACAAGAAGCAGCTGAGAGAACTCGGACTGTTTAGCCTGGAGAAGAGGAGGCTGAGGGGAGAACTTACTGCTCTCTACAACTACCTGAAATGAGGTTGTGGTGAGCTGGGGGTCAGCCTCTTCTTGCAGATAAGTAGCAACAGGACAAGAGGGAATGGCTGCAAGTTGTGCCAGAGGAGGTTACATTCAAAAGTTTCTGATGTTTACCAGCCATGTCTTACCCACTAAACTCTATACTAACAGACTGTTGATGGAATTCAAAGTTTATATATAGTTAATGGAAAGGTGAGGAGGACATGGCTATTAGTAATTATTAGTTTAGGATCATTTCAGATGCTATGTGCTAACATTCCTTGTCCCTGCCATAAGCAGTCTTACTCCCACTCCTGTGCTAGCATCAGCATAGCTACAGTGACAGAAAACTAGTTCAGCCAAAAGGTTAGTAGTCTTTCTTAATTCTCTAAAAGTCAAGAAGCAGGAATATGCCACCATTGTCTGGGGATAGGTGAGGTCACCACTTTTGGCAGAAGCATCTACTTAGATCATCTTCAAGTGATTGTGAAAGCACAACCTTAGCTACATGCAGAGAGCTAATTCTAATTATCTTCTGCATTGCCACAGCGTGTAACCACTCATTCTCAGATTCCTGCTAAAATGCAATATAAAACTCAACACTGAGTGTCATTTGTTAGTGTCTGAGAAGTCATCTGACAACTGGGAAAGGACCAGAAGAGCACTGAAGAGGTAAAAACCTTGGTGTTCAAGAGTAAACAGAATCAGATCAGTGGAAAGCTTCATTTTTAAGTGGGAAAAAGTTAAGAGAAGAAAAACTGCTGCCAGAACAACTCATAACATCCTGAATTTTTGTTCAAAACAGGAAGAAAACAGACATTGAACATAAAGATCAACTTTTGACAAATTTTATAGCCTTGCCCCAAAACACAAGGTTTCAAATCTTCTCACTAAAACCGTTGCACATTTTTCCTCAGTTTCTTAGAAATAACTGATCTAAAATTTGATCAAAAAGGTCTCGTCTCAAGTAGATACACATCACTGAAAACTTTCCTTAAATAGTTGAAGTTCAACTGTTGAAAACAAGATATCATAATGAGACACACATCTACAGACTTTAATAATTGGCAGTGTTTCCAGTCCTTATAATCATATTTCATTGTAGATACTTGTGTAGGAAAATTCCGGTGTTGAAGTGGAAAGAGAGCTGTGCAGCAAATATTGACTTTTTAAGTGTTCTTTCTATAGATGCTACATGATCATCTATAGTATATAGTATATATGTACGGTGTGCTATGTAATAATAATAACAATAGTTAGCACATCCCATGTAGTACTCTTTCTTTTAAATATATTCAGGATACTCATAAATAGCCTGGTGGACTAAGCATGTAGAAATATCATGGTGGAGCTATTTATGAGTAAGTGAAGCCGTGCCTCAGAAATAACATCTAACTTTAGCTCTCATGTCCAAGAAATAAAGAAATATTAATTATTACTAATTTATGTCACAGTACTGTTTTGAGTGTTCAGTAAGACACTGTATGGACATACTGAAAACACAGACCCTGACTTCAGGAGCTTACAGGATTAAGTCTGACCTATTTATCATAAGGATGCTGATCCAGATATTCATAGGGATTTGCTTGAAGTAGTGTTTTGATTGCATGTTTCTCAAGAACACATATCACTTCAAGATCTTCTAGGTAATATACTGGTAAAAGGAAATTTACCACACACACCCCTCTAAGCCTGATGAGGGCCCAAGGACTAATCAAAGCCACCACAGGCCTTTTAGCAACAAATCTGAATTAATCAAATCATCCCTGCTGTTTTTTGTTAATGTTTGGACAATCTAGCTTTTCTGCAGTATGCTCTTGCCGTCTGAGTAGAGGACAGGGCGCC
>VZTU01013032.1:30802-48374 GCA_013400835.1 Zapornia atra
GAGGACAGGGAGCCAGAAACTCCTTGAGTTTTAATCCTGGCTCTGACACTGATTCTCTCTGCGGCTTTGGGCAAGGAGTCATTGTTCTATAGTAAAATGCTTGTATTGGCAAGATGACGAACTACTGTAGATGATCTAATAAAATTTTTCCATCTTTAATTTCTATGATTCTGTAATGCTAACAACCTAAGTTTCAGCCTCTCATCTGAAGAGAGGAGAAAAGTACTTACCAAGTTTGCCTGCACACAGTGAAGGAGTAAAGTTATAGGACACAGGACTCCACAGGACTGAAGCTACAATGCATAATTAGTAACTTGTTTAGTATCTTGTTAATCAACACCATCTATAGGGACTGCATAACATAAGGCCAAATTGAATAGCCTCCTTTCCTCTCTGCTAATCATTGTCCTAGCTAGAGTTTGTTGGAAAAATCTGCCTGTAGCAATTTAGGGAACCTTCTGCTGTGTTTAGGCCTTGCTTCTCTAGAAGGTTTCAGAAGAGTAAAGCAGCCACCAAACTAGCCAATGTTGGATTTTGTTTTCTTTCTTTTTTTTTTTCTTCTGGGAAAGGTAAGGGAAGAGGGTAAGTGCAACAGGGCAAAGTTCCTAGAGTGATGCTTATGCCAATGCATACAATGACACAGTCATTGTACGAATGCCTGCATTCCCCAGCTGTTACAACCAGCTCAGTTACACTCAATGGTTGCTGTCAGAAGATGGAGATTCTTATGGGCTACTCTAACTTGACCTAGGGAACAGTCTTAAAAATAACAGCTCCAAGTTTAGGATAACCCCCCAAAAGCCCAATAATAACAATATGCATCTGAAAAATATTACTGAAAACGAATGGTCCTGCTCATACAGCTAGCTTCCTGTTAGCTTAATTCCTTCATTTGTTGTCCAAAGAACACCAGAAATAGTCAACATTGCAGTCTACTGCTATGTACCCCGTTCTGCCCTTTCAATGTACATGCAAGGCCTTAATGATGGGACTGCTGCTGCTAATATGTAATCAATCTTGCTATCGGCTAAACAATACTGGATGCATTACACAGAAGGATACAGCAGAAAAGAGTAACCAGAATACATTTCTATGAAGGACAGTTACAAGCAGATCTGCCTAAGGACTTTCTCATGTCCAACCACAGTGAAAAGTGCCTTTCCCGCAGCAGGTAATGCACTGAGGCAACTGCTTACAGAACTGGTTTCTAATGAATTATGGCAATCTTTGGCAGAGATTTCCCTCTCATTGTTTTAGCAGGCTATATTGTTCTTTCCGCAACTTACTTTTTTCCTTTCTTAAACTATTTTCTTTGACAAAGGATATCACCTTGGCTCCATTGTTGCACGTCATACCAAGGTAGATAAAGGAGAAAGAAGTATTAACCTTGCTTGAATAGTGGCAGTCTCTTTGTAGGGCCAACAAGTAGTCAGCCTTTCTTTATTCTCCACATGGGAAACAGGAGAGAGCATTATAGAGAATATATTTAGAGATGGCTTGCTATCATTGCAGGAGGTGATCTGCAAGATGAATGCTGCAAAGCAGCATTCAATCAAACTGGCAGGGGTAAATAGGGAAACAAAGATGTTTAATATCTCTTCAAGTTACAGTGCATTTTGGAGTTCTTAACGGCATGTCAAGAGCCAGAGAATTACCTTATGCAATCATCTGGCTATGAATGACATGAAAATACTAAAAATTATGATACATTGCTCTTATAATCTGAAATTCTGCCAAATTAATTTTCAGTCCAGATGAGATCTCTTTGTTCTACTATTTTATTAGATTTATATGACTTGTGTCAAAAGACACTTGTTGCCTTAAATTAGTCTGTAACAACATGACATTATAATGAAAAGTACATATAATTACTAATATTTACAGCAAATGTTGGTGGAGTTGTTATGCAATCAGGGCAACTACAAAGAAGTGGTTGGTTAACCAATTATCACATTTTCTTAGAAATGAATGCATAAACCTCAAGACATACCACACTTAAAAGCAATTATAGCCACTGGAAAACAACTGAAAGACATCTAGAAACCTCTGGAAAAGGATACCCCTCCCCCCCCGAAAAAATTTACTTCATGCAAGTCACAAGAAAGTTATTATCCGAGCTAGGTCACTGACAAGAGATGTTATTAAAGATCCCATTGAAATTATTAATGCATTTAACAGTCACTTTGCAAACTATAATATTGTATCCTGGGAGAATACTGAATCATGCTGGTTACTTGGATGAAGATCAAATAAGCTTAGGATGAAAAGATCAGACTCTGAGAAAGTTTAGAGTACTTTGTGATTAATAAAAATTAAATGCCAGAACTATTTGATTTGCATTTAAATCCACAAAAGAGTGTTGACTGGGCTTTACCACATGCTTATGAATTATACAATGACTAAGAACACCTCTGCACACACAAAAAAATTAACAATATAGTATAAGGATGAATCGACTGCAATAGTTACAAGCAAATGTGATACAGGAATATTGCATACAGGTGATGTATAACTGAAGCATAGCTGTTACAGCAATTTGCAGACAAGAATTTCTTCATCTCTTTTTACTTCCCAAGTAGTTTAATGATTAATAGGTTATGTTTCCTATCTGCTCATGTGATTAAAAAATACTGTATGCATACAGATTTTATATGGTATTTTACAGCTTATGGTAAGACTTGCAGACTGTTACTCTTTAACAATCCTCAATAAATAGTAAAAGATATTGTATTTTAGATATCAGATGGGCAAGGAATAAGGTTTTTTGCTGTGAAATAAAAATGTAATCAGTGTAAAAGAGGTAAATGATTGGACTTATTCTGTGAAGAATAACTTGGCGATAGCGAATCCTTATGGGGAAATGCATACTGAACTAAAATGCAGTTTTTCTCAACCTTCTTTAATTCATGTCTCACTTCCACTAAAAAATTCCTTTGTGACTAATCACAGGACAGCTCCAAAACAAGCAATCACAAGGCTGCTTCAGGTTTCATCTGCCATTCAGAGAACCTCCAAGATGGCATATACTTCCTGGGTGCAAACATGAGTAGATGCTCTCCTGAAGTCCCTTCCAACCTGATCTTCTAGAAAGTCCAGGAGTCATGTGCTTCCTGTTTTCTTTCTTGTTTTTCTTTCTACTTGGTCACCTGTACAACTTGTACAGCTCAGCTGAGATACTGAAGCAATTTTAACACATTCTGTTGCCTCTTCATATATGGAAAGATAATTTTTCCCTATACCAGGCTCTTCTCTTATTAATTTACTTTCTCTCTAAGTCTTGCATCATACTTCCTTGAATCCTAACAAGTTACATCCATCACACTGGAAACTTCCTCCTGCTCAAATGAACTTTCACTACATCCTTATAACCTGCCCACATATCTCTTAAATCTGACGACAGTTCTAATCCAGATTAGGCATATGGTGACAGATATATATAATTCACCAAACAGCATCCCATGAGCTTTATCAAATGCATTAGTGAATTTGTCAAATATCTGTCGCAAGTACTACAGGTCAGCAACTACCACCATGACTGGAACCCTTGCTGGTAGAAATTTCACAAAGTGGCTGTACTTTGGCCAGTTGTCTCAGCTCTTATTTCTTTAAGTAGACCCTCAGGTAAAAAGGAGGTATTTTGGCATGAAAGACTGTGAGAATTCCATATTGCTGTTGCCTGTCATGAACCTATTTGGGCAGAGAATGGATTATTTCTGGCTAGAATACAAAATAAAACTGGGAAATATAATTACCGAATTCTGCTGAAAAAACACATTAAACAAAAATAAAATAAGACATCTTTATGTTGTCCATATCTATGAAAGTGACAGTGGGACCAGATTACTGTTCAAAGAGAAAGAGCTTGTTCCAAGGAAAAAAGACTATTCAGCTGTTAGTGACAAAATGTGCTGTTGAACAGAGATACTACTCAACCACATACTAATTTTCTCTGCTGAAATGGGTGTGGAATTAATGCAAACCCTCCTAAAACTCAGTTATGAAAGACAAAAGGTAAAACCTCAGTGCTACAGGTATTTTCCTCCTCATGCATGTATTTTCTACTCATTATATATTCTTAAATTATAATGAATAATCAGAGGTAATTATCACATTTCTTTAATGACAGAGAACCTGCACATGCTAAGATAGTAGCATAATTTGATATTTATGAAATGTTTCTTTATTTATGAAGCATCTGTCTAGAAATTTAATTCCCCCCACTGCAGCATTTCATTACAATTCTAACACAGATGAATAATGAACAAGATTCTTATCTAGGCTATTAATATTTTAAAAACTAACACCCTTTGATGAATCCAAACCACCACCTCACCCAGCTACTGTATGAAGTTCTTAGTACTTTTGTTTATTTTTCTGTTTCCTATTCCAGCCAGAGAGGTTAAAGTAGGAAAGTCAAAAGCTGGAAAAGAAACAAAATGAAAGAGGGACAAGGGAATGGGTGTGTGAAACATTAGGGAGGTTAAATAGCAAAAGGTTCAGATTACAGTGCATAAAGAGGCCAGAGAAATATTTAAAAAAATATGAAGTTTATAATATTGGACAGAGAATTAAAAAAACCTAGAGAAGCAGCATAATAATAGATAGATGACAGCTGTGGGTGGGTGAAGAGAGAGAAAGAATAGGAAAGGCCAGATCTCGTTCCCACGGAAGTCAATGGCAAAGCACTCGTTGTCTTCAGTGGGAACTGGAGAGGCCCACAGTGAATGAAAATTCCTTGCCACGGGGGAGGGAAAGGGAGGAGAACTGGCGTTAATAAAAGAATGAACAGAGGTAGGGAAAATAAAAACTGAGAGCAGCAATTGAGGCCCAAGGTGACACAGTCAGAAGAGCATCCGTGGCCAAGGTTGTTAGGAAGCTGAAGGCCCTCAGCAGATCACAGGACTGAGGGCTTGGCTGAGACCCAAACTCAAAAGCCATCCCAGCTCTGGCAATCAAAGTTCCCAGAACAAGGATCTTCACATCAGATGATTTTTACAGGGTTTTTTTCCACAATGTCAGGTCCTGTCACCTTTGCTTCATAGTAAATTAATATAGGAACCCCTGGGACAGCTTTTCAGTTAAGATGCTGCTGACTGTAGTGAATGGAGTAATGGTACCCCAGAAGGCTTGGAGCCACTGTGTGTAGCACAGAAATGATGTCTGCAGTGAAGGCTGTTTTGCACTTTTGAACTGATGACCCTGCTCTCAGTCACCAAATATCTTACTAAATTTCACCTGCTCAGATATTTTTACTGCACATCTCATAATACTTGGTGTTTTTCCTAAAGTCCTACTTTTTCAAATCTTTTCCCCTCTTAGTTACAGAAAAAAGTTTGACCTAAGCGTGTCCCAAAGCTCTCAGAAATCCAGATATGGATAAAAGGAAACTAGGCATCATTCCTGGGGTGCGTTTCTATTTTTAGACTATGACTTTCTTAAACTTTACCTTAGGACACCAGTCAGTTAACCTACTACCCCCCAGACTCATATTTTTTTCCTCAGCAAGCAAAGATTTATTAAACTCACCAGCGAAGTATGTGTTTCCATTCCCCCCTAGTGGAAGATAAAAGTCTTTGGCTACTAGAAATTACTTTGTTAGCTCAAGTGCTAAACATCTGTGTTACACATTTTAAGAACCCAGACCCACTGATGACCCACGTGAGGATCCACAATATTTCGCCAGATTGAAAGTTCAGTGTTTTCTTAGTGTAATTTTTGTTCCTGTGTTATTACTTCAACGTAAATTACAAAGTTTTGAATGGCCTCTCTTCCGCATGTGTATATGGATACAATAAAAGGCCATGACAAGACAGTTCTTCCAAGTGAAGCCAGGTCTTATTTAGTGCATGGTGCTCAACCTGTCTGGTTAATAAGGAGAGCTACTAGAGTCTTTCCATAAAACATAACATTGAGACTGAAACATGCGGGAGACAGAGGGATGTCCTCAAGGCTAGAGAAGTTAAAGCTTCCCTAGGTAAACAGATTTTGTCTCAATCCCTGTTGCAGCTCCTAGTTGCTGCTGGGAAAGTCAAATAACCTGAGATTTTCCAAGTTGGACAAGGTAGTTGCTTTTTGTTTGTTCTGAGTGTGAATCCACATACCAAGCATGCTGAAATCTTACTGCTGGTCAGCAAGACCAAAATGGTCTCAAGAAGAGCTCTACTCTTCACTTAGGCTGTTATTATAATGCCAAATCATTCACATCAGCCTGGCCACCTTATGTTTTTTCACTGTTTTTGCTATAGCCTGTCCTAGTTCTGTGATGGTAACAGTCTCTACTGGACAGCACTGTCACTAAACTGAATTCTATATTAAAAATGCTATGGACAAACTGAAAGGACTAAAATCATGACAGTAGCTCTTCATGTAAATTTAAGCTGCAGCCTCCTTCTAACTCGGAGATCCTCTTACAACCATTTCTATTTCCACCCAATCTTGGAAACTCCTTATCTTCATAAGAGTCTCAATTACCTCACAGTGTAACAAGTATCTAAAATTCTGCTTCACAGAGATAGACATGTGTGGTGGTTTTGGCCCTAACCAAAGGCCAAATACCCACCAAGCCGCTCGCTCAATCCCCCCTTCAGCCGAAAAGGGGGAGAAAATAGATATTAGGAGGCTTAGGACTTGAGATAAGGACAGAGGGATCACTCTCCAATTAGTGCAATGGGCAAAACAGACGCAGCACAGAATAAAGGAAAGAAAAAGTAATTTATTACTACTTACTACAACTACTACACCCAGTGAACCGGAATGAGATAAGAAGCGGCCAGGTCTTCAAGCACCTTCCCCCCCACCCCTCCCTTCTTAGCAAACTTAAAACTCATCACGATGTTACTCCCTTCTTCCCCCCCCAACATGGCGCGGGGAGGGGCAGGGAATGGGCAGTGGGGTTCCGGTGATTCCCAACAAGCTGCTTTTCTTCCCCAGATATTATCACTTCTACTTCCTCCCCCCACCCCTCGCCTCTTCGCACTCATGACTTTAATCAGAGATTCGCTCCCTTCTTCCCTCCCGTTCGCAGTACAGGGGGGGCAGGGAATGGAGAGTGAGGGGTTTCAGTCCGTTCCTCCCAAGCTGTCTTCCATCTCAGCTGTTGGGGGGGGCATTCCACATACACACACCCTTCCCCTGCGGCACCGTGGGGTCCCACCCACGCCAGAGTCGTGTCCACGACCTTCTGCAGCGTGAGTCCTCTCTATCGGGGAGTCATCCCCTCACCACAGGCCTCTCAGCAGGACTCTCCCCTCCATAGGGTGCTGACATCCGGGTCCAGACCCCCCGGCCTGGTCCCCCGCAAAGTCACAAGTCCCTTGGCAAACCTGCTGAGGCGTGGATCAATCTTCACAGGGCATCGTTGTCTCTGCTCCCCGTCCTCATCCATGGGCTTCGGGGGGACACCCATTTCACCATGGACTCCACCACGAGCTGCAGGGGAAACTTTCTCTTCACATTCTTCATCCCCCCCCTCCTCCGGGCCTGGCCTTGGAGTCTGTGCAGCTTGTTACATCTTCTCACTCCCGCTCCAGTGGCAAAGTGCGCCTGCCAGCTTTTTTTTTTCTCCTGTATGTGATTCACAGAGGCGCTATGACCAGCTCTGATAGGCTTGGTCTCAAATTTGGCCTTGAATGTACCAGTGTTTTCAAAACATGGGGCTTGCAGAACGCTGTAACTGCAGCTTAC
The DNA here is from genome assembly GCA_013400835.1 of Zapornia atra. Lineage (NCBI taxonomy): Eukaryota > Metazoa > Chordata > Aves > Gruiformes > Rallidae > Zapornia > Zapornia atra. Next base: position 38,486 of record VZTU01013032.1, read on the forward strand.
AAGAGCCACTGAAGCAGCAGTTACACCAAACTGCAACAACATGTCACTGTAAATATACATGCTTTCCTCAGCCTGATTTGTATCTAGAAACTCCCATATATGTCTATTAAAAGGCTTCCTCCCACTGATTCATGTCAAAATGTAATGGTCAAGAACATGGTGCCTCCTGTTAGGTAATAGTCTAGTCAGTATGGTGTATCTCAGGGATATGGGATGTACGGAGTCAATTTCCCTGTTCTTCTGAGTCATACTCAGACCTTCCACACAATAGACTTGGGGAATGCAAGAAAGGGAGGGTAGAAACACTGGTTCCTTTTGAAACTGTGCCACAATATGAAAGGACAATGCGTATAAACTTTCTGGGCAAGTTGTTAGGCTCCAGGCAACAGCAGGGCTGGATTACAAAGTCCTGCACTCCACTGTAAGTTTTTAATATTTTTAAAGGATTCCTTATTAGGAAAAAGCAAAATAGATATTCCTTATCTTAGGCAGCAGCTGCTCACTCATTTCCTCCCTCATTCTCCACTGCATCTTCTAGTCATTAAATTAAGGAATTACAGTTCACATTGTCCTCTTTCTTGCCTGATTAAGTAAAACCTGCATGCTTCTCATACAGTGGAATGCATGTTGAGTACATGTTTGATTCCTCTGTCAGAGAGATGGAAATTAACTAAACCTAGATTTCTAACATGTCAAGTGAATGCTTAACTAATAAACTATTGCGTCACTAAGATCACTGCAACAGTACCATCAGCTCCTTTGATGCCTACTCCTCTAATCAGATTTGGAAATAATAGTGTTCCCTGCTCCTTTCAGAAAGCAAGAACATGGGTAATGCACCAAGGGTGAGGGATAGAGCTTTTGTGCAAGGATGTGCCTTCCTGTACCCTTGAGTAAGGTTCTTAAATTTTCACAGTGGTAAGACTTAAATTGCAGTTTTGTTTGCAGTTTTGTTTTCAGTTATCCTCTATGTGCCATCTCTGGGCAGCAGTCTACTGAACTTAATAGTCAATCTACATAGCCCTCTTTACTCTCCCTTTACATCATGTACAAGAGTCTGGTCACATAACTCAAGGGTTCTGGGATCCTGTCAAAGGTCACATATTCCTTTTAAACTATTCCATTAGCACTAATGCAAGACCCCAGCAGAAATATTTCTGTACACAGTAAAAGTTCTATGTTCAAGACAGGGTTTGGATGGCACATGATAAATAATGCATAGGGTCATACATTGAAAAATGAGACTGTGAAGAACTACTGAATAAAGACCAATGTTCAGTGAGCACCATTTTTCATAACTGTTAATGAGGTTGGAGTTCTGTGGGAAAAGTGGGATGTAGCTGTCTAATTAGACGTGCTATGTAATTGAAACTGGTATCATTGCATGTACATACAGAGAGCAAATTTGTATTGAAACAGCAACGTCCCTTGTTGCAGTTCCTATTTTCGTAATATCCTTTAGTAAGGTATTTTTCAGATGTCAGTTTAGAGCAAGACGCAAAAAGGTTAATGGCATGAAGCTGAGTCAAGGGAGGTTTAGGCTGGATCTTAGGAAGAGGTTCTTTACTGAGAGGGTGGTTGGGCACTGGAACAGGCTCCCCAGGGAAGTGGTTACAGCACTGAGCTTGACTGAGTTCAAGAGGAGCCTGGATGATGCGCTCAGTGACATGCTCTGGCTTGTCTGGCCCTGTGTGGAGCCAGGAGTTGGACTTGATGATCCTTATGGGTCCCTTCGAACTCAGGATATTCTGTGATTCTATGATTCTACGTTTGAAGGTGGATATAAGGGTGACACAGATACATAGCATTTCTATATGTCTACTGAGTAATAAACAGACAACACAGTGTACAGCCTGCAAGTCTTTAGATGCAGTCTAGGGTTTCTTCTTTTTTTTTCCCCTTCCAATGATTCAAATTTACATAAAATGACCCATTTGTTACAGTTAATGCTCTGCAATAGTTTGTTGTACTACACTGATAACCTCACCAATTTTACAGAATATTTGTGAAACTTGAGGGATTTATTAACCTGGTCTTGCTTTCTTTATGCATTTTCAAGACTGTTTTCTACACAAGAGGAAATTTTGGATAATGCGAGAAACATACATACCTGTATGATTTCAAACAGCCTTTGAAATCTTTCCATAAAATTATTTTGAGAAGTAAATTGCAATACTATATACATTGTGATTTTAGCTTAAACCACGCTACAATACTCTTATTGCCATTGCTTATGCATTTTACCCTTGTCCTGTCACTCCCCAGGCTGTCATCTTCCAAACGTGTGAATGATTCCCAGTGGTCTTTATTAACTCTTTTTTTTTTTTTTTGTTGAAAGACCATGGATTAAAGCTGAGCCCATGGGGTATTATCAAATGGGAAATATTAATTTACTAAAGCATCAGAACATTTGGAGTAAATTTGAAAACAGAACCATCTGTTATATAAACTAATCCAATAGACTACACACTTTGTATAGCCAGCCGCTGTCAAGTAACAGATTATGAAACCAAGTAATAAATCTTAATTCAAAAAATGTTTCTCCATTTGAAAGGTTTGAGAATTTATTTTTCCTTCCTTGTTTTAATGTAAACTTGATGCAAGTTGGCAGAACTCACTGACCTGTAGGGGGTCTAGTATTCATTCAGATCCCTATGGGAGGCTGTGGATGAAGCCTCACAGAGGTCAGTTGCAAGGCAAATCTTGTGATACGTGCCTCTCTGGTGCATCACTTAGCTTCATGTACACCATGTATAAGTTGCTGGGTCTAGTTTTGAGATAGGTACCCCAAGGTGCTGAAATACAAAACAATATTGTACCTACCTTTTCAGAGACGAGTCAAAATAATGATGAAAACAAAAACTTTCCTCCAGTCAAGATTTAATAGTTCAGGATTATCTTCATCCTGGATTGTGATCCCTACTAAAGACAGACACCCTTTAGAGTAGTCAGTATTTAAGTGGACTCCAAACAAAGTTCCCCTATTTTTGAGATGAACAGAACGAATCAACACGATTAGGAAGGATCCTGGACAAGGTGTGATTCCTAACAACAAGATGGATTTTAATCTTTGGGTCCAAATGTCCTTGTCAAAAATATAATGACAGTTTTTCACATCATGTTAAAAGAAAAGGTTTATACTGGTAGATACTGTAAAGAAATTTTGCTTTCATCATTTTTCTTTTCAGAATATATGAGATACAGATTCACCAACACGTAAACCCAACATTCTATGTAGTTATTTAATTATGAATCCCGTGGGGGGAAAAAAAAAAAGTTCTGTTCTGATACACAGTGAGAAAAGGAACTTAATGAAAGGGTTTTTAAAAATACATTATTTCTTCCTTACCGTTATATGATGAACCGTACATGACTTCTCAAGGCTTTCTATTGCTTTCAGGTATCCCACCTGACAAGTGAGGTACTAGTTGTTATGAGAAAGCAATCTTCTCCTAATGTGATATATCTGATTAAATATGTATAACTGGACATATTCTGCAAAGCTCTATGGCTTTCAATTGAAGAACTATGCTGTTAGCAGAACTCCTTTTTTTTTCTTTTCATAACTTCTTTACTTCTCTGAACTCACCACAATCAAGGAATGATTAATCTATTCCAGTATTTTCTAGACCCATTAATCACTCAGACTGCTTAATTCACTGTCCAAGATAGTGTTTGGGAATACAGTGTACAATTGTTTTTCACGTAGGGGAGCACTTTCTGTTGGAATAACATCACTGACAATCTGACCATGTTAGTGATTAAGTGATTCAGAGTTATATCATCTAGCTATTTATCAATCCTCTATATTTCACAATTAGGTATGAATTTCTGTGTTTTTAGCCTGCATGAATTAGACACAGTGTCAGTGGACTTTTCCAAAAGTTTGCATATATTTAAAAATTCTAAATAGCAAGAAAAAAAAGCTCAAAGCAAAAAATTATTCAGACACATCTGTTCTCCCATCGATTTATTCAACAATTTCCCATTAATATGTACACTGAAGGGAGAATAGTCTCTGCAGAATGCAATAAAAATGTGTTTCACTAACTAAATAAAATTCTTTTATATATTGTGGCAAGACAAATAAATAAACCCAGAGATTTACAGACAGCCACCTTGGCTGACATTTCAGAGTGTTGGAGCCCTTGGCAGTATGTTTTGCCTAACTCCATCCTAGCAAAGCCCTATCTCTTCTCCAAAAACCTCATTTCTCAATTCTCCCTTGCTCTCCTCTTTCAGGCCCACTTCCCAGTTTCTTTCTCTTTTTCCTTCCAAGGTGTGATTGCTCTCTTTGCTCCCCAAAGTCTCCTTCTTGATTGTTTTGCTCTGCTTTAATGAGTCCAAGGCTTCGCTCTACTCCAGAAAATGTATTTACCCTTTTTGTTCCCAAGCACATCTGTCTCCTCCAAGCTTTCTCTCCTGTTCTGACCTTCCTGTACTTCAAGATTTTTTTTTTGCCAAGTTTATTTCCCCCCTGTCTTTTCAGTCTCTTTTTACTTCTTCACTTTTTTTCTACTCTCAGAAAATTAAAACCACTATTTTCTTTTCTTTAGTAGTGATAAGGTAAAATTTGAGAATTCAGATTTGAAAACACAATAAAATAAAAGCAATTTCTTTTCCACCCGAGTATGTACAGAACAGAGGAAGACTTTTAAAAATTGACCCAATCTGGACTCCACTGAAAACAGCAGAATCTTTCAAGTTTCATCTGTGATGTCTTATCTATAATCTGAAATTCATGTGAAAATGCCTTTTGATGTTAAACTAACAATTTCTAACTCAATAATAAATATTCAATGATGGATATAACAAAATCTATTTATATAATTGAGATTTGATAATGTGGCATCATCTGTATGCTAATTCTTAAAAATATCTCATCCTATTGATTTGCTATTTCTTTCATGTGTGCTGTGGCATATGATAAAATTTAAATTTCTTCTGCCTCTAAAATGAGCAACATTCCTACCTTGTCCTTCCCTGACAAATATTACTGAAAAGAAGCCTGTTAAATCTTTTACTATTTTGAACCAAAATAACGTGTTATAGGCTATTTGCAGTTTACCTTACATGTTACTTTCCTGCTAACGCAGGTATTCATTTGTATTGGAGGAGAAGGGCTTCTTCCCTGTTCCCAGTGATGCTAATAAATATTTTGCTATTTAATTCACCAGAGGCAAAATTAGAATGTAGGCCAACACAATAGATATTTCTTATCTAAATTCATTACTTTCCTGGTGCTCTATGCTACATTCCTTAGCCAAGCAAAACTCCTACTGACTTCCTGTATTAGGTCCATCTTTATTATTTAGCAGATTGACAGAACCAGAGTGGTACCATCTATTACTACTGGCAAATAACATTTGAATTAATCTTCCTCTTATTCACAAGATGACTCATTCTGTGTCGTACACACTTCATTTTTGATTTATGTAAGACATACATTTTAACATCCTTTCTGAGACTCGCAATTATTTAATCTATTTTTGTCATTCTATTCATTCCCTCATTCAAGTCATTTTGCATTAATAATCAGTCTCCATTCTTCTTCATTATTTAGTATTATTTGGTATAATGGAGTGTGTGCCAACTACGACTTCTGGATGAAGCTGCTGGATGAGTGACACATTTACTGCTGAAAGTTAAAACATATAAAACTTCAGACAGTGAAAAAAGCAAGATATTTGTAGAAATACTGTCTAGTTTTGAACATCATAATTGTGACTTAAGCCAAGTTAGTAATAACAGTATGCTTTTCCCAGCTATTTGTATCCATACAAAAAATAAATATGTTCTCCCCAACAAGTCAATACTGAGAACTAGCTTTTCTCAATTTTTGAAATACATTGTTAGGTATGTCACAGGGAATGGGAGATGTTACTCTAGCAGAACTCTTATCTATGAGGAGTAAAGAGACAAATATTAAACATCCTATTAATTAGTGGTCTAATTCATGAAAACTGAAGAACGCTCAGGAGTTTCAGACTTTTATAGACCCTGTATATTGCTTCTTATAAACAACTGAATGTCAAGGCAACTGCCAAAACCTTCTTATGGGCTAGAAAACAAAACAACATAAGCTTCCAACCAACTACCCTAACTATACTTTTGCCTGTATACCAAATCAGTTCTTCACAATGTCAGAAAAGAGGTCAAGGTTAAATTCTCATGCACTGCTGTTTGCAAAATAATATTTTGCCTTGTCAGACACATTTTATGATTGGTTTGGTCATGTAAGTCATGGCATTTTATGCAGACATAGTAGTCTGCATAGTGTGTGGATAGCGTGTGAAAAGTATACTTAAGTCATTTCACAGAGTCACAGAATCAGTGGTGTTGGAAGGAACCTCCAGATAGTGTCTATCAATCTTCTAACAATATCACTTGTTCTCCTTTCACCCACCATCATTCTGGTATGAGTAGGGTCTACTAAAGAACCTTACTCAGTAACATATCCATTTAGGTTTTGAATATCTACAAATATGGAGACTGTGTAATTTCTGTGACCAACCTCTTTCAGACTTTGAACACTCTCCCTGTAAAAAACCTTTTTTCTCAAGGTTAATATTAATATACTGCTTCAGTTCACTTCCATTGCCTCTTATCCTTTCACAGGATATCACCAAGAAGAATCTAGCTTTACCTTCTTTACTCCCTGCCCCTTTACCAATTTGATAAGATTCCCCTAAGCCTTTTTTACTTCAGGCTTAACAATCCCAGCTGTCTGTCTCTCATTCACATGTCAGATGCTTCAGTCTCTAAATCAACTTCACACCCTTCACTGGACTCACTCTGGCATGTCAGTGTCTTTGTGTATGGGAGAGTCCAGGACTGGACTGGAAAATGGGAAAGGGTCACCTCCCTCAACCTGCTGGCAGTGCTTTGCCTAATACAGCCTAGGAGACTGTAGACCTTCTTTGCCACCAGGGGACATTTTTAGCTCATGATCCACTTGTTCACCAAGATCACCAGGTCACCAGGTCTTCTCTGCAAAGCTTATTTCCAGCTGCTTGGTCTCCAGCTTGTGCTGGTGAATGTGGTTATTCTTTTCCAAATGCAGGGCTTCAGATTTCCCTTTGTTGGAAATAATGAGATTCCTTTTGAACCATTTTTTCCAGACTGTCAAGGTTCTTCTGAAAAGCAGCACAACCATTTAGTGTATCAACCATTCTATTTTTGCGTTCTCCACAAACGTGCTGTGTGTGTGCTCTGCCCTTTTATGCAGATCGTAAGTGAACATGTTAAACAGTATCGGCTCCAGTATGCAGTCCTGGAGCACGCAAATAGTGATTACCCTCCAGTGGGACTTCATGCTGCTACTCTTTGATCCTAGCAGTTCAGCCAGTCTTCAACCTCCTCACTGTTTATGTTCTCTAAACTTCATCAGTTTGTCTATGCAGATATTATGGGAGAAAGTGCTAAAGCCTTGCTAAAGTCAAAATAAGCAACATCAGCTGCTCTTTCTGTTTTGTCCTTCTTGGAAACAGGAGTGTCTTTGCTGTCTGCAAGTCCTTAGGAACCTTGCCCAACTGCCATGACTTTTCAAAGATGTTTTAGAGCAGCCTTGCAATGACATTGGCCAGCTAACTCAGCACTCTTAAATGGTAATTTCCTTAGCAGTGTTAGAACACAATTAGAAAACATTATCAAAGTGTTCCTCTAGGTAATTTATATGTTTTCTGATTTCTGTTGCACAGGTAAAGAATTTAAATCTAGTTCAGGTGATTATTTCACTAGCCATTCTCAGCAAAGCCAGTAATTATTTTTTCTTTCTATTCTTTCCAAGATGAGAAGACTATCAGCAGAGTTCAAATAAATCATGAAACAAAAGCAGAAGAAAGTTAATTTCACTAAATACATCCCATTTTTTTAAAATGTCCATGGTAAGGAAGGATCAGCTATGTAAATTGTCAACAAGAGATAAGGCCAACTTAGCTACTGCAGGTTAAATAGGTAAGAAGATGATGATGATAACAGCAGCAACAACAACAGCAGCAGACTTTCACTTCTCCTATGGAAAGGATAGAGTGGAAGGAGTAACTACTCAGATCTGTGAGCCTTATTATGACAGTGCTGGCCATTATTGGAGATTGCCATTTGGCATCAAAAGGATTATTTAGAGTGTATGAGCGTATAATGCTATAACAAAGTGTCAAATTCCCAAACCAAAAGAATATCTTTCTGTTTTGACACAGACCGGTACAGATTAGCTACCTAAAAGAGGCTTCCTCATTCTTGATTAGGCTAAAACAGACATTTCAAAGATATATATATATACTGTGAGAAGAGCCAAATATTTTTCTAAGGTATTAACAAAAAATTTTCAGCATAATTGATTTCCATCTTCTGCATGTTTAGTCCTTGTCACTGTTTCCCATAACTCTATATCTGTTAATTTTCTAACTCCTTCCACAATTGGAGTTCCAAAACCATTAAACACTCTGGTGACACCAAGGAAACCAATAATGGCAGTCATAGATTTTTAGGGAGATACATATTTTTCAGTAATTACTGATTCAGTAATCCAGTAAACTACTGGATATATGGGGTGGTTTTGTTAATTATTGTATATGCATATAAATCAGCTGTCTTCATGAACTCCACCTGCCATAAGGTTTCTTAGAATATTTAGGCTATCTTTCAGTAAGTACTCAGACACATCATCAAGTTCCTTATCAAATTAATATACAGCACATGATCTTTCTTTGCCAGCTCACTCTTAGCCAGAAACAAAGTACTGTGACATAGCTTAGTTTGCAAAGAAAGCCACTTAAATTGAGACTCATTTTTGCTCATGCTACAGGCCTGGAAGACCCATTTACCTTTGCAACAGTTCAACTGACAGACAATAGCACATTAACGCACCATAACCTGATCTGAAATTGAGGGTAATAGAGTAGCATTAACAATATTGGACATTCAGCTCTACTGAAAATACAGAGCTTTCACTGTTGTTTGAAAACCCTGCTTAATTTTGTGTCTTCTGGAATATTTTGTGGGGAATGAGGTATCACTCAAGACCTTTAATGAGCTAAAAGTTAGTAACTTAACTAGTAGCCTGGATTGCCTTCTATAGCACAGAAGAGTAAGACTGAGAATTCCAATACTCATAGTTATGCACATACACACACACTCATCTTAGAAAGGTACAGTGGTTATTTATTGATTGGAGGTAAAATACAGCTCCTAAAAACATTCACTGTTTCAGTACTTTTTTCTTCCAATATTCAGTACAAGTCTGTATATCTAAGTGTTAAGGGACTATAGTGATCCTTCTTGATAACGCTATGTGTAAAGAACTCCCCACAATGAAGAATATTCCATACATGATCATGATGTTACTAGCACAGTGTAAGCTAACACACACTTAGTAATATGTTAAAGTGGTTTAAAGTGAGAAATTATTATATGTTTCAAGATCACTGAACCAGTTCAATTAATTTTGAATATTCCTTTACTAATTTGAGGGGATTCTAAAAGTATTAAAGCTCTTAAGTTCTGTTTGGCTAAAATTTCACACAGTGATATGTTAAACCTTTTCAATGATCTCAGGATTAGCCTTTGCTTTCAAAGCTCATACAAAGGAAAGTTCTATAGTCCTTTCATCTGAGATCTTATTTTCTTTAGGATTATGAGATAATGCATCTGGAACAACACTCATTCATCCAGGTTTGTGGTTTAGCTGAAAGTCAGTCCAAATTCCTGTAATCGCAGATGACATCTGGCTAAACATGCACTTGGGTCAAGTTTAGACCTCAGCCACTATAAAGGGTTGTGGTTAGATAGCGCACTCGGTTTGACACCTCCCAAACAGAGGAATAAATACTCAGTCTACACAAACCAACACAAAAAGTTAAAGTTACACTTTTGTTTCCCCCCTCCCCCA
>VZTU01013034.1:0-17539 GCA_013400835.1 Zapornia atra
GGACACAGGACTTCAGCTGGGGCTTTAGGAGAGGCTAGTGAGGAGAGGTGCTGTGCTGGACCTTGTTCTCACCTGTGTAAAGCCCAAGGGCAGTCTTGGCTGCAGTGACCATGAAATGGTGGAGTTCAAGATCCTCAGGGCAGTGAGGAGGTCACACAGCAAACTCCCTACAGCCTGGACTTCAGGAGAGTAGAATTTGGTGTCTCCAGGGACCTGCTTGGTAGATACCATGGTCATAAAGCCCTGGAGGGAGGAGGGGGCCAGAACAACTGGTTGGTACTCAAGGATCACCTCCTCCAAGATCAGGATAGATGCATCCCAAAAAAGAGGAAGTCAGGCAAAAACACCTGGCGGCCTGCATGGATGAACAAGGAGCTCCTGGGCAAGCTCAAACACAAAAAGGAAGCCTACAGAGGGGAGAAGGTAAGGCAGGAGCCTGGGAGGGATACAGAGAGACTGTCTGAGCAGCTAGGGATCAGGTTAGGAAAGCTAAAGCTCTAACAAAATTAAGTCAAGAGGAACAAGAAAAGCTTCTACAGGTAAATCAGTGGTAAAAGGAGGATGAGGGAAAATGGGAACACCTCCAGAATGATACAGGAGACATGGTAACCCAGGATATGGAGAAGGCTGAGCTGCTTGTCAATTTTTGCCTCAGTCTTCACCAGTAAGGGTTCCAGCCAAACCACCCAAGTGGCTGAAGGCTCAGGCAGGAAATAGGAGAATGAAGAACAGCCCACTGCAGAAGATGATCACATTTGAGACCATTTATGGAACCTGAAGGCGCACAAGTCCATGGTATCTGACCACAGAACTGGCAGATGAAGTTGCTATCCACTCTCCATCATTTGTGAGAAGTTCTGTCAGTCCAGTCAAGCTCCCACTGACATAACCCTCATTTTTAAAGAAAGGGAAACCTAGGGAACTGCAGAGCCGTGATGCTCAGCTCGGTGCCTGGCACGACCATGGGGCAGATCCTCCTGGAAACTCTGCTCAGGCACATGGCCAGTAAGGGGGGGATTGGTGACAGCCAGCACGGCTTCACCACGGGCAGAGCCAGACTGACAGGTTCACTGGGCACTTACGATGGGGTCACAGGGCTGATGGATACAGGGAAGAGTGACAGATGTCATCTACTTGAGCTTGTGCAAAGCATCTGACACCGTCCTGCAGAGCATCCCTGTCTCCAGACTGGAGAGACGTGGAGCTGAGGGATGGACCCCTCGGTGGGTGAGGAACTGGCTGGATGGTGACACCCCAGGAGTTCTGCTCAATGGCTCAGTGCCCAGGTGCAGACCAGTGAGCAGTGGGGTTCCTCAGGGGTCGGCACTGGGACCGGGGCTGTTTGTCAGACACACGGACAGGGGGATCGATGCCCCCTCAGCAAGTTTGCTGGCAACACCCAGCTGTGAGGTGGGTCGACTCACTGGAGGGAAGGGNAGAGCAGCCCTGAGGAGACGGACCTGAGGGTGTTGGGGGGCAAGAATCTCAACCTAACCCAGCAATGTGCACTGGCAGCCCAAAAAGCCACCCATGTCCTGGGCTGCAACCCAGCAGCAGGACCAGCAGGTAAAGGGGGCATTCTGTCCCTCTACTCCACTCTGGGTGAATGCAGTGCTGCATCCAGCTCAGGGGTCCCCAGGACAAGAAGGACACAGAGCTGTTGGAGCGAGTCCCGAGGAGGTGACAAAGATGATCTGAGGGCTGGAGCACCTCTCCTACAAAGACAGGCTGGGAGAACTGGGCTGGTTCAGCCTGGAGAAGACAGGGCTGCAGGGAGACCTCCAAGCCCCTTCTAGTCCCTTGAGAGGCTCCAGAAGAGCTGGAGCCAAGGGCAGGGAGGGTCAGGCCCAGGGCAACGGCCTTCAGCTGCAGGAGGGCAGCTGGAGAGGGGCTGGGAGGCAAAAATCCTTCCCGGGGAGGGTGGTGAGGCCCTGAGAGATGCTGGGGCTACCCTAGGATCCCTGTCAGGGTTCAAGGCCAGGTTGGACGGGGCTTTGGGCACCCTGGGCTGGTGGGGGGTGTCTCTGCCCATGGCAGGGGGGCACTGGGTGGACTCTGAGATCCCTTCCCACCTAAACCAGTCTGTGAGTCTATGATCTACACAGGAGTGGCAAAAAACCAGCTGAGGGACAGGGAAAAAATCTCCTTAAGGTTTGCAGCGAAAAGCCGCAACCCAACTAACCAAACCAGATTTGCAAACTCAGCAAATCCAACCAGTTTTCTCTTTAGGGGCAGATTGTCCCCCAAAACGCTACCTGCAACCTCCTGCCATTGGCCAAAAACACGTGTTTGTCATCTTCTGCTAGGAGGTGGCCATCCTTTTGCCAGGTGATACTTGGAGAAGGGCTGCCACTTGCAACACAGTCCATCACCGCAACCTTGCTCACAAGCACAGTCACTTCTTCAGGGAGATCACCATCAGCTCCACTGATGGATGGTGGTACTGCAACAAAAGGACAAAACGTGGTAAGAATATTGTGACTCAGTATGGCCCAGTGTTGGTTGTTGTGGGTTTTTTTCTTTAAGGTTGCCCACCCATCTTTTAGATTAGGTTTTTACAAAGATGTGGTGAGATCTTCAGTGAATGATAATAAAATCTAGAGAGTCATTTGGCTGTAGCTGTAGCTCAAGGGACTCTACTCTGCCCTGGTCAGGACCCACCTGGAGTAATGTGTCCAGTTCTGGGCTTCCCAGTACAAAAAAGACAGGGATCTCCTGGAGAGAGTCCAGTGGAGGCTACGAAGGTGATTAAGGGCCTGAAGCATCTCTCCTATGAGGAAAGGCTGAGTGACCTGGGGCTGTTCAGCCTGGAGAAAAGAAGCCTGAGAGGGGATCTGATCAGTGTTTATCAATATCTGAAGGGTGGGACACAGGGGGAAATGGCCAACCTCTTCTCAGTGTCTGTGGGGACAGGACAAGGGGCGATGGCATCAAGTTGGAGCATAGGAAGTTCTGCACCAATATGTGGAAGAACAGCTTCTTGGTTAGGGTGAGGGAGCCCTGGGACAGGCTGCCCAGGGGGGTGTGGAGTCTCCTTCTCTGGAGATATTCCAGCCCCATTTGGATGCCTCCCTGTGCGACCTGTCCTAGGGACCCTGCTTTGGCAGGGGGGTTGGACCCGATGGTCTCTGGAGCTCCCTTCCAACCCCTACAGCTCTGTGATTCTTTCCACAGTTTACAAATACATCCAATTTATAAACTTCAAAAACATTAGTTAAACCTGAACTATGGTGCTGCTTAGTTTCCACAGAACTCTCTGATTTCTGTCATTCCTCAGAAAGAAGGAAGGCAGGAAAGCTCACCGAGCACACGGACGTCGTAATGAATGGAATCCTCCCCGGCTTCGTTTACTGCCACACACATGTATCTCCCGGCATCTTCAGCCTGAGCCCGTGGAATCTGCAGCACCCGGCCTCCTGTGGGGAAAATGAGCTCAAGATTTAACTGCAGCATCAAGAAATTCCCATCTTTTTCCACGCCACATTTCACTGAAGACCTGAGCAAGCAGAGCTGGGAATGGGTAACATCCGTTCTGAATTAGAAGTAACTAAAGACTTCTATTTCCCAGCTACTTTCTCTCCTGGCAGATACTTGGACTTGAGCAACGTTCACCCTGAAACATTAGAAACAAGTAATTGATTCCCCAGAAAGGAATAACGCTCTCCAGCAGGATGCAGCCAGGCATTATTTTTCCATCAAACCCAGAAATGTTTCTCAGCATCAGGTGACAGAACTAACAAGCAAGAGGAAAGAAAGCATGGAATATTCTGGGAATGCTGTTCCAAAGTGAAAACAACCCCACTTTCTGAAGCTTGTAAGTACAAACGATTCTTACTTTTCATTCTGTTCCTCATTTAAAGCAGAGCCAAACAGCTTCCGAAAGAGAAGGCATTAGGAATACATTTGGGGAGTGGTTGTCATGAGTGTCCCACAGTTGAGCAGCGAGCAGACAAACAGACATTATCCCCTTCTCACATGCCATCCCAAACCGTGCTCAGCACAGCAAGCCTCTCTTTTCATGCTCAGCATCCTAAGAACCCTGCTCCCTTGCCCCATGCAGGGGAGCTCACGGCCCTTTTCCTGCTGGAAACAGTATCTCCATGCCTCGCTCCCTGGTTAAAAAGCTTTCCTACTCCAGTGATGATTTTGCCAAAGCAGAAGGTAGTAAGAAAATAAACAGGGAACACAGCAGAGGGAAGGTATCCTTGTTGTGTTCTGTATGGTATGAGAGTTCACTCATCACATTCACACCATTTTCGGGACTAATTTTAAATGAAAGAAGGAAAACCCTTAAGCCCAAGGCCTGGAGAGAAACAACTCCAGTCAGGAAAGTCTGAAAAGAACATTACTGCAGTGCTCTGAAGGGGAAAAGTTTATTACTAGCTAAATACTATCAACTAACACCCTTCCTTAAGCTCAGAGAGCGACATTTGAATACTCACCTGGCAGTATCAGGACTTTATCACTGGAGCTCAGAGGATAGTCATCTTTGTACCAGGTGAGGACAGGAGGAGGAACAGCGTTGGTCTCACAGTACAGTGAAAGGGGATTGTTGATAATCACATCTTTACTTTCTCCACCTCTTCCTGCATCCACCATGTTACCAGCTTCCCATTCCTTATAGAGCTTTTGGAAACTGGGAGGAACTGCAACCAGGTAGGGGGGAAAGCGTTAGGGCTTTACGGTGGGAAAGCTAGTTTAAAGTAAAAAAAAAAGAAGAGATACTGAGAATGTTAAATAGCAGCAATAAAACTGAGTGTATTGGATTAACTGGTCCCTCCAATTTAGATTAGCCAGGAAAATTCTAGTTCTTTTCATGAGAACACACAGTTGAGCAACTGAGTGAGTACTTGCTGAAGACTAATGAACAGCAGGGTAAGAAGACCTGATAAAACACAGAGGGTATTAATCAACATTGATACTCACATAGTAAGCTGTCTGGTTTTACTCAAGCTCTAATTTTGTCTACATTTTCAGAAATGACTAAGGATTGTTTTCCTGCACTTACACACAGTGTGTAAGCCAACGGGATACTTACATCTGGGGCCTCTGAGTACGTCTCAACACAAATAAATAAAATACAAAGTCCTAGTTGAAGATAAACTAAAACTTTGCCATGTAGCTCAGCAGAAGACCAGAGTTACTACGTCATCCCACTGACTTCAGAGACACTGAATAGGTCGCAAAAAAGGAAAACAGGAGAAATTAACCGCTCTATTTCTTAAAGATGGGAAAAACACACGTGAAACATACAGAAGAACTTCTTCCCAGTGAGGGTGAGGGAGCCCTGGGACAGGCTGCCCAGGGGGTGTGGAGTCTCCTTCTCTGGAGATATTCCAGCCCCGACTGGATGCCTCCCTGTGCGACCTGTCCTAGGGACCCTGCTTTGGCAGGGGGTTGGACCTGATGATCTCTCGAGCTCCCTTCCAACCCCTACAATTCTGTGATGCTGTGAAATAAACATCCCACAAAGCACAAAAGCACCAGGTTAGACCAAGCAGGTGTAAAGGATACAAAATCCTGAAAAACTCCAACCCAGACCAGTGGAAAGGAGGCCACCAGAAGGATTTTGTGATCTGAAGTCTTTTACCTTGGATATTTACATCAAATTCCACTTCATCCTCCCCAGCAATGTTGGATGCCAGACAAGTGTAACGACCGGTGTCTGATACTTCAGCCTCCTTAATGTGCAGAGTACGGCCACCACCTTGGATGATGACATGATCATCTGGTTTAAGGGGCTGCAACGTAATGTCACATGGAAATTAGTACTTGGCAAAACATACACAAGAATTTACATCACATGACAGAGAATACATCAAATCAACAGGCATGCAGAGGAGAAGTTTATGTGGGCTGGTCAATGTAGATTCATCGGGGGAAATCATGCTTGACCAACTGATAGCCTTCTATGATGGCAAGACTGGCTGGGTGGATGGAAAGCAGTAGATATTGTCTACCTTGACTTCAGCAAGCCTTTTGACACCACCCCTCATAACGTTCTTATAGGCAGGCTCAGGAAACGTGGGCTGGATGAGGGGACGGTGAGGTGCATGGAGAAGAGCCCAGAAGATGCATGGGCAGAGCCCAGCTGGAGGCCTGTGGCCAGTGGTGAGCCCCACAGTCAGTGCTGGGGACAGTCTTGTTCAGGGCTCAATATATTGGCATAGGGCTACAAGGATGAGGGGCTTGGAACATCTCTGGTGCGAGGAAAGGCTGAGAGAACTGGGGCTGTTTAGCCTGGAGAAGATTGAGAGGCGATCTCATCCACACTGATCTGTATCTAAAGGGTGGGTATCAAGAGGAAGGGGCCAGACTCTTCTCAGCGGTGCCCAGTGACAGGACATGGGGCAATGGGCACAAACTGGACCACAGGAAGGTCCGTCTCAGTATGAGGAGAAACTTCTTCACTCTGTGGGTGCCTGAGCCCTGAGACAGGCTGCCCAGAGAGGCTGGGGAATCTCCTTCTATGGGGAGATCCCAAACGCACCTGGATGCCACCCTGTTGTGGCCTGCTTGAGGTGATCCTGCTTTGGCAGGGGGTTGGACTGGGTGATTGCCAGGGGACCCTGCCAACCCGAACCAGCCTGGGTTTTAGTGTGATACCCCTTGGTGTGTCTCTAATGAAAACAGAGCATAAATCCTGGCCTGCCTGGGACAGTAATTTAGTCCATGGATGTGAGTGAAAGCCATTTGCCCAGGGGAAATCTAAGAAAAAGGTGCTGCTCCGACAGGGTCAGCAAGCTGCTCACAGCCACCTCAACTCTCCCCAACATCATTCTTCATCAGCAGTACAATCAGGACACCCAGGAGGGCCTTGATTACAGCACGTGTCAAAACCAGGTGGAGGGTGTGTACAGCCTGTCCTGTGTCTCCAGGCTGGTTCTGCACGCTTGGTACATGTGGCAAGGGCTGGTCCAGCTGCAGAGCTGCAGCAGTGTCACACTGTAAGTGCCCTACTGAGGACAGCAGAAGGAAGAGATGTTGCATTGTCCTCTCTTACAGAGGAGTTGCACCATCTCTTTTTGTTGGCAGAGAATGCACATCAGTATGTTTGGGGCATCGCCCCTTCAGACTGATGTTTTTGTGAAGACCGCGTGGGGCAGGAACCACGCCTCGTCCCCCCTCACAGAGGATCCAGATGCTTCTGTGGTTTGTAAGCTTTGCCAGAACCAAGTGGGAGGCTCTCTACAACTTCTGCAAGGGCAGCACTTGGAGGAACCAAGCTCGGGGCCTTTGGGGACTTTATACAATGGCAGAGTGACGCATGGTTGGACCACAGAATGCTACTTCCAAACAGGACCTCCCCCTTCAAAGCACAGGCCAGCGGTTGGCTCTGGACACTTCAGCAGTGCTGTCCCCATGGCACCATCAAGCACCCACAAAAACCCAGGGTGCCCACGTGGGGAGGTCTGGCTGACAGCAAACATCCTAAGACATGTGAGGGGTGGTCCTGCGAGCAGGAGGGTGGGAAAGCTTCCTGCTGACTTCAGCAGTGCCGGGGAGCCAGCATGAGCACTCATTAATAGCAACAGCAGCTGTTTCCATACACCCCCCCACCCTGAGAAGGAGTAAAGCTTGTGACTGGCCTGTCCATCCTTGTACCAGCTGATGGCAGCAGCAGGAATGGCGTGAGCTTCGCACTCCAGGGTGAGGCTGCGGTTTACTTTGATCTTCACTTCCTTAGGGGAGAGACCCAGCCCAGAGAGGTCCCCTCTGTTAATGGTGGGTGGAACTGCACAAAAACAAAGGAGTGAGAGGGACTTTCATGACTTAGTGCCCTACGCAGAATGTCAAAATTAACTGGAGAAAGCTAGACGTTAAGCTTGGGAAAGCAGGTCCCTTCCCCCTGTAACCCACCTCTTCTCCACTGCTGAGTATTTGACTCCTTTATGTATTTTAAACTATTTTTAGTACATGTATGAAATGTAAAAACACATAAAACTCTGTTCAATAGTTTCAGACGTGCAGCCCTGGCCTTACCTAGCTTCACCCACCGAGTTATGTGTTTGGCTTGCGTTCCACGCCGTTCAGCGCACTGCAGTCATTAAAAAGCACTTTAATGGAAACCAATACTCTCAGAAACATGTGTTCAAACTCAAGTCCATGCTCAGAGTAGCTGGTCAAAACTCAATATTTCCATTCCAATGTAATCCCAATGTTGCAAAATCCCATTTTCCTCTGAATCAGCATGAAAACAGAACATTTCCAACTTCTTATGCTACCCCCTACCCGCGTCTCATAATACCTTTTAAATTATTTTAAATGCTTTCAAAGCATTTTCCATTCTTTGCTTGAGGGGAAATCTTAAGCTTACAGTACCCTAACAACTGACAGTTGCAATGGCTCTTGGGAGTGGGGGGCTTTATATTGCCATACTTCAATAATGAACTCTTTTGTCATCTTCTCATTATTCTGAATCCAGTGGGGCCTTATTAGGGACTGAGTGTAATTAACATAACAGCATGGTTACTGTGAGGGAGCAATCCAACCTCCAGACTGGGAAATAGAAGGAAAAAAAAAAAAAAGAAAACCCATGCTTGAGTGAGCCCACAATGAAGAGTTTGCATATTAAAATAGAGTATCAGGCACAGATGCTCAAAGGACAATGTGCTGACAGGAAGCCTAGAATGGGAAAGCTTTTGTGCATATAGTATTTTATGGAAGGATATAAAAATAGCATCCTCCTGTTTTACCTTAGTGGAGAAAATTTCCCATTAGATGTTACGGGTCCCTTCTCCTCCTTTTCTTTCTAAAATAATTTCCTTGCTCATGAGATTCTCAGATCTCCCATTGTGCTGCACTCAGCCAACTTGAAAATCATTACCAAAAGCATTTCAGAAGAACCTCAAGTTCAACAAGGCTTCTTAAATGTCTTCCCCTGGGTGGTACAAAGATTTCTAGCCCAACAGCAGCCCCAGCAAAGGATGCAAACGTTTCTAGTGCCTGCCCTCAAGCAATGTCACGAGCTACTGCAGATGTTTGCTAAACAAACCTACTAACAGAAATCCTCGTATTCACCAGGAGAGGTGACACTGCAAAGGGGGGGGAAAAAGGAATAATTTTTAAAAGAAAAGAAAAAAAGGTTCAAAAAAGGCTTTCCATACTGTAGACTTTCACTTCATAGTGTTTCAAAGTCTCTCCAGCCTCGTTGGTGGCTATACAGGTGTATCTTCCAGCGTTGTTTTCCTGGGCATTTAGGATCTGCAGGGTTCGACCACCTGCCAAAAGACATCATAATTTAAATGGCATCTACTTAATACTCTTGCTTCCCTGATATTTAAACAGCTTCTGCAGCATATTTTCAAACCCTTGGTCCAAATTCTGCCCTTAGGTGAGCAGCAAGTGCAGGCTGCTTACCACCGTGTAGACTGCCTAATAAATGAGTGCTGTATTTGCAGGACAACTTTGGATCCCAACTCCTGCTGCTTAGGGATTCTTGAAAAATTCACTAATGTAAGTGTCACAAGATATTCAGATGGAAAAAAGCATTTTAGGGTTATGGCCTTTATTAGCAGATTCAGTTTTTGTTGACTGAACATGAGGCCAGCAGGGTGCCCGGGGTGGCCAAGACAACCAACAGCATCCTGGCTTGTGTCAGACACAGCGTGACAGCAGGGCCAGGGCAGAGATTGTGCCCCTGGACTTCCATTGGTGAGGCCACACCTTGAGTGCTGGGTTCAGTTCTGGGCCCTTCACTGCAAGGGGGACATTGAGGTCCTGGAGCATGTCCAGAGAAGGGCAACCAGGCTGGGGAAGGGGCTGGAGAGCAAACCTTCTCAGGAGCAGCTGAGGGAGCTGGGGGTGTTCAGCCTGGAGAAGAGGAGGCTGAGGGGAGGTCTTATCACCACCTACAGTGACCTGACAGGAGGGTGAAGAGAGGTGGGCAATGGTCTCTTCACCCAAGCAACAGGTGACAGGACAAGGGGGAATGGACTGCACCAGGGCAGGGTCAGATCATATGTTAGGGAAAAGTTCTTCTCCAAAATGGTTATTGGGCACTGCAACAGGCTCTCCGGGGAGGGGGCTGAGTCCCACCCCTGGGTGTGTTTATCACCAGGTAGATGAGGTGCTCAGGGATATGGTTTAGCATAGGACAGGAACGGTTGGACTTGATGATCTTAAAGGTTTTTTCCAACCTTGTGATTCTGTGCTAAAGAGAATGGAGGTGTCATCAGTAAGACTAAGCAAGAACACTCCATGCAGCATACGGGGTGGCCTCTGGTGTGTTTTTCTGCTTCAGCACAGGCTCGGCAAGAAAGTGGCTCTTAATTCCCTCTGGAGCACAGACAGAAGGAACAGCCTCGCTGGGAGACAATGTGTAAACATGAATGCATCAGTAGAGGATTTAATACTTCAGGAGCCTCTACAACTTTGCCATCCACCAATGTCCTTCCCACAGTATCACGCTCATTTCCCATTTGGACGTCTGCGTTCCCAGAGGTGAGCAGCTGTTTCGTTCGGCTGCGGCTCCTTTCAGATTGCACTCCCAGAAACTGTCCCCTGACTTGGTGAGTGAATCCCTCGCTACCGATACCAACTCAGTCTTCCCCCGAGCACCTCCTGTTCACATCGCTGAAGTAGTTGTTCACCTATGTTACCTCAGAGTTAGCAGCAAGGCATGCTCCTGCTTTCCACCTCTGCAGATGTGCTAGGTAAGGGTTGCCCCACAGATTAAAAATGGCAAAGTATCAATGACCTAGAGAAATGCCACCTCCCACCTTGTTCTGTTTACTAACACTGTTGGCTATACCTCTCTCCTCATCTAATTTCCACGCTTAATTCCAAGTCATTTCCATTCATCATTAACTCCAATGAGCCTGTTTGCCATCATTTGAGCTTTACAGAACAGACAAATACATGAATACAAATAAAATACAAACACATAATCAGTTGATTGTGAAGCACTTAGAATATATTAGAAGAGGAAGTGCTACCAAAGTACAACCACAGTACTTAAGATGTACACCCCTTGATGTTTCAAGAATATCTGTAACTGGAAATGACACAATAGAAGATTAGTGTCCTGCTGGTTTTCAGTAACAACAGAAATTTTACCTGGCAAAATGCGGACATTCCTGTTTGATTCCAAAGGATTTCCCTCTTTCAGCCAGGTGATTGTAGCAGGAGGATAGGAGTAAGCCTCGCAAACCAGCGATGTTGGGCTGTTGAGGATAACAGTGACATCCTCCACACTGTCTGTGCCCACAATGGTCGGAGACACTAGGGATGACAAAATCATTAACCAAGGGGAGGACCTCTATGAAAAGACAGTTTTCCACTCCCTGTTGAGTCTAGAAATCTGGTTGCAGCCATTTAACCCAGTTTAGATAACTGTGAGGCATTCCTATGAGGCACGCTGAAACCCAAAACTAGGTGAACGTTGTCTAGCTCTATGTGTTGTCCTGCAGTCAATGGTCACCCCCATGGCAATGACTCCGGGCACCCTTCACCTTTGCCAAGCACAGGTCACCAGGAAGGCAGGCACCGCACTGGCACAGCAGCTGGCACGGGTGCTGCCTGGTGAACCCGCGAGCAGCAGATTGGTAGGAGGCATGAGCCTGGGAAATGAGGATGTGGAAAACAAGCTTGCCATTGTTCACATTGGGTTGTGCAATAACCATCGGGGGAAAAAAACAGCAAAAAGCAAAAAGCAGATGTTTCAGCTGTTAGGAAGAGATCACAATCTGAAGTGGCCTGTGGATGCTCCTTCCCTGAAATCACAGTAAGCCAATGCACTGTCCTGCTCATTACACATGATGCCCCGCCACAGCTCCACATTTTCTACCTTCACATTGTCTAAACCCCAGAACTGCTTTTATTGAGCTCCCATTATTTATCTATTACCAAGCTATAAAATTGCAATCATTGCCAGGCAACTTCAGCATTGCTGTAATTAACATCCTACAAAATTCCAAAGTGATTATCCGTTTCTTTCCCTGAGTATTTTTCCCAGCAAGAGCCAGTGCAGCTGTCTTACCCAGCACATTAAGGCTGTAACTTTTGCTCCTGTCCCCAGCTGTATTGGATGCAACGCACGTGTATCTCCCCGTGTCGGTGACACGAGCATCGGTGATCTGCAGAAAACGCCCACTGGACAGCAACTGGTGATCCTCATCCGTGGTTAGAGGTTGCCCATCCTTTACCCAGGTGATCTGTGGAACAGGGTTCCCTTAACAGAGTAGAGCAAATTGCAAAAATTAGTTGCTGCGTAGCCTCTAGGACACACCAAAAATTTCTGAAAAAACAGAAAAAATAGTTGCAGGTGTCCTTTTAAAATCTATCCTTTAGGGAGATGTTTTGGAAGTATTCTTAAGTATGCTTAAGTACATACATTAAGTTACTTAAGTATTACTTATACTTAATACACTTAATACCTAAGTATACAACTTAATACTTAAGTATTCTTAAGTCTTTGAACTTCCTGAAGTAATATACACCTCCTCTTAAATTCCATGGGTCTTTAACAAAGAACTACCACAGAAGTATCCTCTTGGTTATACTTTATGCACACTTTACAGAAAGGAGTGCTTAGTCCTCCTATACGCCCTGTGGTTGAAACCAAACTGTCCAAATTTATTAAAATCAGGCTGTTCAGAACCAATAATGATCAACACGGTGGGTTTGATGGGTAAATGTCAGCAATACTTTACCTATCACTTCACATGTTAGGGTAACTCCGTGCTTCTCTTTCACTTTCACATCTTCCAAGGTATTGTCACCCACAATCCCTGGAGGCACTGTAAGCAGACACCACGACACCATCAGCAAGCGCTGCTTACAACCCTTTCGAATACAACAAAGGCACGCTCATGCATACGCTTCCCTTCATCACATAGACCAACCAGCGGCTTGGATCTGCTGGAAACAGGGTCAGATGCACGACAGTGCTGAGTTAACCTGTCTCACTTCATCCTGAGCACTGGAACAGGATGCCCAGGGGGTGTGGAGTCTCCTTCTCTGGAGATATTCCAGACCTGTCTGGACGCCTCCCTGTGCAACCTGTCCTAAGGACCCTGCTTTGGCAGAGGGGTTGGACCCAATGATCTCTTGAGGTCCCTTCCAACCCCTACAGTTCTGTGATTCGGTGATCCTCGAGGGTCTGCAGGTCAACATTTCTGAGCCTGGGCAGAAGGGCAATGGCAATGGACACTGGTTAGCGAGGCACCAGCAAGCTTGTAAACCACTTTTATCACCCGTATCAAGCAGCAAGTGATTTGTTTGTTTGAAACCATTTGGTTAACTTGAAGAGCTGTTTGTTTTCCAGCAGTAATTGAAAGCATCAACCTAGAACTCTAGGGAAAGAACTGGTTTATTAAAAAAACCCCTCAGCTTGTCTATTCACGCACAGCAGACAGTCCTCCGCGAACTTCTCCAGCGTGAGTCCTCTCTATAGGGGCATCATATCCCCCCCAGTTGCCTCAGTGCAGCTCCTTCCATGGGGTGCTGACCTTTGGGCCCAGACTGCTCCAGCCTGGTACCCCCCAGAGTCACAAGTCCCCCAGCAAACCTGCTCTGGCGTGGATCAGTCTCTTCACAGGCTGCAGATGGTCTCTGTTCCCCGTCCTTATCCATGGGCTGCAGGGGGACAGCCTGTTTCACCATGGTCTTCTCCACAGGCTGCAGGGGAATCTCTCCCTCTGGCAAACCTGGAGCGCCTCATACTTCACACACACACACCCCCACACACACACCCCACCTTCTCCCCTACCCTTGGTGTCTGCATGGCTTCTTACACCTTCTCACTCCCTTCTCTGGGGCACAAAGCGGCTACTGGTGGGTTTTTCTCCTCACAGTGATTCCCAGAGGTGCTGTGGCCATCGCTGATGGGCTCAGCCTTGGTCAGCAGCAACTCTGGCCTTGAATCAGCACATGTTTACTGTCTGGGGCCTGCAGAGAGCTTCTAGCTGCTGCTTGCAGCAGCCATCTCTGCAGCCCCCCCATTCTCCATTAGAACCCAGACATGCAAAACTGACAGTAGCGTTGCAGGTGAAGAGCTCTCATCAAGTGGCCCCTTCAAAGCACAGGCATTTCTAGATTCGGGCCACAAGAAAATGGTGTTACAAGGCAAAGTAGGCATGCAGCAGGGCAGGTTGAAAAGGAGGCCTGTAGCTGTAAGAAAGCAAGCCCCATCCCCAAAAGATTCTGGAACATTTTGTAACAAGAATGCTGGACTGAGGAGCCAGATCCTACACTTTAATAATCCTACACAGTGCAAACCTTCAGCCTAAAGAGACCTAAATAAAGGGGAATGAAAATAGATTCAGTAGACTAATGGTAATTGATGTATGTTGGAAGCAAAAGTTTTATAAGAATAAGAATCATGGTAATGTGCAGAATTCATCGTCAACAGAAGAAAAATCATGTTACTCCAGATGTTTTCTACCAATGAAGGGTAAGAACTAGAGTGAAGAATTCAAAAACCAATTGAAGGAGGTTTGCATGTCACTTGGCTGGAACAGCAAAGACACTGCTCCAGGGTGGCTCAACACCGACCTCTAACATTAGACATGGTGAGGTGCCAGGTCCCACCAACCTGTCATGCAGTAGGGATCAAGTTTCCCACTGCCACTGCACAAGAGATTCAAACCAGCCATTTGCATGGTACCCAAACAAGCATCAACTGGGGAAGGAACTCGACCTTACCTAAAGCCATGAAGGTCAGGGTGTAAAAGCCAGGCCAAAAGGTACTACTCATAGAGCAACTCATCGCTTTGGCCTCAAAATGATATACGTTGATATCTTCCTGTATTAATTTCAGAAATATGAGCAAGCCACACCAAACATCTTGCAAATATGCATATTCTGCTCATTACACCAAGCTCTCCCTGCAGACAGGCCTGTCTGTCCCACCTCCTGCACCGCTTCAGAGAAACACTGGGATGCCTCTGTACAGTCCCCCTTTACAGTGAGATGGTGAATATTATGTGTCACTATCAAGCCACATTCCAGTAACTTTCCTCTAGGAAAACAAAGAAATGACTGGGGGGAGGGAAGAAAAGACTGAACAATGGAATTTTCCACTTAATCCACTTGAAATCAGCTTCACTGAACATTTTTCTTCAAGGCAAACAAAGCCTATGCAAGAGAGATTTCCAGAACCCTCGTGAACACCCTGCTACTAAAACCCTCCAAAGAAAACAGTGAGAACAATGCCTGCTTTTCAACGTTTATCCTTCTCTTCCATCCTACCCAGCTTACACTTCCATGAGCTCATCAAATAAACATGAGCTGACATGAAGGCGAGCTCTTGGTCACAGGCCGAAGGCGAGCGAAGCCGAGAGTGCTCAGGGCCTTCGAGAGGCAATGCGGTAAGCCAGCCAGCCCCAGGCCTGGTAATCATCAAGAACAGGTAGTCACTGAACCAAAAAAAAGCAATTCTGGGGAAACCCCCCCTATTTTTAAACATAAGTACAGCAAAGGTGTGGGTTAAGCCACCTCAAGAGTGCATCGTACCAGTCCTTGCCCAAACGTGTCACCAGGATCGCCCACTCCCACCTGTGGTTTACACGCTTTACAACACCAAAACCTCCACCAACAGAAGGTTTCCGCTGGACCAGAGATCTCTGCTTTGCAAAATCCATTCCAGCGCCAGTGGTTTTCATTTCTTTGTTGGGCTTGGCTTTGCCTTTGCATCTTTAGTTGCAACAGATTATCACTGGGATGGCACTCACCATGCAGATTAAACCCGCAGCCACACAGCAATGCTGCATTTAACTCACAGGTAGCATTCACACAGCGTCACGCCATTCTGCATCTGAGTGCTAGGTGCAATGGACTCTCTTGAACTTCATGTGGTTTTCTTTTCACACAGAACACAGACCAGTCAGGGTTGGCAGGGACCTCTGGAGATCACCCAGTCCAACCCCCCTACCTAGAGTAGGTAGCACAGGGCGGCATCCAGGTGGGTTTGGGATCTCCCCACAGAAGGAGACTCCCCAACCTCTCCGGACAGCCTGTCCCAGTGTGGATGAGATACCCTCTCCATCCCCTCTCCTGGAGTCTTCTCCAGGCTAAACAGCCCCAGCTCTCTCAGCTTCTCCTCATACCAGAGATGTTCCAGGCTACTCATCATCCTTGTACCCTCCACTGGACTCTCTCCAGCAGTTCCCAGTCTGTCATGAACTGGGGAGCCCAGCACTGGACACACAACTTCAGCCGTGGCCTCAGCAGGGCAGAGCAGANGGCCTCGGCAGGGCAGAGCAGAGTGGGAGGAGACCCCACCTGAACCTGCTGGCCATGCTCTTCTCAACACCCACAGGTCCCATCAGCCTCTTGGCCACAAGAGTACAGTGCTGGTCATGGAGAGCGTGTCATCCTCCAGGACTCTCAGGTCCTTCTCCACAGAGCTGCTTCCCAGCAGGTCACCCCTGACCTGTACTGGTGCTGGGGGTTATTCCCCCCTGGGGCAGGACCCTGCA
The DNA here is from genome assembly GCA_013400835.1 of Zapornia atra. NCBI lineage: Eukaryota > Metazoa > Chordata > Aves > Gruiformes > Rallidae > Zapornia > Zapornia atra. Next base: position 16,422 of record VZTU01013034.1, read on the forward strand.
CTTGCCCTTGTTGAAATTCATTTGGTTCCTCTCTGCCCAGCTCTCCAGCCTGTCCAGGTCTCACTGAATGGCAGCACAGCCTTCTGGTGTGTTGACCAGTCCTTCCAGTTTGCTATTGTCAGCCAGCTGGCTGAGGGTACACTGTGCCCTGTCCAGGTCACTGCTGAACATGTTGAAGACTGTCCCCAGCACTGACCCTGGTGCTCACCACTGGCCACAGGCCTCCAGCTGTGCACTGCGCTGCTTTTGACTTAAATCTGCTTAGATTTAGGCAGATGCCAAAAGCAGCAGTGCTATTCCCCTGCCCGCTCACTCACGGCATCTCCCTTTTCCCAGCACTGGCATTTCTAGGCTGTGTGGTGAACCAGGAGGGAGCTGATCCAGCCAAAAACTAACCTGAGCAGGATCCTCTCCACATCACCTATAAACTGGTTCACCTTATTCATCAACCCAAGGGAGAGTGAAGCTCTGAGCAACAACAGAGGAGAGGATGGGAATCGGGCTGTCAGCAGGCCCCAGCCTTCTGTCCAACTGAAATACCAACCCAGCTGACCCCGGTTGCACTGACACAGCTCCTCTTCCAAAAGGAAGCAACCCACAAACCAGAAATAGCTCCCAGTTAGTCCAAATTACACCTAAAGACTCAAAAGTCACATGTAGAAATGAAAGTCTTTAAAACCTGCATGTCTGACCACGTATCCCTGTTATCTCCCCTCCTCCCTCCCCAGAGGACTTCTGGGTTTTGCATACTAATTTCTCAAAGGCCAGCAAAGTGTCAGGAGACCCCTCATCATCTTCTACCATAACAAACATTGCCGTGTGCTTACCTAGAACAGAAAGGTCAAACTCCTTCCTCACCTCCCCCGCAGCATTGGTCACTACACAAGTATATCGACCTTCATCTGCTACGCTCGTGTGTGTCCACTGCAGCGTTCTGCCCCCTGAGGAGAAAGCCAAAAAACCATTACAGCCCTGTTCCAACCACCACGCTCCCAGATACTCTGTGCCAAGGCCATTTCCTTATGGTTCAGTTACATGTTAACATATTTTACTCATGGATGGACACTCATGGATGAGAACCAGAGATTCACAGATTTACAGAATCATAGGGGCTGGAA
>VZTU01013035.1:0-14780 GCA_013400835.1 Zapornia atra
TGCCCCGTGTACCGTTCCCTCTCGCTGTCCCTCCTGCCCGCGCTCTCACCCTTCTCCCGAGCAGCCCTTGGGGAGCCCAGCGCCGGGCCGAGCCCTCCCCGTACCGCAGCCGCGCAGGCTCCCGTGCGCACCCGTCAGGGTCACCCGCGGGGCAGGGGCTGGCTGTCCGTCTGTCCGTCTGTCCGTTCAGGCACCCGGGGCTGAGCTCGCGGCGAGGGCTGGCCTCCTCGGTGCCCTGGGCGAGTGCCCGGTGAGGGGCTGTGCCTGCGGGTCCCACTCCATCAGCCTTTGGGACAGGAGGGTTCTGCCGGGGGGGCTGTTGGGGGGTCCCCGGGCCGGGGGACACACACATGGTGATGCCTGCGGTGGTGCCTTGCAGCCTGCCCGCAGCACGGACACTGGCCCTGCACACTCAGCCCCTGCCCAAAAGCCACCCCCCAGCCTGCAGTCCCTTCACGGCCCGCACGAGTGTCCCCCCCCTTGGCACGGCCGTGCCGCCGGCACCGGGCAGGGGGCAGCGGGGGGGGGGATGCTTCGTGCTCACAGGGTTCCAGACTTGCTGATGTTTGTCTGGGAAAGCTGCAGCGTGTTTGTGGGGAGCTCATCAGGTGCCAGCGCGGGTCCAGAGGCTTCTTCTGAGCAGGGGTTTGTCATAACAGGGCTGGCTGCAGCTCCAGCTGGGTGGCTGCAGCACCTGGCTGGAGCAGCCGTGCCGTGCTGCCCATGGCGCCGTGCTGCCCATGGCACCACGCTTCCCAACACCCCAGAGCGTTGCTGCTAGGGCCAGGCTGTGAGAGGTGGTGTCCGTGCTGCAGCGTTTCATGGCACGTGTTGCTGCTGCCCTGCTCCAGGCTCCCCTCCGCTGAGCTGGAAGCCCCTCACCCAGGGGGAGCAGCACCACATCCCCCAGCAGCAGCTACTGAGTCGTGCGGGTCCCTCCTGGCATCACCCAGAGCCGGTGCTGCCACCAGCATCTGAGGGCATCGGCATCAGAGGGCATCACTCTGCAGGTCACTGGTGATTATGTCCTTGGCACAGGCGGGGACACGGAGGTGGGAGCTGCTGTGGGTGTCTGTGGGACGCGGTGGGCTCACCAGCAGGACGGGCGGGCTGGTGGCGCTGCCGGTGGGGGTTAAAAGCCGTGTGAGTGGTGTGTGTGCCTGTTGCAGGAAGATGCACCCAGAGGTGGTTTGCGTGGCGGGTGCGCTGGGCCTTGGGGCGCGTGCGGGGCGCTGACTGTGGAGAGAGAAAGCAAACACTCAGCGGGTGGGTTGGTTTGGCACCCTACAGATGCGTCTCCTGGCGAATTGGTGATGTGCTTGGGAAGCAGAGGGGGAGCTCTGGTGTTTGCAGGGGGAGCTGCCCGAGTTGTCCTCCACTGGCTTTGTTTCATCCCGGCGATGCTGGCCCTGCCCCTGGGAGCGCTGGGGTCCCAGCACGGAGCTGCCCCTTGCCCCCTTGCAGGGTGCACAAACCAAAGCCCCTGCCAGCAGCAGGGGGTTGCTCAATCCGCAGCGCTCGGAAGTGAAGCAAGAGGCCGGTTCCCATCGCAGGGTCCGGACCGGGACCAGGAAGTCTGTGTGTGGCTGTGGTGGTGAGACGCTGCTCCGGGGCATCGGCTCCGGGGCTGCTGCCACCTCCAGCTGCGGGGCAGGGGGAAGCAGATGTGTTTTCCCAGCGCTCCGGTTCCTGCTCCGCGCTGGGGGGTGGATCCTGCGGCGCGAGTGACCGTGGTTGGCACAGGCTGTGCCGGGACGTGCTGTAAAGGGAGCGAGAGAGCACCCCCCCGTCCTGCCTCCCCCCCAGCTCCCTGGGACAGCTGTGCTCACATCTGGCTGCTGGCCAGCGCGGCTGGACAGGGCGAGGAGGGACAGCGTGCTGAGGGGGGACTGCAGGATGCGGAGGGGAGGCACGGGGCAGCCCTTGTGGGCCCAGCGGCTGCAGCAGGGGACGCAGGGCTCCCAGCTGGGCTTCCGAAGGAGCCGTGAAGCGCTCGCATGTGTTGCTCAGGGTGGTTGGGCTGCGGGGTCAGCCACACCGCACACCGAGCAGCACAGCTCGGAAGGACCCCTTGCCTTGCCTTGCCTTCCACCCAGGCTTTCACAGCAGCAGCTTCATCCCGGGAGCGCGGGGTGGGAGGTCACTGAGCGCCCTAAGGAGAGGTCGGTGCTGGGCAGCATCTCTGCGCCCTTCCTGCTCTGTGTGATGCCACGTGCTGCCCTTGCCTGGCTGGCCCCAGCCCAGCCGTGCCACGGGGCGATGGGTGCAGCAGCGTGCCTTCCTCCCCTCCTGCCCCCCCAGCTGTGGTTCCTGGGTCGGTGCCTTTGGCTCGGGGGGGGGGGGGGGGGAAAAAATCTCTNGGGGGGGGGGGGGGGGGGGGAAATAAAATATTTTGATTTAGTTTCCTGAGCACGTTTGAGGTTTTGGGGTTTCTCTTGCAGAAACAACCGTTTATTTGCAAATCCCCAGCTTTGTGCTGCAGGAACGGGGCTTGTGGGTTCCTTCAGCCTGGCGTGTGGACTTGGAAAACATGTCTGGTTTGGGGAGACTTCGTATTTTTCAGGCATCTTTTTCTCCCTGTTGCATGACCAGCCACATTTATACAGGGAATCCTCCTTCAGTTCTGGGAGGGAAGAGCTGTGTGTGCTGAGCGAAGCTGGAGGGTGTGGATTCCAGTGCCCCTTGCTGTGGGGTTCCCCTGGGCTGAGGGTGGGAGTCGGAGCCTCAGCGGCAGCTCAGCAGAGCGGCAGCTCCATGCTTCCCAAGACTCCCCATCCTTCAGCTGGGAACAGGCTGCATGGCTCAGGCTGTTCCTGGGCGAGAGAGCTGGTGCTTGGAGCTCCTGTGAGCTGCCTGAATCCTTGGGGCCTCAGAGCCTGCTGCTTTATTTGCCTGGGCACTCAGCAGTGAGCCTGAATTCCCCCGTGTGCCCTGCCCGGAGGAGCACTTTGTGGGCTGGGAGATAAACGGTCTTTTGGGAACCCCCCTTGTCCCGTGGGGCTGAGCTGGAGCCCTCTGGGCTGCAGGAGCACAGTCGCTGTGGCGGTGCCGGGGAGCGGGAGCTGTGCCGTGGTGGTGGGGGGCTGTGCCCCCAGACCCTCACACCCAGCTGCTGTGGCATCTGTGCAGTGCTGCTGGAGCCACGGCGAGCCCCTGGGCGTGGAGGGGGAAGAGGGGATGTTTGGGAGCCAGTGGCATCGCTGGGATTCTGGCCGGTGTGTCCCCCCAGTGAAGGGTGTGCAGGGAAACGGGGCAGGACCTGTGAGCGTGGCAGCATCACGGGCCCTGCGGCGCTGTGCCCGGCCGGTGGGGTGCGAAGGGGCGAGTTTAAACACCCTCCCCGGGGTCTGGGTGCAGGGGTGGGTGCTTCCATGCTCCCCCTCCCAATCTCTCAACTTCCTTGCAGTTTCACTTGGGTGATGCTGGTGCAGATGCAATCCGCAGCCATGGGGGGGGGGGTCATAACCCCAGAGCGCTCTGAAATCCATGTGTTTCCACCTGGATCAGCCTCTGGCTCCTGTGGATACACCTGGGGTTGCAGCTTGCTGTGCATCTTTTGCTGCAGTCAGCAAAGCCAGCACTGCTGCTGCCGTGCTGCTGCTGCTGTCACCACTCCTTGCCCTGAAAGCCCCTCCTTTTCTTGTGTGTGTGCTTGCTCTGGGTGCTGTAGGTGCCACCCTGCAGCTCCAGTTCCCTCAGGTCACAGCGGGCTCTGCCCTCGCTGCCCGGGGCCGCTGCTCGCCTCTGGCAGAGGTTTGCACAGAGCCCCTGTTCTGGTGTGAGTGGCTGCAGGGTGGGTCGGGATGGGCCTTCTACCTTGTCCTGAGTACCTTGCTCCTGTCCATCTGTCTGTCTGGGATGGATCCTTGCTGGGGCAGGGGCAGCCGTGCAGCGGGGCTGAGGCTGCGTTGGGCAAACCTCTGCTGTCGCCTCGGCTGCCCTGATGGGCTCGTGGCTGCCATCGGAGATGGGTGCTTGCCCCGTGCTGGCCACTCCCCAGGGCCACTTGCCAGCTGCTCAGTGAACATCTCACAACCTGTTCAGCTTTGGCTCGGGCTGCTTTGAAATTGGGATGGAGAAACACCCCGTGTGTTGCACGGCAACACCCTGTGCCCGTCCCACTCCTCGCTCCCACCCCCCTGGCTCTCCTCTCCTGGGAGAGGAGCGTTTGACCCCGCTCCCCTTGGCTCTGCTCCTCGGGATGTGAGCACCCATGTCCTGCTGAGGGAGATGCCTCCAAGGCCATGGCTGGCTGGAAGCTCACACTCTGTGGGCGCTGGGAGCAGCACGCTGTGGTGGTGGTGTCGCGCTCAGGGTGCATGGCTGGGCTGAGCGCAGGTCGGGACGCAGCGGTCGCCCTCAGGCAAGCTGGGTTTATTCTCATGCTGCCTGTGAATTAACTGGAGACTCTCAATTAAGTGATTACATCTTGCTGACGGGTGGAGATGCGAGCTGGATACACGAGGCCATTTCTTGCTGACTGCAGCTCCTGCGGCTGCTCCCCCACAGAGACACCCGCAGCTCCTCCTCACCCCTGGATTCAGCAGGGAGGATTTGAGCTCATGTCTTCCAAGCCACACCTATGGGTGGGGGGAAACTGCAGTTACTCCCAGTCCTTTCTGGGAATGGTTCAGAGCAAAATGTGTTTTCTGGAGATATCTGGCTGCCAGCAGAACCCTGCGTGTGGTTTGTAACGCTTTGAGCTGTAGGGAAATGGGATGGGAGGTATTGCATCATCACTGCAGATAGCGTGTGGCCCTGGCTGCTCCCCGGCTGTGGGGCTGCTCCCTGGCCATGGGGCTGGCTGTAGGGCCGGCTGTGGGGCTGCTCCCCAGCCGTGGGGCTGGCCGTGGGGCTGGTGTGCCTGTTTCACAGCAGCAGGTGGAGGAGGATGTGGAAGCCGCAGCCCGTTGGTGCTCGCTCGGCCATGGTGAATGGCCAGCCGGCTCAGCGGTGCTGGGAGGTGTCAGGAAGGAAGTCTGCAAGCGTGTGTGTGTCTGTGTGTCTGTCTGTGTGCATGGGTAGGAGCTGGAGCTGTTTCCGGAGCAGGGTGTCCCAGGGCCGGGCTGTTAAACCACCACTGCTCCGTGCACCGCATCGTGCCGCGGCGCTGGGGCGGCGCATCCGGGGACGCGGCTGCTGCTCGGCAGCCCTGCGGCCTCAGCCGGGCCTGAAATCCTGGGGGGCAACGGAGGCCTGGCCAGGGTGGAGCCGACTGCCCCCCGGGGAAGGAGGGCGATGCGTGCACCGCCGATGTGCTCTTGCAGAGCTCAGGCTGGGTGGAGTTTCCCTCTGGTTCCCAGTTCGTGCTGCGGCGGAGGGGCTGCGTGACGCTGGGTGGCAGCTGGGCAGGAGGGGACAGGCGGGTGGCTGGAATAACAATTAGTGTCCTGGCTCAAAATGTTCTCGAAAACATCCTCTGAGGCCGGGACACCATCGCCCATCAAGGGCAACTGGTGTGGGAAGGGCCCGGCTGCAGCGGCCCCATGATGAGCCCATGGTCCTGTGCAGGCGCTGCGAGCCGTGGGGTGCAGTGCTGTGCCGTTATCCCACCGGGCCCTGGCCCCTGGGGTGCTCCATGGCCCCCCAGGACAGCAGCTTTGGTGGGAAGGCTGCAGCCCGGATGGGCCAGGTCCCCTGTGCCGCTGCCCTCCCGTGCCAGGAGCAGGACGTCCTGCCAGGACACAGCTGCTGCACCGGGGGTGGGACACGGGCAGGACCCCTGCTCCGACACCGACACTCTGTGCTTGCAGGACGGCTTCAGCCAGGGCAGCTGCTGGGCTCCCCAGGGTGGGTGTGGGTGTCGTGTCCTTGTGGGAAGCCCGGAGTCCCGGCTGCTGTGGGGGAGGTTTGGTTCCCTCCCTGGGGGGGTCTGTGTGTGGTGAGGTGTCAGTGCTGCAGCCTCGTGGGTGCTGAGGCCAGTCAGGGCTTTGCTCCTGGGGCTGGAGCCGGGCCGGTGGGCAGCTCCTGGTGCAGTGCTCGGCACCCCTGGGCCCTCCCCAGGAGGCAGCAGTGTGACCTGCCAGAGCTGGGCAGTCCTCTGGGCCCCATCTCCTCTTGCAGTGCCTGCTTGGGGCCTCTGACCTCAGCTGGAGTGTCACCCCATTCCAGGATCTGCCCTTGCACCCGAGGCAGGCAAAGCTCGAGCTGCTTCCTCTGGGACAGGCCGCTGTGCCGGTCGCTGGTGTGATGGAAGCCTGCCATGTTCGGCCTGGCGTCCCCGGGGTGTCCAACGCCCCAGCTGCTCCCGTCCCCCCCGAGGTTTCGCTTCCTCAAGGAGCAGCTGCCTTCCCTCTCCCCTCCAATGCCGCCGCGCAGAGCAGCGCCGAGCCGCAGCGCAGGGTGTGCGGCTGCCAGCACCGGGTGGGCGCCAGGACCACCTCTGCCCGGGCTCGGCGCAGGGCTGTGGGCAGGGGAGGGTGCTGGGGAGCGTGGCGTGTCACGGCGCACGCGTGTGTGGTGAGCAGGCAGAGCAGCACTGTGGCTTTTCTTCCCCATCAGGTGTCTTCCTGGGCGCCTGGGGTGCAGCTCGGCCGGCGGCAAAATGCACGTTCTGGGGGCAGGTGAGTACGTGTGGGAGCGATGGGTGCCCCCCCGGCGCGGGGCACGGGCTGGGTGGGGGTCCTGTGTCTGCCAGGGGTGCCCTGTTAAGAGTGTCTTGCCTTCCTGAGCCGCAGGGGATGGTTTGAGCTCTGTTTGTGGTGACCTTCTGGCAGCGTGCACAATCAGGAAGACGTCCTGCCTGTCGCACCTCGGTCGCTTCCCCACCAGCCCCCATCATCCCCAGCACCCTGCCCCCCCAGCCTTGCCCTGATGGCGCTTGGAAGGAAGTTCCCCATCCCTGCTCCCTCCTAGACCCGTAAATTTGGGGAAGTTCCTACTGGAGGATCGCACCAAGGAGTTGAGAATAAGCCAGGGTGGTTTGGGGTTGCTCAGCAGCCCCCTGCCCAGCCCGCTGCCAGATGCTTGGCCAGCCCACCCGGATACACGGGTAATCCCAACGGAGAAGTTCCTTATGTTTTGGCCCCCCCAGTGTCTGTGGGGCAGGAAGCAGAGGAGGGTTCCACTGACGGCAGCAGTGCTGTGCTGCAGCGAGAGCTTCCCCGTGCTGCTGGTGTCAGGTGGGCAGCACTGGGGGCTGCGTGTCTGCCCCAGCTGGGGCGGCAGGACGATCCCCAGGGCCAGGGCGCCTTGTCCCACCGGGTGCTGCCGGAGCAGGGCCGGTACTGTGGGCTCCCAGCCGGGCTCCTGCTGTGCACAGCGAGATGAGTGAGCCCCTTTGTTCCCCCCTGCAGCCCTGGGAGCCGAGCTGCCCGGAGCATCTCGGTGGGAGAGGCGTTTGTGCAGGGAACAGAGCACTTCTGTGCTCCCAGCCCCCTGCGCTGCCCAGCCTTCCTGCTAATTAGCTGGTCTTGGTCTGCTTAGCCGTAATTGCTCCAATTGGCCTCAAATCCTGGCTGCTCCAGCTCCAACCCACTGAAACGGGTCTGGTGGCATTTGCAATTATTTTTAGGGAGAGCACTTGAATGCATTTGCATGAGTGGGATGGATGAAGGGACAGGATGGAGTGGGGGTGCTGCAGAAGTGCCAGAGCCGTTTGCTCCCTCTGATTTCCACTGGAACAAACGGACCAGCACTTGGCTTCTGCCTCCTGCATGGCACGTGGGCGTGCATCCCTGCTTGGCTTTGGGATGTCACCCAGGAGGTTGGCTGGGATGGTAACTGCTGCGAAAGAGCCATGGAAATAACATCCTGCTTTGGTGCTGGGATGGGAAGACATGTACCTGGGTGGCCGGGAGGCTCATCCGATGGCTTGAGCAGAACTGGGAGGGTGGAGAGCAGCAGTGAGGAGTTTGGGAGGGGAATGGGGCAGGTCCTGGGTTCTGGGGCCGCTCTCCTGGCTGCTCCCCACAAAGGGGCTTTGCACGGGGCCGCTCAGGGAGAGTGGAGAGGAGAAAATGCTCTTCCAAAGCAGTTCTTTGTGTTGCCAGGAAAACAGAACACGCACGGACGTCCCGTTCCCTCCGCTCCATTCAGCTCCCGCCCCAGCCACATAATCACAAAGAACTGGAGATCCCTGGGTGAGCCCGGGAGGATTGCAAAACCTGCCCGCAGACGGGGCAGGGGGGTGTGGGAGGCTGTGCCAGCACTGAGCCCTTCCCAGGACACAGAGGGGACTGCCACAGACAGGAGGCTCCTTGCTGGGTGTCCTACCAAGGCACGGAAACCCCAGAAAGCTTTCCTGCCCCATGGTCTGCAGGGAGTTTGGGGCCAGGCTGGCTGCGGAGGCAGGGTGTTAGTGTGGGCGCTGTGGTGCTGCTCATCCTCTGAGGGTTGGATTCCTCTGAGCATTCTGTTCCAGTGGGTGACTGCTGCTCCCAGCTCGAGCCCTTCAAACCTGGGTGAGGCCCTCTGGGTTTTGCTCTGAGTGCAGCCTCCCACCCCCTCTCACACAGCACCCTGGAGCTAAAGGAAACGTGTGGGGGGGAGGTGGGTGGAGGGAAACGAGGAGACTGGTGTGCTGGAGAGCTGCAGGGAGCGCTTGGGCTTCATCTGGGAAGGACCAGGCTCTCTGCAAAGACTTTTTCAAGGACTGACTGAGTACATGTGGCTCTTCCTCTGAAACGTTCCTGGAGCTTTGCTCCAGCCACAAACCCGTGTTTCTGGGTGTGCAGACGGTGCAGAAAGAACCTCTTTGGGTGTGCCATGGGACAGCCCTAATTACCTCCTGGGCAGGCTGCACCTAGGCGGGAAGGTGCTGATGAGGGAAGGAGGTGATGAGAGCCTGGGCTGGGTGCCGCTGGGGCGGACTGGGGTGCCGGTCCCTCTCCTCTGAGCGAGCTGTTTCTCTTGCAGATGCCCCGTGGGTTGAACGCTTGGTCGCTGCGAGCTGAAGCCTGGTGAGCAGCCTGTGTGGAGCAGAGCAGGATGCGGGTCACCATGAGGAGGGTATTGCTGGTGGTGGGCTCGGCGGTCGCCCTGATGGTGACCCTGCACCTGGGCCAGCAGGTCCTGGAGTGCCAGCAGGTCCTGAGCGAGAGGAGGCACAGGCTGATGAGGCCGGAGAACGAGGAGCTGGTCATGATGGACTCCAACCACGTGGAGTACCGGTACAGCAAGGAGATGCCCCTGATCTTCATTGGCGGGGTCCCGCGGAGCGGCACGACGCTGATGCGGGCCATGCTGGACGCCCACCCCGAGGTGCGGTGCGGGGAGGAGACCCGCATCATCCCCCGCGTGCTGGCCATGCGGCAGGCCTGGTCCAAGTCGGGCCGGGAGAAGATGCGCCTGGACGAGGCGGGGGTGACGGACCAGGTGTTGGACGCCGCCATGCAGGCCTTCATCCTGGAAGTGATCGCCAAGCACGGCGAGCCAGCCAGGTACCTGTGCAACAAGGACCCCTTCACCCTCAAGTCCTCTGTCTACCTGTCCAGGCTGTTCCCCAATTCCAAGTTCCTGCTGATGGTTCGGGACGGCCGGGCGTCGGTGCACTCCATGATCACCAGGAAGGTGACGATCGCGGGCTTCGACCTCAACAGCTACCGGGACTGCCTGACCAAGTGGAACAAGGCCATCGAGGTGATGTACTCCCAGTGCCTGGAGATCGGGCGGGCCCGCTGCCTGCCCGTCTACTACGAGCAGCTGGTGCTGCACCCCGAGCAGTCCATGCACGCCATCATGAAGTTCCTGGGCATCTCCTGGAGCGACACGGTGCTGCACCACGAGGAGCTGATCGGGAAGCCCGGCGGCGTGTCGCTTTCCAAGTGAGTGTCTCTGCTCCTGCCTCGGCTCCCTGAGCAGCACTCTGGGGAAGCGTGGCGGGCCGGGGCAGAGGTGCCTCGCTGGGGCTTGGTGTGCTTCAGCTGGGGCTTGGTGTGCTTCAGCTGGGGCAGGAGCGGCAGCACGGCGTCTCGCTGCAGGAGGCTTTGTGTTCCTGCCTCTTGAGAGCCAGCCAGCCGCTGTCCCTGCCTTGCCAGGCAGGGATTTCAGGAGCAGGTGACTGCTTTATTTGCCTGGCTTGGCGGGGCTGAAAGGATTTCGGTCTCTGGTTTGACAAGAGCTGCTCTCTCCGAAGCGTGAGCGCTGCAGTGCCTCTCCCCTCCAGCCGTCCTCATGTGCCTCCTTACCTCGTTAGTTGTGGTGCTAATGATGAGTGGCTGCTTCTTGGCAGGTCGGGTGCTGGTGTGTCAGGAGACGAGGAATAACCAGCTCTGGGGAGATGCACACCAGCGCTCCCTCCTTGCTGGCTGGCTGGCCGTGGGTGGGGGTGCCTGCCTTCTCCCACCTCCTCCTCTTTATCTCCTATGTGGAGGCTGAAGTCTGACGTAGCAGAATGCAGTGGGAGGTGTAGGGCAGCTGTCCCGAGCGCCCTGTGTGTGAGCTGCTCCTGGCTGGGTGCTGAGAGTGGCCACGGACACGCAGCTGCCCCAGTTCCCAGGGACAGGCGTGGGGTACAGCTGAACCCCGCTCCCCCCACCACGAGAGAGGGGCTGGGCAGCACTGTCTGTGCCATAGCAGTCGGTACCTGGGCTGTGCTCTCAAGGCTCAGGATCCGCAGCCCTTCTGCATGCCCAGGTATCCCCCATAGGATGCCACTCCTTGGGGGGCTCCGAGGGCAGGGAGCCTGGCTGGTGGGAGCCTGGCTGGTGGCAGCGTGCTCCAGCACCCTGCAGTGTGCATCATGAGGCACAGGCAGGTGATTTCTGGGGGGCTTTCAGCACTGTTTGCTCAGAGTAAGCTTTGCCAAGGTTGCCTAAACAGAAGGTCTGGGTTTTCAGCAGGGTGGCCTGTCCCTGCTACAGACCACGTGCCTCTTGTTATCTTCCTGTAACAAGCTGAGGTGTCCTGGCAACACCCTGACCCTGGTGCAGGATGGATCCCCCTGCACAGGGTGACTCGGGCTCTGGGGCTGTGGAAGCCCCTGCCGGGATCTGCTGCCCCAGAGCAGGGCTGGGAGTGGGGAGCTGCTGCCCAGGGCTGCTCCACTCTGTGTCTCCCCTCCTCTGCCCCACAGACCCCGAGCGTGTGCCCCACATGGGTGTCATGGGCACTGAAGGCTGCCCTGTCCTGTCTGAGCCCGGGCTGGTGTGGAATCCAGCCTCAGTGTCCTTTCCTGACTGTGTTTTTCCCCCTTTGTTGTTTCTCCCCAGGATAGAAAGGTCGACAGACCAGGTCATCAAGCCAGTGAACATGGAGGCGCTGTCCAGGTGGATCGGGCACATCCCGGGGGACGTGCTGCAGGACATGGCCCACATCGCCCCCATGCTGGCCAGGCTGGGCTACGACCCCCACGCCAACCCCCCCAACTACGGCCACCCCGACCCCTTGGTCGTCAACAACACCCACAGAGTGAGTGCAGCCGCCCCGGGGAGGGGGGGCTGGGGGGGGCTCTGCACCCACAGAGCTCCCCCTGGGGCAGAGGAGGGGGCTGAACTGAGCCAGGAAGGAGCAGGGGACAAACCGACCCTCCCTTCCTTCTGGGAGATGGGGAGCAGCAGGCAGGTGGCTGCACTGAGGGCATCCCACAGCAGAGGTGTGTGGTGGCTGGAGCCTGGCGTGGCTCCGGCTGACGGCTCCCTGTGGGTCTGTGGTGCTGGTTGTTGTGGCAGGGACTGACCTGTCCCTCCCTGACCCAGCCCCACTCTGGCACCAGGCGTGGGAGGTGCTGGTGTGTGCTGGTGCTCTCTGGGTGCAGGGCTGTAGGCACTGGACGTGCTGGTCTGGCACAGGCTGTGCTGTGTGTGTGCAGCTCACCAGCCTCCGATGCGAGTGGAGGCTCCTAGTGCACTCCAGAACCAGAAGGTTTAATTTTTGTGTTGTTTATACAATACTGACTCACATCCCAAGGGCAGGACTGGGAGGAAGAAGCTGCAGAGCCACGGGCAGCAGTTCCCAGGCAGAGGCAGTTTGCTGTGCTGGGGTTGGAGCTGTTCCTCCCTGGCCTGGAGCTGGTCTGTGCCCCGAGTGCTCTGGGACACAGTGTTTGGGTGAACCTCTGCCCAGGGCAGGGGTAGGGCCTCTTTGGGTCTCTGACATGGACCTTTCGGTACTTGTTGGGAGGAATTGGGAGAACTGGCAGGATGGCAAAGGCCAGAGCCTCCTCCCCTCCCAAGCCAAGGGGGAAGCAAGGGTTGGTCACATTGGTTCCCTGTCCCAGCAGGATGCTGCTCCCTGTCCTTGCTTAGCCAAGGAGGAAACCTCCTGCTTTTGCCCCATGACAGATGCCCCTCGGGCTGTCCCAGGGGCTCAGGTATGCTGGGACGTGGGGCCCAGCTGATGGGGTGGCCTTGCTGATGCTCACAGAGCCGCTGCCCCAGAGGGGTCACTCCGATTCGCTCTTTTCTGTAGGTTTTGAAGGGGGATTATAAAACACCAGCCAACTTGAAAGGTCATCTGCAGGTAAGAGTCTGATGACCCTGTGAGGGCTCTGCCAGGTGAATCCTGGGTGCTCCTCACTCCCTGTCAGGCTGGGCTGTGGGAAGTGTCTCTCATGCCTCCATCCTCCTGCTTGTGCACCGCTCCCCCTCCCTGCTGACACTCTGTGCTTTCTGTGGTCCCCAGACCCTGCTCATCCACCTCTGCTGCCTCCCTCCTGCTCTGCTTGTGCATGTGAAGCTCTGCACTCGCTTGGCAGAAACTTGTGCTCCTCAATCTCCTACTTTAAGGCACTCCCCACCTTGCTCTCTGTCCAGAAGCTCTTCAGCTTTGGCTGTAGGGTCCTTCCTGCCTGGGGAAGGGTGCTGTGCCTGGCGTGCAGCTTGTGCTTGGGTGATTGTGTCCAGGGGTCAGGAATACCCCATGGGGCTCCCTCCCTAAAGAGCTGTGCTTGAAAACAGGCCTTGGTGCTGCAGAGCAGTCCAACAGCCGTGCTGTGTACAGACCTGCAGCCCTGGCAGGCTCCTCTCCGCGCTGGAAGGCACTCCCTGTGCACTGCAGAGGGGCAGTGGATGGGTGGTGATGATTTGAGCAGAGGGGCCGGGTTTTACCTGCTCAGTGAGCAGAAAGCTGGGGCTCAAGCTGCATCCCAGTGTCGGGTGGGAGGAGGCCGAGCCCGGGCCTGTGCTGAGGGAGCAGGGCTGGGGGTGCAGCGAGCGTCAGGCTCACGGTGAGAGGTGTCACTGGCGATGCCCAGGGGATGTGTGGGGTGGTTGGTGGGGGATCAGTGGCAGCAAAGTGAGGGCCTGGTCCCATGGCAGGAACTCCTGGCTGCTGGCTTCTCTGCCCTTGTGCTGCTTCCTGCATCCTAAACATCTCCTTCCCTTGCTTTGGGGAACGTTTTGGGCCATGAGTGGGGGCTTAGAGCTGACCCCTTTGCTTCCTGGTCGTTCTAGGTGACTCAGAACACATCATCTTCTCACTAAGGAAATGAATGATTTCCAGGTAAGGCCTTGTCCTTCGCTCTGGGGCTGGGGCAGATCTGCCTGTGTCGCTCAGGGCAGCGTTTGCTCGTGTAACCTCTCGTGCCTGTGGCTTAGCTGGGCTGCTCCAGGCACACTCCTTAGCACAGGATCCCCTTCGGAGCGGCTTTAGGGTTTTGGAACAGTACCCCAGTGTGAGGGGATTTGTCAGAAATCCCTTTCCTGAGCTCTGGAAAGAGGCTGACTGCAGCGAAATCGGAGTCAGCCCCTTGGGAGAGCTCCTGCTGGCACTCCCTGCAGGGAGGTGTCTGCTGGAGCGGGATGTGGGGGCGTGTGGATGAGCAGAGCTGCTCCCCAGATGCCTTTGGGGTGTGCCGTGGACCCAGGGGAGGGGAGATAAAGCAGACTCATCTGCTGTCAGCTTGGAAACCCGAAGCTGCTACCCTGGGACCCTGCCCCAGACGCAGCTGTGGGATGTGTTGGGTGTTTGTCCATCTGTTTTCAGCGAGCCCCCACGCCAGCACATAGTGTCCCCTCTTGTGCTGAAACCGACCCCTCGGGAGCCAGCCTTTCCTGTCAGAGCAGGGCACTGTGGTGGGGCCACCAGAAGCACTGTGTGAGGGTGGAGGTGGGAGCCCCGGGGAGGGGGCTCAGCCCCTGCCTGCCCTTCAGGTGCTTCTCCTCCCTTGGCCGGGGCCGTGCCCTGTGCTCAGCCCCTGTTTCTCTCTTGCAGAGCGCTGCCCGCAGCCGCCTGCTCTCCGGGGCAGGAGCCCTGCAGCGGCCCCGCTGGAGATCGGATGTCCAAGCATATTGCTTGCCCTGCTGCTGCCCGGAGCACGGCGCTGCCCGGAGCGGGGCTGTGGCTGTTGGCCAAGGCCAGACGCTGCCTGAGGCTCCCGCCTCCTCCCGGGACCCCGAAACAGCCCCCGGAGCCGTGCCTGGGCAGGGTGGTGTGGGGGGCAGCGACGCAGGTGGCGGGGGACTCGGCGTGTTGCCGGAGGCTTCATTGTGTTCCTGGAGGGTTGTTACATCACTGGGGGGCCCTGTGGTGTCACTGGGGGGGCTTGTGGTGTCACTGACAGACCCGCTACATCACCAGAGGCCCTGTTGCATCACCTCATTGTGTCACCAGAGGCGCCATTACATCACCAGAGACCTCATGATGTCACCAGAGGCCCTGTTACGTCACTGGATGTGTCATTGCGTCACTGAGGGCCCTGTTACATCACTGGAGGTGTCGTTACGTCACTGAGGGCCCTGTTACGTCAGCGGAGGTGCAGTTACGTCACTGGAGGTGCAGTTACGTCACCGAGGGCCCTGTTACGTCACTGGAGGCCTCGTTATGCTGCTGGAGGCCCCATTACATGCCGGGTCACGTCTCGCTCTCCTTGGCCTCAGGCCCGGGTGCCGCAGCCCCCCGCC
>VZTU01013035.1:14970-25734 GCA_013400835.1 Zapornia atra
AGCGGGGCCGGGGCCGGGGCCTGCACCGCGGGAGCCGGGCCTGCACCGCGGGAGCCGGGCCGGTACCGGGGGAGCCCGGCCGGTACCGGGGGAGCCCGGCCGGTACCGGGCGCCGCCGTCGCCATGTCGATGTCGCACTTGTACGGGGAGGATGGCGTGGAGATGGAGAGCTTCGAGGTGTCGGACTGGGACCTGCAGAACGAGTTCAACCCCCACCGGCAGCGCCACCGGCAGACCAAGGAGGAGGCCACCTACGGCGTGTGGGCCGAGCGCGACTCGGACGAGGAGCGGCCCAGCTTCGGCGGCAAGCGGTACGGCCGGGGGACGGGACGGGACGGGGCCGCGCGTCCGGCCGCGCCCGCTGTGCCCTGCAGCCCCCGCCCCGTTTCGCGGGGCTCTCCGGCTTGTAACGGGCCGGCCCGAGGGGGGTGTGTGGGGTGGGGGTGCAGCCTTGGGACGCCCGGAGCCCCCCGGTGTCCCCGCAGCCCCGGGAGGAGAGCCATTACTGCCGGGGGCGACGCCGACACCGGCCGCTTCTCAGCCCTCCCCGCGGGGAGGCCGGGAGCGGGACCCCGGGGAGCCGAACGCGCTGACGCGTCGCGTTCCTCGGTAGCTCCAGGGATTACTCGGCCCCCGTGAGCTTCATCAGCGCCGGGCTGAAAAAGTCGGCGGCTGAGGACGCGTCGGAGGAAGACTCGGATGAAGACGAGAAGCCGGTGAAGCAGGAAGAAGCCCCCAAAGAGTTCGTGCCGAAGAAGTTAAAAACAGTGAGTTTCCCGGGGGTCCTGAAGGGCTGCGGGGGCAGCGAGGGGGCGCTAGAGGGGGGGAGCGGTAACGCCGGTCGCAGCGCCAAGCAGCAGGTGGGTCGGGGAGGTGTAACTACCCTGAGGTGTCGTGCTGTGGCCTGGGGATCTTCGGCCCTTGGAGGCCCTTTCATCTTCCTTAACCTCAGCTGGCCAAAGGGGACGTTAAACTAAAGGAATTCCCGTGGCTTGCTGCTTTTCTGTGGGTAGCTGCAGCTCTGAGGGCCCTTCTGTGCATGTCACAGAGCAGGGTGACAGCTCCCAGACGTGGGAACAGGAATCAGCCTTAGCCAGAGTCGGTGGCAGCACCGAGTAACTGCTGGTGTGTCAGTCTGGGCTTGCCAGGGCTTCCCTTTCCCTCCTGGGGAATTGCAGGAGCCCCCTGAGGTGTCAGGCAGGTTCCATGGACACACAGGTCAGGGCACAGGGAGCTGTGCAGCGTGCTGAGGGCTGGGGCCCTCCTGGGCAGCACCCCCCTTCCCAGAGGGGCTGTGCAGAGCGCGGTCACCGCGGTGCCCCGAGGCTCTGGGGTTGCTCCTCTGCTTCTTGTTTCCACAGGGTGGGAATTTCAAGCCCAGTCAGAAGGGCTTTGTAGGGGGGACCAAGTCTTTCGTGGATTTTGGCAGCTGGGAGAGACACACGAAGGGGATCGGGCAGAAGCTTCTCCAGAAGATGGGCTACGTCCCTGGAAGAGGCCTGGGGAAGAACGCTCAAGGTACTGGGATCCTGTGTCTGGTTGCCTGTGTTTGATTAGTCCTTTGGAGAAGAGATGGGGTTCCTTAAAGTTAACTGCCAGCTCCAGGGGCTGTGCAGCTTCGTTGCTGTTCCTTGCAGCTCTTGCAAGCACCCTGGGTGCTTGTGACAAGATCCAGTTGTGTTGAAATTACCAGGGGCCAGTCTGTGCTCTTGGTTTGCAAGAGAAAAAGAGAAAGGGGAAAGCAGATCAGTTCCCAAGGCAGTCTGCTCATGGAAGAGGAGATGTTGTTTTGTGTGATAAACTGTAAAAACCTCAGTGAAAAGCAGCTGTGAATAAGGCCCTGCTTTGGGGTTTGGGGGGTGTGCTGGGATTCCCTGATCTCACGGCCCCTGAGAAATGTCACAGGTTCTGTAGGGGCAGAGGCAGAGTGCTGGGCTGGCTGCTCCTGCTGGTGTGGTCCCTGGGGTGCTGCGGGGAAGGGATCACAGGATCACAGACTCACAGGGGTTGGGAGGGACCTGGAGAGCTCCTGGGGTGCAGCCCCCTGCCAAAGCAGCTCCCCAGCTCGTATTGCACAGGTCGGTGTCCAGATGAGTATTGAATCTCTCCAGAGAAGGAGACTCCACACCCCCTGGGCAGCCTGTCCCAGGGCTCCCTCACCCTCACTGTGTGAAAGTTCTTCCCCATGTTGGTGTGGAACTCCCTGTGCTCCAGTTTACAGCCATTGCCCCTTGTCCTGTCCCCACAGACACTGAGAAGGGGCTGGCTGATTCCCCCTGCATCCCATGCCTAAGATATTGATAAACACTAATTAGGTCCCCCCTGAGCCTTCTTCTCTCCAGGCTGAACAGCCCCAGCTCACTCAGCCTGTCCTCACAGGGGAGATGCTCCTGGCCCCTCATCATCTCTGTAGCCCTTCTCTGGACAATCACAGGATCACAGCCTGGTGTGGGTTGGAAGGGACCCCAAGGATCACAGAGCTCCAACCCCCAGGCAGGGCCACCAGCCCCCAGGCCTGGATCTCCAGCACTGTCTCCTCTCTGCCCCAGGCATCATCAACCCCATCGAGGCCAAGCAGAGGAAGGGCAAAGGAGCTGTGGGCGCCTACGGCTCGGAAAGGACCAGCCAGTCCCTGCAGGACTTCCCCGTGGTGGACTCGGAGGAGGAGGCTGAGGAGGTACCCCTGTGGCTCCTGCTGTGTCCCTGTCCCTGAGGGGGGGGGGTACAGAACCCCTTCTGCTGTCAGCTGCTGGGTCAGAGGGAACAGCTGGGGGGTGTTTCAGCCCAGCAGCGGGAGATCACAGAGCTGTGGGGGTTGGAAGGCACCTCAAGGGATCATGGAGTCCAACCCCCCTAGAACACAGGGTGTTTCTGAGGATGGTAGTTAACAGCCGTACCACAAGGCACACCTGGTCTGCTTCCCACATCCAGGTGACAGTCGGAACGTGACAGGACCATAAATAGAAATCAAGCTTCTGGGCACAGACAGGATCAGATCAGTGCTTGAAAATAGCACTGGTCATGAGTGGGACTGACTGCATCCTGTGTGATAGAACAGACACGTTCTAAGCCACGTGGCACAGTGCAGCCCATTTCCCACCCCCTTGGCACACTGCAAGTGTACTGGCCTGCTACAGAGATACTTGCAGCCTGGTCATTCTCTTACACACCTTTTCCTTGGCACTGTAACGTTCTTGGTGGTGATTCTGGCTCAGTTTATCCTGGCAGCCTTGCCAGAATCCCCCTCCAGGCAGTATCCCCAGGTAGATAGTCTGCCTTTTGTCTAAGGAGTGCGGTGCTAGAGACACCCAGCCCTGTGGGGAAGGGGGTGCCCAGCAGGACCCCGGAGCCGGCTCGGCGCTGGGCTTCACCACTGGCCAGTGCCCAGCGTTGATCTGATGGGTGTTTCCCTGCAGAAACACAGGCAAACAGGGGGTGTGACAGCAGCAACCACGACTCCTCTTTGGTTTTGTTCAGGAGTTCCAAAAAGAGCTCAGTCAGTGGCGGAAGGACCCTAATGGAGGCAAGAAGAAGCCCAAGTACAGCTATAAGACAGTGGAAGAACTGAAAGCCAAGGGACGGATCAGCAAGCAGCTCTCAGCCCCTCAGAAGGAGCTGTCTCAGGTCAAGGTAAGGCTGGTAACCCAGGGGGTGGCATCTCTGGGAAATGGCTTGGCTGCTTTGGCAGGGTGGCAGGTTTTTAGCCGTCAGTAACTGTAGTAGAAGCGAGTTCCTGGAGCTGCCTGTCTGCAGCCCCCTGAAAATCAGGGCCTCAGACTGCTTGCTCGGTCATGGAACACACCACTGTGCTACCTAGGACAGTGGATTTGGTTTTAAGCAACTTCTTTGGCCTTGGGGAAATGCAGATCAGCTTAAATACGTGTGTGTGAGGTTGCAAATCAAGCTCATCTGTTTGGCATCTGTCATCAGTGAGACACTTGTCCACTTCTGAGAGCAGGGCTGTCCTCACTGGGACTGTGCAGCCAAACACAGAGTTTGAACCTCCCTTCTCCCTACAAGGGGCAGTAAGGGATTTATGTGCTTGGTAAAATCACTCCTCTAAAATTAACACATCCTATATAAAAAAGTAGCCAGGACTTCCCTGCTCTAATGAGCAGTATGCAGCCTGTAGCCTAACTGCTTGTAGAATTACTCAGTGAGGTGGGAAAACTGAGCCCAGCTCTGACTCCCAAATTGTTCCTTACTCACTCTGTGCCTGGAGCAGACCCTTGTGGGGGCGATCCCCAGTCACCTCATGCAGAGTCCCAGTGGGGTTAGCTGGAATAACTCGGGTACTTGGAGATCTCCAAGGTGTCAGTCAGGGATTCAGACAGGAGACCCAGCTCCTTCTGAGACATGCCTGTCCTTGCTGGTTGGAAGGTTATAGACATGACAGGCCGGGAGCAGAAGGTGTATTACAGCTACAGTCAGATCAGCCACAAGCACAACATCCCAGATGACAGCCCTCAGCAGCCCCTGGGCAAGGACTCCAAGGTGCAGGGCTTTGCCCTGCCCGAGCTGGAGCACAACCTGCAGCTGCTCATCGACATCACGGAGCAGGAGATCATCCAGAACGACCGGCAGCTGCAGTACGAGCGGGACATGGTGGTCAACCTCACCCACGAGATACAGAAGGTGTCTGAAGTCCTCTCCCACGAGGAGAGGGCCATCAGCAACCTCAGCAAGGTGCTGGAGATGGTGGAGGAGTGCGAGAGGCGGATGCAGCCCAGCTGTGAAAACCCCTTGAGCTTGGATGAGTGTGCAAAGATCTTTGAGACTCTTCAGGACAAGTACTACGAGGAGTACAGGATGTCTGACAGGGTGGACCTGGCCGTGGCCATAGTCTACCCGCTCATGAAAGAGCACTTCAAGAACTGGGATCCCCTCAAGGTGTGTAATGCTTGGATTTACCTGCTGTTGGGATTGGGAAGCTGAACTCCCAGTTATTACCTTGGCACCCGCCCCTTGTCCCAAATTCCTGTCAGTCTGGAGAGGAGGGGGAGGGGGGGAAGCCTGGCAGGGGAGGGGAAGGGTCTGGAGAAGACTCAGGGTGAAGGCAATGAGTGCAGAGGGAGGGACCCACTGCAGCCACGCTCAGGTGTTTGCTGGGGCTGCTCTGCTGAGTGGCTGACAGCTCAGGAGCTTGGAGGTTAAAATCAGCAACCCCTTTCAGGGTGCTGGGGAGGAGAAGCAGATGAAAGCCCAGTGTCTGGCCCTTGCTCTGTAGCAGGAGGGGGAGAGGCCTGTCCTTGAGGCGGGCAGGTGTGTGCTGTCTGCCCTCACCATTCCCTCTGCCCGAGTTCTCTCTGTGCCTGAAGGAGCTCAGGCTTGACCCCCTCTGCCCCTCCAGAGGCACGTTCAGTCCATAAAGGGGGATTTTCCTCCTCTGTGGCTTTACTAACCCCAGCTGCAAGCTCCTAGCTTGCCTCTGGAGTGCTTGGAAGGCTGTTGCAGCCAAGAGTGCAGTCGGCCTGCTCTTTGCTGCAATTAATGAGGAGGGAGTTAATGAGACAGGCTCCTTGTTTGTCACTCCAGGACTGCACCTACGGCACGGAGATCATCACCAAGTGGAAGAACCTTCTGGAAAACGATGACCTGCTGTCACACAGTGGGCAGGACCTGTCAACAGATGCTTTTCACAGGTAAAGAGCAAGCCAGCTGGACGCTGTGCAGCAGCATCTCCAAGTGCTGCTTCCTCAGGGTGGGACAGAACAGGCACAACCTGCTTTCCAGATGATTCTCTTGAGGTGTCCGTTAGAATCCAGCTGTCAGCTGGATAAAAAGGAGTAGCTTTTAAATACCAGTTCCCATTTGGTTTGTTTAGGCCTGGGGCCATGGCTCTGAGCTTCACTGGGCTTGGTTTGGTTTGGTTGTTTTTCCAGACTGATGTGGGAAATCTGGATGCCATATGTCAGGAACATTGTGGCGCAGTGGCAGCCGCGCAACTGTGGATCCATGGTGGATTTCCTGGACAGCTGGGTAAATGTCATCCCTGTCTGGATACTGGACAACATTCTGGATCAGCTCATCTTCCCCAAGCTGCAGAAGGAGGTGAGATGAGGGACAGACCACGAATCCACACCCTGTTTTGGGGGTCAGTCGCTAGAACTTGCCCCCTCCCCGCGCTTCGGAGTCAGGGTGTTGCCTCAGGGCTGGTTTTGCACCCGGTGAGACTTCCTGAGGATGGACAGACTGACTTTAACCCCTCCTCTGTTCTACCTGCAGGTGGAAAGCTGGAACCCCTTGACAGACACCGTGCCCATCCACTCCTGGATCCACCCCTGGCTGCCCCTGATGCAGGCGCGCCTGGAGCCGCTCTACTCCCCCATCCGCAACAAGCTGGCCAACGCGCTGCAGAAGTGGCACCCCAGCGACTCCTCTGCCAAGCTCATCCTGCAGCCCTGGAAGGATGTGTTCACACCTGGGTCCTGGGAGGCCTTCATGGTCAAGAACATCGTGCCCAAGCTAGGTGAGACAAGCCAGAGAGCGCTGCAGGCTGGGACCTGCTGGTCCCCAGCTCCCCCTGACACCCAGGAAGGGTATGTGCTGGCAGGGTTGCCAGTGCTGCATCAAGGATTATTAGTGAGCTCAGCCCAAGCTTGTGTCTGCGTTTCCATCAGTGCCCCCAGGGTTCCTTTTGAGGGCAGACACCTTAGAAAACACAGGGAAGAGCTCTGCTTTTCTCAGCACTTTCTGCCTTTTCTAAGCCATCTGATTCCTCTGTCCTTCAGCTGGCAGGAGTATCTGAGGGGTGTCAGTAGCACTGAGCTGTACAGTCCAGGAGTACCTGAGGGGTATCAGTAGCACTGAGCTGTACAGTCCAGGAGTACCTGAGGGGTGTCTAGCACTGAGCTGTACAGTCCAGGAGTACCTGAGGGGTGTCTAGCACTGAGCTGTACAGTCCAGGAGTACCTGAGGCGTGTCAGTAGCACTGAGCTGTACAATCTGAGGGTTTGGAGCTCACCCTTTACCCATGTGATCTGGCTGGAAGGTCTGTGGGCTGGAAACCAGTCCAGCACTTTGAGTTTCTCTGTTCTGGCAGCTGGTTGTCCTCACTGGAAATGGAAGGGTGCTGTTTGGTGGCAGGGATCAGCTGACCCCCAGTGTCCCCCTGTGAGGGTAGTGGTGGTACAGGCACTCCTCAGATCATGCCTGTGGCCAGTGAAGGAGGGCATGATGAAACTGTGAGTCCAGTTGTTTTCTGACTCCTCTCCCCCTCTTCCCAGGGATGTGTTTGAACGAGCTCATCATCAACCCTCACCAGCAGCACATGGATGCCTTCTACTGGGTGATAGACTGGGAGGGGATGATTTCTGTCTCCAGCCTGGTGGGGCTGCTGGAGAAACACTTCTTCCCCAAGTGGCTGCAGGTGAGAAGCTCTCCTGGCTGTGGGAGCTGCCTGGTTTGCTGTGAAGTGGTGGGTTGAAAGGGTTTATCCACCACCTGGGGTGACTTCTGCTCGTAGCTCTGTACCCCCCAGGACGGGCTGGTTCCTGACACCGTCAGGCTCCTTCCTCCTCCTGACAGCTCAGCACTGCTCAAGTGAGGTGGTAATAAGGGCTGTCCAGGAGTGCTCCAGTCCCACTGTGGCTGATCTTCACGCTGTCTTGCAGGTGCTGTGCTCATGGCTTAGCAACAGCCCCAACTACGAGGAGATCACCAAGTGGTACCTGGGTTGGAAGTCCATGTTCTCAGACCAGGTGTTGGCCCATCCCTCCATCAAAGACAAGTTCAACGAAGCCCTTGACATCATGAACCGGGCTGTCTCTTCCAGTGTTGGTAGGTGGCTGGTGGCAGTGGCTGCCCTCACTGTGGTGGGAGCACAGTGCTGGCTCTGCTGGATTCACTCCTGATCCTCTCTGTAGCAGCTCCCATGAGCAGTGGCATTCAGTGTGCCCATGAGTAACACCCATAAGGTGCTACCTAATGTCTGTGCTTCACTGAGGCAGGAGGAGACTTTTGGTGACTGGGTGGCTGTGCCCTTGAGCTGTTTCTCCTCAGCCTGGCCTGCTGACAGGGTGTTTTACATCAAGCAGTGAGGGACTGGCCTTCAAGTGACACCAACTTCCCAGTCCATCACAGGACAAGGGGCAATGGCTGCAAGTTAGAGCATAGGAAGAACTTTTCCCCAGTGAGGGTGAGGGAGCCCTGGGACAGGCTGCCCAGGGGGTGTGGAGTCTCCTTCTCTGGAGAGATTCCAGCCCTGAGTGCCCTGTCCTAGGGACCCTGCTTTGGCAGGGGGTTGGACCCCATGGGCTCTGGAGGTCCCTTCCCACCCCTGTGACTCTGTGATCTGAAATATCTTAGACATGGGATGCAGAGGGACTTGGCCAGCCCCTTTGCAGTGTCTGTGGGGACAAGACAAGGGGCAATGGCTGCAAGTTAGAGCATAGGAAGAACTTTTCCCCAGTGAGGGTGAGGGAGCCCTGGGCCAGGCTACCCAGGGAGGTGGTGGAGTCTCCATCTCTGGAGGGGGTTGGGCTCCGGGGGTCCCTTCCCACCCCCGTGTGTGTGTGTGTGTGTGTGTGTGCTGGGGCGTACCCCCTGGCTGGCAGCCCGCCCTCACCCCTCCCCTCCCCCCGGGCAGGCGGGTACCTGCAGCCGGGCGCGCGGGAGAACATCGCCTACCTGACGCACACGGAGCGGCGCAAGGACTTCCAGTACGAGGCCATGCAGGAGCGGCGCGAGGCCGAGACCCTGGCGCAGCGCGGCATCGGCGCCGCCGCCAGCGCCGTGCCCATGAACTTCAAGGACCTGATCCAGAGCAAGGCCGAGGAGCACAACATCGTCTTCATGCCCGTGATCGGCAAGCGGCACGAGGGCAAGCAGCTCTACACCTTCGGCAGGATCGTCATCTACATCGACAGGGGGGTGGTGTTCGTGCAGGGGGAGAAGACCTGGGTGCCCACCTCCCTCCAGAGCCTCATCGACATGGCCAAGTGAGGGCCAGGCCGGCGCCCTGCTCGGGGGGGCTGCCTCACGGTGAAGGACTTGCAGGACAGGGGCTGGAGCTGCAGCTGGGGCTGCATCCTGCTCGGGGGGGGCTGCCTCACAATAAAGGACTTGCACACCCAGACAGGGGCTGGAGCTGCATCTGGGGCTGCATCCTGCTTGGGGGGGCTGCCTCCTGCTTGGGGGGGCTGCCTCACAATAAAGGACTTGCACACCCAGACAGGGGCTGGAGCTGCAGCTGGGGGATGGGGTTGTGTTACGAGCTGTTCAGGCAGTGTCAAGAGAATCATAGAATCATAGAATGGGCTGGGTTGGAAGGGACCCCAAGGATCACAGAGCTCCAACCCCCCTGCCACAGGCAGGGACACCAACCTCCAGGCCTAGAGCTACACAAGGTTGCCCAGGGCCCCATCCAACCTGGCCTTGACAGGTGATGTTACACATGAGCTCGGTGCTAGGGGAGGGACAAGCAGCTCAGACACCTGTGTAATTGCTGCCTGCAGTGGCTTTAGCAGCAGGGAGGTGATCCTCTGCTCCAGGAGCAGCTGAATGAGGGGTCTAGCTGAGCCCTGAGGGTCTCCAGCAAGAGCTCTCACAGCTCCCCTGTGCCTTCTGCGCTGCTCCTTGTGCAGGGGCTCCTCTCCCCCCTGCGCAGCTGGGACTCATCCCACCCCTCCTTGGCCTGGGTGCCAGCCCCATGAGCCTTCAGCTGCTCTGGGAGCCCTCTCTGCCCTGCCACTGCTGCAAGGGGGGGGTTATTTTCCAGCAAATCCACAAAACGTGTGCTGTGGGACCGTGGCAGTTCAGGGAGAGGTGAGGGAAGGGAACCCCCCTGATGCTTACATGCCCCAGGGCAGGGGGCTCAGCAGCTCTGCAGGGAACCAGCTCAGGAACTGGCTTCAGTAGCACTGAAGAGCACAGCCCCTGCTGCTGGGGAGGGATGGGGAAGCTGGAATTTGGGACTAGGTACCTTTGGCCGCAGCCCCCTCTCAAGTGACCTGCCCCTGCTGCTGCTGCAGGCTGCCTGCAGCTCACCCAGGCAGGGGAGGGGAGGGAAGTGACCACCCTTCTGCAGCAGGGGCGGCTGCAGGGGCAGGGTTTGGCTCCGGTCGCTGCCGTTGAGTGGTGTTACCGTTTATTAAACACAGATACAAAAGAGTCCCGTGAGGCTCAGCACCGGGGTGCTGCTGCTGCTCTGGGCAGAGCACAGGCCAGGGGGGGCCCTGGGGCTGCTTCTCCTCCCTGGCAGCGTGAGCGCAGGGAGATGAAGCTCCAGCACCCCCCCTGGCCGCAGAGAGGGGTCAGGACGGGTCGGGTCTGCGCCCCTCAGCTCTTGTCCTCCCTTCTGATGATCTCCAAGTCCTCGCAGTCCTGGTAGGTGGGCTCCTCCACGCAGTCCCAGACCTCAGGGGAGAGCTGCTTCAGCTTGGGCAGGGGAAACCAGTGCACAGAGGTGTCGTTAAAGGTGTCCAGGTACCGCGGGTGGGCGGGGAGAGCCGCTTCCTCTGTCCCCTTCAACACCTACAGAGCGTGTGGGGGACAGAGTTACACAGCATGAGGAGCAGCTTTAATACCCCCCTCTCCCTCCCCCCCGTGCCCCTTCTCGGGGCAAGGGGCTTTGTCAGCCCCCGCCAGCCCCGCTGGGGAGCAGGGGGGGTCGTACCTTTGCTATGTAGGAGTAATCCCTCTCCAGAATCCGTGACAGCAGCCTGGGAGAACACAAGGTCCCCAGCCTCAGCCTGGCCCCTCCCCCACCTTTGCCAAGCAGGTTTGGGGCTGGGAAAGGCCCGAGGTGGCTGGGGGCTGCACAGG
>VZTU01013036.1:534-60278 GCA_013400835.1 Zapornia atra
GATCTTCTATTTATCTTAGAGAAAAAAAAATCTGCATTTCTCTGTCTTTCTTCATCGGTTTGCAAAATTCCTCAGCAATCACCTGTAGAGGACGAGAGAAATTCAAGAGACTAAATAACTTGAATTTTAGGTTTTTCTCCAGGGAGGAGACCATTGTCTGTGCAGGGAGAGCCAGTTTGGCACAGCTGGAGCGGGCCTGTCAACATGGCTTTGCCTTGCCCACTGAATTTACCTGCCACAGAGGTGACTGTCATCTGGGGTGGGGGCAGAGCTACCTTTGAAGTAGTCAGAAATGGGAAGCTCTGGTCTACCATGGTTGTTTATGAGAGTGAGATGACATTTCTGACACAGCTCAAGGTGTGGTGACATGGGGGGAAGATTATAGGCCTGCAGTTTAAATCAGGGCTTGGCTGTTTTGAGTGACGTGTTTCGAGTGTCTCGAGATGCACAAAGGGGCCCATTTTCACCGCGCCGAGTACCTGCCCTCTAAAAATCAGCCCTCTCTTAAGTTTAGATTGATCTATCATGATTTTAATTGCTCGGAGTTTCAATCAGAAAGTAGAAGAGCAAGTCTAGGGAGTAAAGCATGATGAGGAGGGAAGGCTTGGGAACCGTTGCGAGAGTTGCACGCAGCTTTACAGAGCTCATCTGCTGCTTGTCAGCGTCCAGTGCATCTACCAGCACTTTTCAGCTCAGGGTTTAAGCAGAGCTCCCAGCAATGTTGACGTCCTTTGGTACGGGACAGACCCGTGGAAGTTGGATGTCAGGCCTCTGCACACCCAGAACACATGCAACTGCAACCTGGAGTGCCGCCTTCCTATCATAAAACCAGAATTTTAATAAGAGCATAGGTACCAGTTGGGTTATCCTAAATTGTGCTGGATGCTGCTGGAGCTGATGTTGCCGATGCTGCATAGAAACAAGCTATGTGAGGTTCAGTGGCTCTGTTCTGGGAACTCAGGAATCTTACCAGTTGTCTTGCCAGGGATTAGCAGATCAAGAGACTAATTTTGAGGTTGTTGCATTGGCCTGACTTTTCCATGAGTATTTCAACCTGGAAGCCACGCAAGGAGAGGGCTTGGCTGCTCTCGGGCAGGGAGGAGTGAGTGGTAGAGCTCTGCTGAGATGGGTGACGTGATTTCGTCATCAGGTTAACTTCACTGACATTCTGAACTGAGTTTTTAACACGGGCTTTTAAATCAGTTGGGGATGGGGTGGGGGGGAAGACAAAATAAGAGTGGCATAGGCTGATA
This sequence comes from Zapornia atra, assembly GCA_013400835.1. NCBI lineage: Eukaryota > Metazoa > Chordata > Aves > Gruiformes > Rallidae > Zapornia > Zapornia atra. The sequence continues at coordinate 1,788 of VZTU01013036.1, forward strand.
CCCAGAAAACATCCGCACATGGTCGCAGAACCTGCAGGCAGGAGTGGTTGAAGTCTGGGGGCTATGTCATGTGAAGAGGTCTGCTGTTGTCTTGGAGCTCACAGGAAAGGATGGATGTGACAGGGAGAAGTATCACTGCCGCCAGCATCCTGAAGCGGGCTCTTCCTTCACTGCAAGCAGTGAGGGCTCACGGTACTAAGCCCTCAGTCCCACCCCCGGTGTGGTGCTTAGAAAGTGCTCAGGCGTGCTCAGGCATGGTCACCAGCATGAAGAGAAGCATCACCATTGGTTTTTGAGCTTGCCAGTTTGTTTTACCAATCTGTGCCGTTCTGTAGATGTCCTCTGCAGGGGTATATCTAAGGTCCTTCTGTTTTACAGTGCCCTGTAGCTTTAGACTCATTGTCCCTGGTTATTTCCATGCTACTGCAGAGGAGTACACAAATCGCTCTTCTATTCTTCTTGATCATATCTACTCTTTAAGCCTCCTATGAAACCAGCCTTGAAACAGCCGAGCTGCAGCAAGAGAGGGGTCAGCAGATGACAGCACGTGTCCCTTCCAATTTTCCCTTCTGACACCAGCTTTCCCAGCTGCAGTGACTACTTTGATCTCACACCACACTGTACTGATTTTTGGTCCTGTTTTGGTTGGCACAATGGTGAGCAGCACCCATCACCCCGTGGCACTGAAGTCAGAGTTCAGATGCCACCACAACACCTGGTAAGCCCAAACCAGGGGATCTGTGAGATGTGCAGATGGAAGCAAGGTGATTGAGGGTGTACACAGCATCTCTAATTTAAAATGTTTAAAAGAGGGGACTGGATTAAAAGGGCCTTTCACGTAGAAAATGAGTTTAAAGACCTAATTAAAGGATTTATTTTGTATTCCTAACCCTCAATGCCATTCGCATGTATCAGTCTCTACCCATACCTTCTCACTCTGGCTTTACATTTTGATGCCCAATCTCATGTCACGCACTGTCTCAACAGGGAGAAGTGACTTCATTGGCTATCAGCATCAGGCTTACACTAAAATCTTGCATTTATTGTCAGTCACAAGGATCTGTGCAGGGCACATGGAGAAAAATCTGAGCTTTGACCATCCTACAGGTGTCAACGGGAATGTTTCAGTCTCTTTAATCTTCTGATTTTTATTTTACATTATTTTATTTTTAAATGGTATTTTAATTTTTTTAAAAATTTTAATTTCTTTTAGGGAAAACAATTATAACTCAGAAAATGCCCAGAGGTGCACCTCACTCCTAGTTCACAGATGAGCCCAGAGATGCCCCAGTTTAGTGAACATGGCACAGAGCACTATTTCTGAAGTGGTTTCTGCCTGCATTTTACAGGTGTAAAGCAGTGAAGTGACTCATGTTTCACCAACCAGAGACTGAAGCGAACACTTATTCCATCCGCAGAAATGTTCCTGTTAAACATGGTCCTGAAGTTGAGAGCCCATCGTGCCGGCCACATCCGTTCCCTTGCTGGCCCCGTTATGTGCGCAGCTCTTCACCAAATGCAACCTTCAGGAGAACAGATTAAATAGGTAATACAGAAAAGAGACCCAGGGGGCACCTTCTGCCCTCGGTGCTGGGGGCATTGGGGTCCGCAGGGCTACTCACCCTGGGGTGCCCTGTGGCTTGGCTGGGGTCAGTCCTGGTTTACGTTGTGCCCCACAGTTAGGTTAGGGAGCATCAAGCAGTTTGATGGGGCTGCTGTTATTTTTGGGGTCCTGCCAGCAGGACCATCACCATGCTGGGCTGGTGTGGAGGGACCTCTGTCGAGACCCCCAGGCTTGCTGCAGGGATCACCCCTCACTCTGCCTAACCCTCATTGGCCCCGATGGCCTGTGTTGGGTGGCATCGAGTGGGACGCTCATGCATTGACCACCTCGTGTAGCCACAGCAATGAGCACCCACCTGGCACCCACGGCTGCCGCGCTTGGGGCCGTTCGGGGCGAGGACAGCATCAGCTCGGCTTGGTGTAAGGTGCTCCAGGGCCAGAGTTGGCTCACGTGCTTGCAGAGTTCTGCTGCTTCCCAGCATTAACGTTGCACTGTCCTCATCTTTCTTGCTCAGTGCCTGAGTCTCACACGCACTCAAAGTGCCCCAGTGCCTGGGAAGGGCTCTCATGGAGATCGTGGAGAAAATAAGGAAAAAAGCCAAAGGAAGATGTGTCCACGTCCCGCCTCCTGCCTCTGCCCCAGTCTGCCCAGCTCCTCCACCCAGCGCAGTCGGGTTGTGCTCGGCAGCCCTCTTCAGGCTCTGCACGCAAATGTAACGGCTGAAGCTCCGGCACTCACAGACATTTACATTAAAAAAATTACCCTGAGGCGCGATACTACAGCACATCCCCACATCCCTCACATGCCAGCCCAACCCCTGCCCCCCTAAACCCCTGGCTGACCCCCAGCCGCACCAAGGCAATGTTAAAACCAGGGCAAAGCCCCACCTGGCAGCACTGCAGGTAAAAAGAACAGAAAGGCAGAAGGAAGGGGGGAAAAATACCGTTAATATTTATTAAAACACATGTTACTTATCCTGTCGCTTATGACTGGTTCTCAGAGCGAGGGCATCCAGGGTCAGCACAGCCACCAGAGCCACTGGTACGAGGGTGGAGATGCCCCAAGGAGGAAACTACTGGGAGAGATTCAGCGGCAGTCTCTGGGAATCACAACTTGGTGGCTACATTTTGTGGGAAAAAGTCATCTTCTGAGAGGGGAGAGATGCCAGGCTCCTCCCGGGCTCGCTCCACAGCTCCAGGCATCGTCACCGGCTCAGTCGCTGCAACTGTCCCCAGGAGACGCAGCCTGCCAGCCCAGCTCTTATTTTAAACCAGGACTTTGGCCATGGTTACTCAAGTACTGTGGTCACTGCGGACCCTCGTGTGAAATGCTTTCTATGAACACTTAAAGCACTTGTAAACAAGGTTTCATAACTTGGCAGTCGGGCTCGATTTTGTTGCTGTTCACCCTGAGCACACTGCATCATCTCCATCTCTCACCCGGTGCAGCCCGAGCAGGGCCGCAAGCGTCTTCCCCTATGAAGCTTTGTAAAGGAGGAAGATGCACACAAGCCCATCGCTGGTGTCAGCCAAATTCCTGTTTGTGTCCCCCATCCCCGCTGTGCTTTATGAGGGATCAGGACACTGGTTCTTTACAAAGCCAGAGAAGCCATAAGTTGACCGAGTAAGCCAGAGTTCAAAGCATGTGTAACTCGTCCTTTGAGTGGCTGAGAGCCTGCCACAAAGCAGAGCACCAATAAAGTGGAGTTACACATTAGAGGAGCACAGCTCTGACAGGGAGGTGCACAGCAAAAGGATGTTTGCATTGACAAGGCTTACTAGAAGTGACACCTGGGGACACGCTTCCCAGTGATGGATGGCAGGACGGGCTGCTGCCCACAGACCTGTTGAGACTTCTTTGAGATGCCACCTAAAAGGGCAGATAAGAACCAAGCGTGATCGCTGCACTCCTGGCCCAGCAGTGAGCCCAGCCTGACCTGCAGACTGGGGTATCTGCCCTCGCCCTTGTCCCCTCCAGAAGGCTCTGGGCACCCATGGGTGCTGTGCCTTGGGGCCAGCACCCTAGGAGCTGCCTGGCTCCAACACCACCCCACAGCAGCCACTAGGCATCCCACTGGCCAGCTTCTGCTCATTCTACCCCATCCCCATCTCATCCCAGATCTGTCCCCATGACCCACTCACACAGGTCCTCCTTCCTTCCTTTCTTCCCCACTTCCCCAGGTTTAGCTCCTTGCCCACGTCCTTCACCCTCTGCACACACCAGCATCACCTGGCAGGTACGACTTTAAGCAGGTTACAAGCACCATGACAGAATCAGTCAGAGTTAGCAGAACGTCATCAGTACTTTATGATATTCCTGCTTCCCTGTACCTTGCCTGACTTTTACCTGACGTTTTTGGTCTCATCCTTCACTCATGGGTTTACTTTGTTAATTGTCACATTGTTACACATAGCCCTGTACAAAATGTTGCCGTTTCAACCAGAAACCAGGGCACACCTTCAGCCATTTATCTCACAAAATACCCCAGTGAGCCCCAGACCTAAATGCCAAACCAAGGACAGATTCTAATCCCACGGTGCTTTTCAGAACTTTTTCCTGCCCAAACCCACGTGTTCCTCGTGGCATTAGCATCCTCTGCTCAGGTATAAAGAAACTATTTAGCTCTTACCCTCTGCTTTGCTGTGGGAAGGTGAAGTTCCTGGGGAAGGGCTCAGAAGCTTCTCCTTTCCTCCACTGGCTCCAAGAGGTGTCGCAGGGCAAAACTCATGACAGGGTCTCTGGGCTGTGGTTTGTCCTCAGCTGGGCTGCCCTGCGCTGCATGTGCTGCATCTTGCCCTGCTGCTGCATCCCACCCCATCCTGCCTTGCTGCTGTGTGCTGGACAGGGACAGGGCAGACTGAGCAGTGCCAGGGCCTGTAGCTCAAGTCAAGATCTAGGATGAGTGAGGATCAGGCAGCAGAGGAGCATTGGAGGAGACCCACGGCCCCTCCAGGTTTGCAGGAGGCAATGGCAGGAGCAGCTGCAGGCGCTCACACTGGTCCAGAGGAATGGGGGATGCAGCCCCTGTAAATCATCAGATTGAGAGGAAAAAGGGGTCACCAAGAAACCCCCTTGGCTGGGGGTAGCGTCCAGAGGGGAGCAGAGCAAAACCTGCTGTACCCCTAGGTGGGAAGGAATTGCATGCTTGCTCAGCACAGATACTGCCACTGGCTTTGCTGAAGTTATCAAGTGGATTTAAGCCACAGGTTTTCTTTTGAACAGCAGGTTTTTGGGCAATAATTAATAACAAACCCGCTTCTTCCTTTTTATTAATTTGTAGTACACGGAGATGGGCGCTGCCAAACCCTGCAAAACCCATTGGGAGGGTTCAGGGTGACCTGGGGGTTCATCATGCAGCAGCACAGCCCCAGCCCTTCACGCATTGTGGGGTTCACCCAGGGGTGGGTCGGGAGTCTTAGGGTGGGGGGGACACTGGTGAGAAGCTGGCACTGGGAATCACCACACTCCAACCTGCTGCACGACCTGCCAGCTCCCTAGGACAGGGGTACTGGGTGGGGATGGAGAGGGGCAGGCGACGCAGTGACCTCGCCTTGCTCCAGGACTGCATTGCCAACGCGCTCCTGCCAGGGCACGGCCGGGCTGGGCTCGGCACGTTTTATGGGCTTTCAGCATAATAAAAAGGATTACACAGACTTTCACTGAGGGAGTTGTAATCTGCCTCGAGTCTGGATAATTACGCTCCTAAGCACTGACTGTGGGTAAAAAACAGGATCTCGCCTTTCGTCTCTCCGCAGCTCAGGGGCAGCACCATCCATCCATCCATCCCACTCTCTATGCACACTGTGACAGGGTGCCGGGGCTCTGTCCTGTGCTGACGAGGGGTCACCAGGGCACAGGAGCAGCCCGCCCCGGCTGCCAGTGGCTGCAGGACTCTCCTGGCCATGGGGCTTTCTACAGTCCTGACAAACTTGCCCTTCCAAGACTTTTCACCAAGGATCCGGAAGGCAGCGCGGCAGCTGCTGCTCTCAGGCAGGCTCACATCCCCCTCGGCCATGACGCAGGCATCCAGCGACGCAACCACCGCCTTCAACAGCACAACCACCAGCACAGGAAATGAAATGGTTGTGGCCCTTCCTCGCCCCCCTGCTTGCCATCACCGGTGGGAGGGGGGCACACGACCACTCACAATTGAGCAGATTGCTCAAATCTCTCTTTCTTCTGCCTGTAACAGTGCTGCACTTCACATGCGAGGGCCAAGGAAAGCACCCTGGGATGCCCATGCTGGGCCCCTGCTGAGCTGACACCAGGCCCCTAAATCGTCTCTGCTGTCAGTAATTACCTACCTGCCCGCGTTTATGGGGACTGGATGTAAGACAGCACTAAAAGTGATGAACTGTGGCACCACAGATCATCATTAGCCCTTAACAACACAGTTAAACAATTAGCGAGGCCAGCCCAGGGAGGTGCAGGGGAGTTTGGGTCTGGGGAGGAGGGCCCTGCCCTCAGCTGACCCCACCAGCAGCCCATTGCCCCAGTTTAACTCATCTCAGAGATGGGTGACGAGGCATTGGTCACATCTAAGCCGAGAGGTCTGAAAACCATAATCTTTGTTCACATCAGTTTTCACTTTAGAAACAAACCAGCCCACTTCTCCCAGCACCCTTCAGCATTGCCGAACAAGCAGCCCCTCCACCTTCAGGCAGACACTCCCCTCCTCTCAAGTATTGCTGGGTCACCCCCCAGCCTGCTCACCCCAAGCACCCACCACTGCACTGCCTGAATCCTCCATCACCAAACTGCACATCCCCAGTGCAGAGGGTGAGAACTGCCCCTGGGTTTGAGTGTGATGATCCTGGCCAGCGAAGCTCTGGTACCTGTGGCATGTCCCTGCTGCTGCCTCTATGAGCATCTACCAAGAGCTCCAGTCTCATCCTCCTGCCCCAGTGCAGTTTCTGCCCAAGGAGATGGGTTCCAGCCGCTCCGGGACAATGGCAGAGGCTTAAGTGGGTCACAAAGAAAACCCATGCTTCAGGTCAAGCACACACAGGTCGTGCAGGCCACCCTTCTGCACCGCATTGCTGAGCAAAGTCAGTGTGGCACCTTATGTTTGGGCTGAGGGGATTGTTCATTTGCTGTACTGTCACACCCTAATTTAACTCACACTTGTGCAGCTTGTCACACTTTGACCACAAAACACTTCTCCTGGCAGCTGCACTGAGGCTAGGGGCAAACCCGTCACGCCACAGTACCTCGCACTGCAGTGGAATCGCCACCTGTTGATACCGTTTCTTCCGTGGCAGGGAGCAGGGTGAGCTATGGCTAAGCCAGCTGCTGGGCAAGAGGGCGAGTGGAGCCTCGAACCTCCGTCCCGTTTCTGGAATGGCCAAACTCTAGTGCAGGGCCAGTCACGTGGCATCCGTCAGCATTCAGCAGCAGGATGGCGGCACAACTGCTCCTCTCCAGCTGGTTGGGTGAGACACGGCTGCACCACTGCCGTACACTGCACCACCACCAAGCACGCAGAGCTGTCGGCACAGCCTGAGACCAGAACCACTCGGGGCCTGTTCTCAGTAGCACGTCAGGCACGGAATGGATGAACATTCAGACAGACAGACAGCAACCAGGGCCAGACAACAAAGCCCTCCCCACTCCAAAGTACACACCTGAAACTCCTCACGTTGTGCTGGCATCACCTGTGATGTAGAAGAAACTCCTGCATCATGGAATTGTTTGTCCCCAGACATGAGGCCGAGACACAGGCACTGTTTGTCACGTCCTTCAACCCCTGTGAGCACCAGGAGCTGTTGTTTTTCTTCCTTAAAGCAGCTGCCTGTTGTGTTTTACTCACACCTTGTCACCCACCTTGCATTTAAATGCAGCTGGAAATGGAAAAGGCTTGATTACCCACATCACTAGACCAGTGCAGTACCCCTACAGCGGTGGCAGGTCGAGGCTGCACTCTCCTCCTCCGTCTTTGGGAGGACATCATGCAGTCTGCTAACTCAATCACTTTATTTGGGCATAGGAAAAAAACCTTTTATTTACAACATGTTAATTAAAAAAATATTTGACAAAAAAGGCATACAGTATTTTATACTAAAAGAATAAAGATTTTTATTAAGCACTGTAAGTTGCATTCAATAGCCTTCAAATACACCACACCACAATCCATCTACAACCAATCAAACCCAACAGTAGTTCATTCTTGCACAATCCATGAGTTGGGGCAGAACTCCCTTCAACTTACATTAAGATACCTACTTAGCTCTTGCGGGCAGGGAATGGGGAATTACACCTCATTTCTGATCACTAATGTGTGATGAAGAGCATCAGGAGAATTATATGAAAACGAATATAAAGAAATGATTCTGATTTTGAAGTACATTAAGTTTGGAAACACTAACAAAAACATCAAAATGATACAGGTATATTTGCTTATACTAAATTCTTGATGGGAAAGTTCTCAAGAACAAGCCATTTGTTTCCTGCTACAGAAGGGGGGTACTTTTTTTTTTTTGAAGATCAAAGCTTTTTTTTTTTGTTTTTCACAGAATTTCATATTTGCTAATATGAAGGCATAAAACAGCAACAGAGAACAATAATGCATACAGCAATGAGTACACCAGGGTAACGTTGATATTCAAAACGGCTAGATAATTTTTTTTTTAAAGTTTTAGAATAAATGCAACAGAGGTCAATAATCACAAAATTTTAAGGTTAGAGCAAGATCAGTCAATGACTAAACATAGTTAACATCTTTTATAGGACTATTACTGATTATTAGCTTTTTTGTTTTGCAAATGGGCACAGTACTTGTAAGAATGGAAGAAAGAGGACAATAACATGCATAATATTAACTACACACTTTAAAAATTATGAACCATGCAGAAGTTTAGCTCAAATAGTAGTACTAATGGTCTACGTCTGATTCAAAACCACATAGTTCATTGATCACGGATGCATGGTATTAGTCACAAAAAGTTTCAGAACACATTGTGTTTATTTTGAAAGGTCATTTGCATCTTCTATGACTTCAAGTTTATCTCCATTTAACTTGCTTGTAACGTATGTATGATGTATATTTAAAATCAGCAGAACTGCAATATTACTCTATAATTTTTAGTTTCGATAGTTTGCACATTTTAACACAAAAGAACCACATCAACGGTGATGAAATTTAAGAAAGAAAAAACTGTGGTTGTGCCTTTTTCCCCCCATAATCATGAAATCAAAGCCTTAAAGAAAGCTTTATTGTGACACAGTAATGCAAAATCAAATATAATGGCATACATATGGTGCCAAGTACTAAAAATTATATTTTAAGCTATATATACTTAAAGACTGCCAAAATTTGTTTTCTTTATATTTCAAAAAACAAAACTACAAGCTTTTTGTCATAACCAGTTTAAACTTTATGTATATTTCATTTTAAGTGCGGGAGTCAAATGCTCTTCATTCTCTTTCTTTTTTGTTTTATTGTAGCATTTTGACTACAACTGGTTAAAACTAAAAATGTGTTGTTTAAATCTCTGACATCAAAGAGGGATCCGAATTTCCAAAGTCCTCATTTTTCTCTTACGGAAAGGAAAAAATGTACGTAACTGTAGGCTCTCTTTCTTTCCAGATATTCCTAATCCTGACCCTTCCCAACATCCTTCACCCTCTATAAAAAATAAGTTTACTCTTCTTTTTTTAAGACAGTGGCCTCAAGAGCATCATCTTTATGGCAAACACTGTCTGCATTTAGTGCATTTAAGTGAGGATTTGTATTGCACATTTTAGAGTCATTACTCAAGGCACTTTCAGACTGATTGGAAGCCCTGATGTCTCCTGTATTCCCATTCATCTGGGAAGCTGGTTTTTCCTCATTCACAACTCCATTCTCAGCCAGGGATCCATCTGAAGACACAATTGAGGATTTAGATTCCTCTGATTTTGACTTAAGTTCTTTGGCTACTTCTTCTGCTGAAGCAGCATAAGGAGGTTTGCCCTATTTTTTGAAAAAAGAAGAAAATTACTCAAGAACCGCTGCGATATATTTACAATGTTACAACGACATTATTAAGAGGCAGCATGCAGTGTGCAGAAGTATCACAAGCCAACACTGAGTATTATGGGCTGCTGAAATAAGAAGCAGCACGCAGAATAAACAGCATGGCCAGAGGAGAATGGATTTTGGCTCTCTCTGAGCCCCTCCTAGCTGTGCCTCCTGGTGCTCCCGCAGCTAAACGCCCTTACAGACTTTGACACGTCAAAAAGAAGAGCTATATAAATGCCTGGAAAGCCCCAAACTGAGAATCAATATACAGCTTAACTCTGCTTCTTGGTTCACAGACTTTATCGTTTAATGGTAGCGTTACATATTATTCAAATACACACCAGAACTTTTTCCAGACAATCTCTGAAGAAGTGCAGAGGTACCAGTATTATCTGGCATTATCTGCCCTGGGCTACGTGCTCCTGAGATCAGGAGAGTGACTTTGCACGAAAAGCATGTAGCAGAGTCTTACAAGACTGAGCACAGTGATAAAACCCCGGATTTATGCAGCATTAGAACACGTGTTTAGTTTTTAAGTATCTGCAACAATAAATCTTAGCAGTCCAGAAACATTACAGGCTTTAAACAAGGAACCCAAGTAAGGAGGTTGGGGTCGTGCCTCTCTGTCACGCTGTTAACAAAGGCAAGGACTAAGAAATGAGTTAAGATACAGACGTCTCCCATATCTCAAATAGCAGCACACGGAATGAAGAGTAGGGTAATCTCAACTCTGACATTCTAGGAACAGCATGGTTAGTGCCCTTCTGAGTTGCTGAAAGGTTCTGTGGGTGAAAGGTTCACCGGGTAACCGGTGTTCACTAGCATCGGGATCACAAACTTTGCTTTCCAGAAAATCACAAAAAATTCTGCTGCAACACCACACAGGTACATGGCTGGCATGAGAGGACATGGATACTTCTCACGTGTACCTCTTCACAGGCTTTACCAAGTGTTAAGCTTTAAATTAAATACATGCTTTTGTGCATTCCAGACCAAGAGACCTCATCTTGTGACAAAACAGGCACATCTTATGCTTGATAACTACAAATTGCTTATTTCAGTCACTCTTCAACCTGCGCCCACATCATCTCCTAATGAGTACGAATAAAGCTGCTGCAGGCAGGTTCTTGCCTGGTGTAAACACGCACATCTGAGCCTGGCCCACACCGGGACTCTCTCCTTAACTGCCCAGGTCTGGGAGGCAGGGACACACACTGTTCTAGTTAAGTGTAACAGAGTATCAAAATCTACTTGTGCACTAATTAAGCTTCCCCAAGTTTTGCCTGTCACATGCATTTTAATTATTTTAGACCAAGACCCTTGCAATCACAAGTATTTACCATCCAAATGACATATAATTAATTAGAATATGCATACCCAAACTTGCTGCCTGTCTATCAGTGCTATCTACCATCCAGTTACAGGACCTATCTGAACTACTCATCCATATGAAAACCTGTAGTAAGCCCAAACATCTGGGAGCTCCTTCTCAGGGCTTCCTTTATTTCATAGGTTAAAGTACTTGAAAATTAGATAGTATTAATAAACATAGCAGTTTCTTTCTACTTAAAGATGTAAATCTTTAAATACATAGGTACATTTGTAGATATATATACTCTGTATAGACAGAAATTTAACAAGAAGTATTTGACTTTTTACACTTAGAACACAGCAAGCTTTACTTTAAGTTAACAGTAGCTTCATTATCCACTGGAGAACATCCTTTCTCTTACTCTCCAATACCTGCAAACACCCCCTACTCTTACATACTCATGTCTCCACAACAAACAGCAGATCCATTTGACATATTTGTCATCAAAGTTTTCCACCAATTTAATACCCACTCAGCCCTTGCCACTGGGACTTGCATCAATATTCAAAATTGCATAGCAGCAAGAACAATGGGAAAGGGAGGAAAACACAACTCTGAAGCAATTCTGAAGCAACTCTGAAGCAACTCTGGAGCAATTTAATCCAAACCAGCAGTTTGCTTCTGCTCTGTTTAAAGGATCCATGGAAAAGACAAAACCCATGGTCTACTGTCACCAAAAATGAAATTGTGCTCATGAGGGAAAGGGGCTGTTACTTCTTAGAAGTTTGGAGTAAATTCTTGTATTTCGAGCCATGATCTTGTATTTGGAGCAAAAGATCCTTCCTACTGCTTCCAATTTTTCTTCATGAGGTTGGACCATGGTCCCAGAAAAGAAACTGGGAAAGAACGTGTTGGAGCAGGAATGGCTAATTTCTTTCAGCTTTGTATTTCTCCCATTTCCCTACATTTTCTTCTACTCCCACAGCTGGTTTGAGCTATGCAGGCACAGCCTTCCTATCAGGATACACTTTTCCATGTCTGTCTATAATCAAAGTTTGCCTATAACTGAGATGTAACAACAGCCTGTCATCCATGGCGGGTTGCAAGGCTTAGAGCTGCCACACACAGGCAAGCTCACTGTATGAAACACTTTTATCTTTTAAAGTTGTGCTTGTCAGTATTAGCTGGTCTGGAACTCCATACCAGTCTAGCCTCTAAACTAGAGTGTTTTGAAGTCAGGCACATGGTTTTATTACCTGAATTGCTCCCTGGCTTTTATAACCTCGCCCATAGTACCTTCCGCCTCTTCCAAAAGTTCTTATCACTGGAGTGGAAATAACTCCTCTAGGACGCCTGTAAGTTTCAAGGAAAAGGGAGAAAAAAACAACACATCAGCTGTGTTCAAAACTAGCTCCAATTTTGTTTTGCTGGAAGATTTTTCTTTCCAGCTTTACTGTTTAGTGACTAACGTTTACATTTCTTTAAAGAAGCTGCCTGAGTAACTAATTCAGAATTACAGGGTTCTTACTGCTTGCAAGCATATGAAACCTAATAAACCTTTTGTTTTCGTAGCAATGAAATGACTATTTCCATATTTCACTTCCAGAGAACAATAAATGAGCACTTTCAAGCTTTGCAGAAACATTTTCAAAGTGTCAAATTATCCTTACAGCGCTTTAAAAACAAGAGCTCAAAATTCTTTCACCTTAAAAAAATACACAAATGATTTGAACCATTTATAAGGCCACCCCTCCCATTTAGTAACACTTCCCACTTATAAACATGCAAGACAGGAAGAATCAGATACAAGGAAGGAAGGCAAAACATGAAATTGCTCCAGTTTTGATGGGAGAGTAACAAAATTCAAAATCACCCTAGAACCTGAGGGTAGAAAAGGAGGCTTCATCCCTGGCTGACATGCAGCAATTTATTGAGTTTGGATGCCTTCCAGTGGGGGCTTCCAACCAGGGTGCGTCAGGGGGTGGCTTTTCGATTTGATTCAATGAAGATGGGATCAGATCAAAACACACTTTCACTCAGCTAAAACAATTTCAATGCCATCAACTGCAGACACACAACTGCCTTATCATGATGTCAAGGACCATCTCGCCTAAAAACACTGTTTGTTCTCTTCACTAGAAACACAGGATCGCTTTACCCGTCCTACCCACCCACTGCCCAATACTGGGGGGTCCCAGCCTGAAGCCTGGTTCCTCTAGAGCCAGCGCCTGCATCCAGCCAGGTGCCAAGCTGTGTGGGCTGCAATTGCCCCATTTGCCATTCTGGCAGCACACATCAGCTGCCATCCTACTCCATCTCATTTTCAGCGTACCCAGTAATTCCCTTATGCCAACAAGGGCCCTGTGGGCTGGACCCTGCCTGAAAAGGGGGAAGCCTTTCTGTACTGCCCCTCCTTCCCAGCTGCAAAAACTACCTGACACTGAACCGACTCAGTGGAGAAACACTGATCTGTGTGCACTCTCCAAGTCTTTTCACACACGCTGCAAATTCCCACACTGAGCAGTAAGAAATTACAAATGGGATTTGCAAACAGCAAAGAATAAAAAGAGGAAAGAGCTGTGGTTTATATTCGAGTAACTCCCTCTACACTCTCTCCAAAGACCTTAACAAGGCTTACCTATCCTATTTGCTGATTATTTTTACAGGGTGAAAGTGTTCCCTTCAGGGAGCCGAGTAAGATTTTTCCTACTCGGAAAATGGCACTAAATATATCGATGGATTGAAGCCAATCAAAAGCAGCTGGTATAATTTTACACAATAAGAACATTCAAGTTCAGTGTGGCACAGACACGAGACAACAGCATAAACAGGCCCAGAGTGATCCCTTCTGCTGAAACAGATAAAATGAAGTCGAAGTGAGCAGGACTAGGAGATCAATTGCAGACAACGTACTGCACAAGTGTTCTTTAGTACCAACCAGCATCCATCAACATGGACCCCATCTTTAAAATACTTGTCTTTCGAGAGAACACTAACACGCGCCTGTGTTCCTACTGGGTTATAGTCTTAATATCAACTGACACAACAAACAGATGAGCTGTTTTCCTCTTTGACTAACTCTACACATAAAGAACTTACCATCAGTTAGGATCTGATGGAGAGGAAGATCTGGCATAGTGAATTTTCCTGTCTTTTTGAGGTGACAACTTGCTTTGGCAACTGAATCTCCTTCTAGAGAATTCCATGTCCTACCTGGATTTGCTCCCCTTAACACATCAGCTCTGCTTTTACACCAATGCTGTTTGCTGCTGCTGAACTTTTCAGTCTTTGGTTCTGCTCTTCTCACCCCTCTCTGTCCCCAGACTAGCAGCTCTCACTTCTTCCGCTGCTACCATTCCCCCCAGGGCTTCAGATCCAACTACTTCCACACTGGGCCCAAGAGGACAGCCACTCCAATTTTAGCACCATGCTTTATTGTGTGTGTCTTATTTACCTAACAGACAAAGAAGAATTCACGCAGCTCAGCTCCAGACTGCTTCCTGGCTCAAGATGGTATTAATATACCTACTTTACTCCACTCCTTTAAAGATGGACATAATAAAGAAGTCACATTACTTTGGGATTGTCTGCTGTGACAGACACAATCTTAATTAAGACAGACAGTTCTGTGATGCACAGAACAATTAAGCCTATGGAAAAAATACAAGAGTGAAGGACTAGCTATTTCTGCAATGAGAAGTTTATTTTTCAGGAACCTGCAATTTCAGCTGTAGTGAAACAAAGCTTAAGAAATTAATATTCTTCTAAGCACATCTCCCATCATGACTGTAGCAGAGAACTACTAAACCTAGAGCGTTCTTCAGGTGTTTTCTGCTTCACAAAAGAATTACATAATGAAGTTACAAAAATTTTATCATACTTCTTAATAAATGTTCTACTATGACAAAGCAAGTAATTGAGTGCTGTGAGAGTTTTCATCAGGTATCATGTATTGTTTTAATGTAGGAGAAAGCCCCCAAGTCATTTCCTCATGCAAAGCAATCCAGTGTATGCGTAAGAATGTATGTCAGATTCAGAGTATGAATTTTATTTGCGCATAGAAATGCTTACAGTCCTCTGAATAACTGATTTAAAACATCTTACTGTGAATGCAAATTTTTTTTTTAAATCAGTGGGTATCATTTATTTAATGTGTCCTAAAATGCACTGTATGCAATTTCTAATGCCTCCAGCTTTTCCCTGGTGTTTATCCTCCCCAATCATGAGATTAGATATGAACAGTATGTTCCATGAGATCACACTTACCCTCTTGCTGGTCCTCCCACAGAAACGACCTGCAGAGGAAATGGCCCTCTACCCCCTCGTCCGCGTCTGCTTCCAGCCCAATGGCCGACTACAGTGCCGGCAATTTCAAGTTTCCCTCCCTGAGAAGGAATAGGTTGGACTCCTGCACATAAAAGCAAAACCAAACCTTGATCTTCACAATCACAACATTAAAGTTAGGAATGAATGGAAAGCTGGCTTGCCCAGATTTTATCACACATACAGGTTCTTCACCTGAAACTGGGAGATAATTTCTCATTTTGCAGTCTTTCAGATGCATTGTAACTCCAAGAGTCTTTCTTTCTCCCCCTTTTTAAAGGGAAGATGTGAATTAATAAGAAAAGTCATCTGATGTGAGCACTTCAGTTTCAGTGATTCAAAATACACCTTAGGTGAGTATTACAAAACTGAAGTGAAATTTTATAAGCTATCTGAAAGATTATGCGTAAGTACAGCTTATAGCTGCTATGAAGGACTTACTAGGCAGAATTATCTGTACTAAGTTGTTATAAGAACAGCGCATTTAAAGTGATCTGGGTGTAAAAGGTAGATTTATCTTTCCCATACTGGGAAAGCAGCTAAAATTGCAAATATCCAAAATCAGAACATATGTTCTATTCGAGTTGCTCGTATCTTTGTACCTGTGTTTTGCTCCTCAAAATCAACTCTGGGGCATAACATATATTTCAAGAATTTTATCTAAGTGCAACTGAGCCAGATGTTACTGATAAGATCATCAGCACTGAAAAGGGTTACAAAACACAGCGTTGATGCAGCTGCAGTTAGTCTTCAAATGTTAATTTGCTAGGAACTAAATTACTGATTACATTCAAAAAGGTTCAGACTTCCCTGTCATGTCTTTCAGCTTCAAATGCACATTGTTTATTGGGGCAAAGTTATTCACACAAGGAAGCATTAGAGGGATGTTCGCTCTTAGGATAAAAAAGCTCAGCAGCCAGAAAGAAGAGCTAAATATAGGGGAAAAACTGTTTCCTAAATGGGGGACTGGAATTAATGGGTTTCCATCATCCCACCTTGTACAGGAGACAAGTGATGGGCACACAGGTAAGGAAGTAAATGTCACGCCTGTGTCTATGCCGACATCGATGCCAGCGAACAACGGGTCAGCAGTAACACTGCAGTCAGTCCTTTCTATGTTGGGTTCTTTTTGCAAAAAGCTCAACTGCCCCCAAACTTGAGAAAGAAACTGTTCATACATCCCAGCAAAGTTCAGCTGATTGTGGATTCCGCTCTTGCATTTTGCAGCAGAGACAGACCGTCTCGTCAGGCTTTTCGGCTATTCTGTGTGGGGAGGAGGGTTTCTAGGCGTGAGAGGCTGGCGCCGAGGGGCTTGTGGCAGGGATCTGGGGAGAGCAGAGCAGACAGCAGCCTGGGCAGGCTCAAGGGAGGGAGAGCTGAGAAGTTAGGGAGAAAGGAAGACTGGCAGTCAGTAGGAAAGCTTCAGACCAAACCGTAAAGTGAAGGAAGCCGTTGCCAGAAGCTCTAAGAAAAGGGTTTTGGGTATAATTACCGCCCTGAAACTTGCTAGTCCTGTTGCTGTCATTGCCAGAGAAGGCTCCGGAGTGTCCTGCCGCTGTCGCCACCCGGAAGGCCCGGTAAGCGCCTGTGGCTACTGTTTCCCCATAAGGGCCTCCAAAGCCATAGACTCCTGTTAGACCCAGGTAAAGAGAGACAGGGGAAAAGCTGTGAGGGGGCCAGGCATCCGGGAAGGCCCCTAGCAGAGATGATGCTGCCTCCTTCCACCCTTCTGCAGTCAGCAGGTGACGCTGCGTCAGAGCAAGCCACCCCTGGCCAAAAACGTCCTGCTGCCTTAGCGAGCATCGGGTCTCTCATCCAACCTGGGTTTGCAATGAGCAGCCTGACTCCTACTGCATAATGTGCACCAAAAGGTTTGCAACAATCTTTTGGCAATGAGCTCCGATGGCTACAGTCGTGGCACCCCAAGAACATCTTGCTCCCAGTGTCCAGGATCAATACCTCTATGGGCCTTGGGACTGGAGAGATTTTGAGTTCTAGAATCAGCCTGGAATGGTTGGGTCAGTACTTACACTCAAGGGTGCCAATGGTTAAATGACTGTAGCAAAATACAGAGGGGTGGGGAGGAGGAAAGGTTGTCTTCAATCCTGACAGTTAAACTGTGTCCATCAATTTAGGCATTCTTTATATTTAAAAATACAAATGTTTTGAAGCAACGTACAGTGCAAATAAGAGCCTCTGATATCATCCAGTGCTGATCCATTGCTCTTTTTTTCCTTTTTCATATAGTAGCAGTAAAAATATTTCAATCTGGCACAGTACTAGAAATCCTGATGGCAATATATGGCAATACAGCATATTCCATATTGCTACAGGCTATAGTGAGTAACAATAACAACAAAATACAGTGACTGGCATGTGACAACACATGTCAACCACTCACTTTTACATACATTCCCTAAGGAATTCAACAAGCAAATCAGCTCATAGCTTTGGGAATGTGAAAGACAATGTAACATTTCAGAGCTCTGTGTTTCACTCTGCTGTCCCATCACTTACCAGCAAAGCCTCTCCCCCTGCCCTGAGGTGGTGGGACTGGCCCAAAGTGTCGAGGATACATAGAAGCTGGATAGAAAGGCATGGCAGGTGGAGGTGGGAAAGGGAGAGGATGGTTCTGCCTGGAGAAATTTAATCCTTCTAGGATGCTCTGACGCATCTTTTCAACCTTGGCTGCCTGCTCAGCCTATGAATAAAAAGAAGGCCACAGAGAAATGTTAAAATTCTGATTTCAATTGCTAAGCTATATTTACACAAAATCAAAGAAAGCAGAATAATGGAAAAACAGGTTAACTATTGCAAACAACTTCCGTAATGCTAGCTAGAAAATGACAATAACCTGCCTTGCATGCTTACTAGTAGTTCAGTGGTAATTTGGTTTCCACAAGGAAATCACATACAGTAGAGATGGGAGTTTAAATACTGAGACAGTTAAGAAGTCAGTAACACAGAAGCAGTTCAGAAGTTAAAAAGGATTTTCCAGAAAGGAGACAAGAAACCTCCATCTACAGTCTCCTGAACACCTAATGTGGCCCTTCACTTTACACAGAATACTCACCATAAACCTGGACTGCAAACCAAAGTCTATGCAAACAGGCTAAGGCATGCCTGGAAGCTAACAAGCCTGAGAGGGACCACTGCCATCATTAAGGTTTAATCCATTATCTGCTCCCCTGAGTCAGAAGAAGGAGGTAAGCTGTTTTGGTTTCATACCTCCCAAAAAGTTCAACTGAAAAAAACTGCTTTGCTCCCTCAGTAAACTGTTGATTTGTATCAGTTTCCTGTTTTTCTAGTTACGCATGATTTGGATACAACAAACCCCTAATTCTTTCTATTTTAAGATGGTTGTAAAAAAATGTGAACAGATCTCAAGCTTTAAGATGGTAAGAATGACTTCACTGTCCATGAAGTAAGTTAGAAATCACCCGTTTTTCTTTCCCTGTAAAATCATTACAGCTTAGTCCATTCCAACAGCCTTGCTAGCTTGACTCAGACACCCCTTGAACAAATAAGCAGAGATAGTTACATCACATTCAAGTTTCCAAAATGTTATCTCCATCACTGACAAGAGAGGGGAGAGTAAACAGAGCTGAAAAAGACCTATCAGCCACTCACCTCAGATATCCCTTCAAAAAACAGATGATACATGATGTGAATGACTCACAAAGCAACCACACCTAACGCCTCTGAAAATCGGGCACATCTGAGCCTGTGTAACTTCTGAAACTACGCACCTGACCATCACAGAGGTCAATGAGCGGAACTTTCTCCCGGCTTGCTTTGATGAGCTTGGTCTGGAATAATTTTCCATCAAAATACATCCACGGACAGCAGTGCTCCCATGGAATCGGCTGTCCACAAGCATCGTTTGCAAAGAGCGCCATATCGACACCACTCATAAATAAAGCAGACAGCTGAATTCCTCGGGGATCAAGATTCTCAATCTGGTTGGGGAAAAAAAAATATCCGTAAATTTAGTTAGGTAATAATGAAATGTAACTCAAAGTTATTCCAATTGATACAGGATTTTTAAAATTGCTGTTTTCAAGAGTTTTGAAAGGTTAGCTAGACTTTTCACATGTAATTGCCAGGTTGAATAGAGGAACAGACCAGAATCTATCGCCTGCATATGCAAAACTGTAACACTCGGGAAGGCTGCTGTTCCCATCCATCCGCTCTGGAAGTGAGACAGAAACCCCAACCCCCCTATTTTCTCAACAAGCACAGGCAATTATATCTAATACTCTGTTTTAAGTCAATTCATTACCAAGAAGTCAGTAAAAAGTGAAATTCTCATATTTGTGGCATGCAGTGTCTAAAACATGAGATGACTACTTTAGCCGCACAAATACCACTAACAAACATGCAGCACAGAGTTTTTCTAACAATGCTAAAGCATGGTGCAGCAAGGAAAAGCTTTTAAGACGCTTAAGAGGAAATAAGCAATAGAAAATGGCATAAAAAATTTATTTCAAATAAACTTGTACTTCTGAGTTGATTTTGTAGAAAGTTCCAGGAACGAGCTCATGTTAGCATTCAATTTTTCTTCCCACGTACTTCATTTCCCTTCCAACTCCTCTGTAACGGATTTTCTATGAGTTGGATTCAAGGTTTTGGTGGTAGAACATGTCTCTTATCAAGTAACATTTATGCATACAACAGCTTTATTTAGGATGCAGGACAGATACACAAAAGTAGAATTAAATAGCAAATATTAGCTAGCGGTGGAAGCTAAAAAGGATTTGCTTGCAGCAAATATATTTTTAGCTCTGGAGTAAGAAAATATCACTACTGGCATTCGCTAAAATACTTCTGAAAATATCAGCCCTTTTTTGGGAACATTTTCAAGACCTTGGTATTAAATTTTAAAATGAAACTACATTACCTTCCTTATGCATAAGCAACCTTTAAGATCCAAAGACTATCTGGATGGTTTTGCAGATATGCAGCTGGGTTCAAACTCAGCTGCTCTTTCTATCTGACTTCAACAAAAAGAGAAGCAGCTGCCTCATACGAAGACAGTAACGACTTCACATGAAATATTGCATCTTTCAGTTAACAGACATATATTTTGGTAATGATCCATATTACTCTTCATGCAGTATTTAAAAATGAAAATAACATTTTCTATTTAACAAGAAATTTTGTGCTGATTATCACCGGTCTTGTTTCTGCCTCTCATTTTGTGTTGGAATGGAAAAAATACTTTCTCTGGGAATTCCTTGCTTAAATCTCTATGACCAGCAATTTTCACAGTGGGGATTCTTCCTCTTTGCATCAAATCTTAAGGTAGAGGCCAAGACTTTGATAACTCTTACAGATACCTTTGCCAAAGATGTTTTTTATTGTGCAGTGTTTTGAAAGTGGACACCAAAGACAAAGTGGCTGACATACTGCTGTTCTTGATGCATCCAGCCTTGCCTACAAAACTGTTATTTGAATTCTCATGGACACCCACAGGTAAAATGACTCAACTTCATGAGAGCTTGGGGTGGGCATCCTGAACTACGGTCTTGTGGTTCTCATGAGACTTTAATAGGCTTTTCACTTCTAGTCAGCCGAGCCCTGTATCTATCACCTCACATGAGCTACGCACCTTTCTTCTGGACATACTGCCGGTTCCTTTCTTTGGTCAGCCAGGTGCTCCTCATACAGCACAACTTTGGACCAGATTCTCTAGGGTTCTGAAGGCAGCAAGCCTTCCAGCGTGAGTAGCTAGCAAACACCTCAAAAAGGAGTTCCAGCAAACACCCAAGCATCCACTTTTAAGTACTTTTAAGGAATCAGTCCCAATGAGTACTCAAAAACACTGTTCTCGTGAGTCGATAATCCAGGTCAGCAGCAATCCAGTCTTAAGTGCTCAAGCAAACAAGCAGCCTTGCATGAACTCATGAGGTGTTCATTACAGCTGTTGTCATCCTGTGTTTCTTCAGATCTTTTTCAGCAATGAAAGGCCAAAGAAATGTCTTCCTGATGGATTTTGTTTACTTATTATTTGAGCTGTTGGCATTCATTCTTTGGTATGTGGGAAGAGGATTTTATTTTTCTGTTAACAACCACTACACGTGAATTCTCTCTTTGCTGTGTGACAAGTTCACATAGATGCCGAAGTGGATTTGGCTGTTTTCTTCCCATTTGTTAGTACTTCTATGGCTAACTGCTGGTTTTCCACAAGCAGATTAATTTGTTCTATAGATTGAGACAGAGAAGTCCTTGTCAGGATGCTACATGCAGGAACGCAAGCTCATTCTGCTTGGCACCCACACAAGAGAAATAGTTGCTTGCTGGCTCTGAGAATGCTCTTGCAGACTTGGTACTAATGGCAAAGTTTTCCTTAGAAAAGCCTAACTGAAATTTGCATGAGGTTAATTACTTTCTTTTGAAAAAGCCAATCTAGGAGTCCTGCTTTTGGCTGTGCCCCTCCGCAATCTGTACCCCTGAATATGAACAAACCTGGCAAAGAAGGCCCTCCTCCTCCTTGCTGATTTAACTAAGGAGAGCTCATATCCGGGCAGTGCCAGGAGCAGAACCTGTCACTAGACTTTCCTGACTTGAGCTCTACAGTACCTAAGGCTATGCGAATGAAGGAGCATAATGAAGAGGTGATCAGCACCTCACCTCTTTCATGAGGTTGATCATCACTGCAGACAGGAGATACAATGGATAGCTTCTAGTTGTGCATTCTTTATACATCCCAATATAGCTTCTAGTACATTTATGGAGAAAGTAGCACCAAAAAATGTTTGCTTAAAAAAAGGACTAAATTCCTAAATTCTACCATTTTATTCACATAACTTCCTAGCAGGTTGTGAACAAATTCTGAAGAGCAAGCAAGGTAAAAGCAAAACCCAAATATTATGTATTTTAGCTCAAAGGCTAGAAGAGAGAATTTCACTGTGAGCATACGGAGGTTGAGCAGAGAAATCCCCCCAGGGTAAGGTGATGTTCCATAGATTGACAGGCATTTTTTATTTACAATAAGGATACCACAACTAAATAAATCTATCAATTAGCTGCCAGTATTTACTTCATATACTACTGTGTTAGAAAAAACCAGAAACTTTGCTATCTTAACCTTTTAAATCCTCAAAATAATTATTTCCACAGTTCTGCAAGTATTGTCCTTTTTCTCCTGCATTTTTCCATTTGAGACTATGCAAGTCTCTCTCCACTTCTACATGTATCTGAAAAAAATCTTTTGGATTCTGAATCATGAAAAAATACCCAGCTTAGTTTTGAAAGAGATCCACACAAGGAAAGGCGTCTTTTTATTATAATTTTTAAAAATCTTTACAGTGGAAGCATATTTGTTTCCAAGAGACAATTACTTGAGAAATTGCAAGAAAAGACTCTGTTAATAAAATACACTGAAGATTTTAGTTATCTATCCAATCAGTGAAACAGAACTCATTATCATCCTTTGCAACACTTTAACATACTAAGATTAACAGTTTGGAAAGTATAGGTAATTATGCAAGTCTTTTAGTGAGATGGGCACATACACATCACCCAGTACATTTAACAATATGGATCAGCTGGGAATAAATCTCTCAGATTATCAAAGTTAGAAGTTAAGGATTACCTTGAGTTCCTGAAGCTGGTCAGGTTCATAGAGCTTTGGAGACAACGCTTGGGCAAGAAAAGCATCAAGTTCCTGGCGACGAAGTATACGAACGCCCGGCCACTGTACCATATACCTACAGAGCAAGCCCATAACTGTTCAGAAGCTTCCTTTAATAGGTAAATTGAGTGAGATTTCATCTGATCACAAGTCATCAGAATGCAGCAACAAAATAAAAATAAAATCTTTCTTGTTGTTTATACTTGAGATGTTAAAAAGGCCAAAACACTATAAGCAGATTTGAAGTTAAAGTTTCTTTAAATTCGTATGGAAGAGCTGCTGGCTGTGAAACAGCTGTGCAAATCCTGCTTCCAGTGAAGAAGGGGGAGACAGGCCACCAAAATAGAATTTAAAACGTCAGTGGATTCTGATACATCTAAAAATAAAATAATAGAAAGATGAATGATCTTTACAAAAAAGACTAATGGTAAAGGACTTTGTGAACATGGTTCCCAGACAGAATATTACTCAGAACTTATCTAGTTGGTGAATTTTATTTTCATCACATCTTAATGAACAACAATTTATATATGCCATGTCACAGGAGAAAAACACGGTAAGTGAAACAAGGAGCTCTGCTTTAAGATACCATTTGGACTGTTTTTGTGTACTTACTACTCTGTAAGAAGAAAGGAGTTTCAGGGCTCAAAAGAGAACGCAGTACAATGGAACTGAAGATGTTTACAGTTATCTCTCTCAAAAATGGCTTCAAGCTTTACATGTGCACCATGCTATCCTTGGATTCTGCCAGATTTGTAAGACAGTTGTACTGAAATACTCACTCCTTTCCAAAAAGGTAAGCACCTTTCAGTTCCTCTATTTTCAATCTGAAAATCTAACAAGGAACTATTTTGGACCTTGTGCCTTTCTCTCAAAAAACTGAAGTACAGATTTAACACTTCAGCTGTTGCTTATCATCATCTCAACTAGATGAGTTGTTCTGACATGGGGAATCTCACACATCATAGAGTACTATTCACGTGAACTTTGCATCCTGATAAGCTGCTATGTGGCTGTTCTCTGAAGAACTCTCTTTTGCTTTACAACTTCACCCACAGCCTCTGAGACCCCAAATGTTAATTGTATTTAGTAGCTGAAGCCCAGAGCAGAGTAAGGGTAAACTAATTCCAATGCTACAGTGGCCTCTCCACAATACAAGACGTTTCTTTCCCCTTCTCTTCAGTCCTCTAGAGACTGAAGATTCACTGCAGTGATGTTCTAAAAACAAAACCCTTTGCTGAGTGACACTGCAAAGAGGAATACTTTCTATACTCGGGGTTTAATACAAAGTTAAATACGTCAGAGAGAGTAGACAGTGAAACCTTTCAGTCACTGATTTATCTCAAGGTAACACTGACCTTAGTACACAACAGAGCACCATAAGATGAGTGGGCACATTAGTTGGATTGAGCATTGCTGGTGTATCTGATCTCATACAGGCCAAAAATGCCCTCATTCGCCGGTTCTTGTCTTCTACTGCTTTTCCCAGCCACAGTTTCTTCAGATTGGGACAGGTCCATTCCCTGAACGCAAGTGCTTCCACCAGCTCAGGGGTTTGAGGAGATTTTCCTTTGTAAGCAGCCCATTCTTTAATTATCACCGGTGAAACTACAAAACAGCAACAGTTGGAAGAAAAAAAAAATCAGAATTAAAAAGCAGCATGTATTTAAAAGCCTTGTATGCAAGAGATTTTGATCCAAAAAGCATCACTTTCAGACTCCGATAGATACCAATGGTCTGGAGTGCATTGGGGAAGTTGGTAATTCAAATTCTGGACCATCTTTCAACCACGAGCACTTACGTATTAACTACAGACATTAGGAATGTTATATCACTATTTTCAAAGTAATACCCAACATCAAGGAACTACATCTGTTTTTCTAAACAAAAAACATAATTTGAAAATGCGATTTTCCCCTGAAACATCTGTGTCACTGATCAAAAACCTGCGGTGATAAATATATACAGGAACAACTGATCCTAGTGATTTTACTTAAATCAGATTGATCTGATCTTCTGATTAATCAGAACTTGTTATAGTTGTTCAACTACTGCAATGGAATGAGATCTCAAATATGAGTGGGTTTGGGGTTTTTTTTCCTAAAAATTTTACACCACCTTACTTGACACACACCTCAACTTACGGCACTGCATTGTATTATGAGGTCAGTATTTTTGTCTCTGCTAAGCTCCCTTTCATCTCCACCAAAACAAAAGACTGTTCAACTCTATCTTGCTGCTAAGTCATATCTCTCTCTAATGTTTGAAGGCAGCCAAACCAGAATACAAATTAAAAAGAAAAGGAAAAAAGAAAAGAAAAAAGGACTAAGAAATGATATCTTTGGCCTTGTAATGACCTCAGGTTTGACACAGCTCAAAATTTGTTTGCACCCGTCTTAACTCAGAGCCCAGTTACACAGTGTGGAAAGATTCACGGAGCTCATTAGTGAAGCTTCAGGTTACAGCCCAGAGATTCACTGCAGGAGCACAGACCCACTTTTTCTATGCAAAATCTTTGTTATAGATGGAGAAGAGAGTACTGCAAGTGCCACGATAGCCCTTACAGCTACAAAGACTCCTTCAGCAATCACACAAGTAATTTTACAGGTAGGGGCAAGCAAATCATGTCAGAGGTGATGACTAGGGTTTTAAAAAGAAGCTCCAGAACAACCATAAGCACTCTCCTGCTGGAATAAGGCTACCCTAGCATTACTGCTGCATTTCACAGAGCTCAGGGTAAATTTCACAAAGATAACACATAGCAATGAAAATATTCTGATATATTTAGTTGGTAGCCTCACTACAGACTCACGTTCTATTTTGGTTGCTACTAGCTTTTATATGCCACCAAGCTCTGCAAGATAGGTTTGAACAGCCAGCAGTGATACTCCATTACTAGAGCACAGTTTATCACACTGGCTTTTACAACTTGTTTCAGCCTGGGACACTAAATGCAAGTAAAACGGCGTATTTCACAACAGCTTTCATGACTTAATTACTTTAAGTCTCAGGTTTTGGACCAAAACTTCCTAGCTCTCTCAGCAAACAGACAGGAAACAGTGAGGCTGCTACATTCAAAGCTTTTAATCTGGGGATGACAGCAGCCACGACCCTACAAGATTAAGGCCACAGGAAAAGTACATCAGTTTGATGTACCATCAGCTTGCTCTGATGTACCAACTGCAGGACCATGCGACCTACAGAGGTCAGAAAGGAGATCCGCCCTCTCTTCCAAGTGTCACAAAATAATGGTTATTACGGGGAAGATCACCACCACAGAATGGTTTGATGAGCAGCTCCCTGCAGTGGGCTGGCAAACAGTCCCATAATCTCTCTGAACAATAGGGAGGAGGAAGCACAGATCTCTCAGCTGACAGCTAACTGTAGCACAGTTCACCCAGATTTAACCCAATAGATGAATGCGGGACTAGTCTATATCCACTTATTTCTCCAGGGCATTTCTTAGACCTTTGATAATTCTGTATAAAAACAACTGTTGAGGATCTCAGTCCTCAGAGGAATGTTTTGGGTTTTCCTCCCAGGAAAACTCTACACTTGGAGATAAGAAATGTCTGCCCTTAAGACCCTCGGGGATCAGAGCATGTTCAGCCACAACATCACACCACTGATTATACTGGTTTTAGGACCAAGCTTCCTCCTGCTGCTCATCAGCAGATTTGAACACTCCAAGTACTGCGTGAAATACTGACCTCTGCTTTGAACATGACCCTCACCACACTTTAAGTTCAATCCAGGTAAAAAGGGTCAGGATCACTCTGTGTGAGGGCCACCTGCTTGATAAACACATGAACGCTGTTACAGGCTCTGAAGTGGTCAGCAACAGCCCCCCAAAAGCTCAGGCTGTCTGCTGGAGCCCTCAGGACAAACAGCTCAGGTGGGCTCCCTGTTCTCTTTGCCTTTTGGTCCTGAACTGAACTGGAGGTGCGAGGTACCTAATACCATGAGAAGATGAGCAAGCTAATGCAGATTAATCACACCTCATTTTTAACCTTGTAATCTTTACTGGCAGCAGAGCTTGATTAAGCATGCTTGATTTTGCAAAAGGGCTACAGGCCAAGAGGCAGCTCTCCTTTTGGCAGGCAGCATTGCCTGTGTACACCCTTGATGGAGAACCATGCATCACAAGGTAGTTAAGGCTTAAAACAACAAACCTTTGGATCCAACCAGTAGTTACAACAGCTTGTACAAGTGTGTGTTTTTCCACAGAGTGGAGAAAGCTGATGTCTCCCTACACGTATGTATTTACCAGAACATGGGAAAGAAAAGCAGGCCAGACACTGGGTTTCCACTCCTTCGGAAGGAAGGGCAGCAGCCAGTGCAGTGCCCTAGCACTAAAAGCACAATCAAGAACCCTGTGATTCAGCTTCTCCTACCCTCTGGGAGCAGACTGAGAACATGTACAGCAAAGGCATTGTTTAGCAGACAAGTATCACCAAAGAACCTCCCTGGCTACCTCTCCCACCACCAGCTCGGTTGGTTTTTCAACTCCATAAAAGCAAGAATCATTTAAGAGACAGGAAGCGATCCATTTTATGAAAGATCCATTACCTTCCTGTGCATATATCCATTAACAATACTGACTTGTCAGTTTATTTTGTATTTTCCATACCCTCCTCTAACCCTTGCATGCCATATACTCACAAATTAATCCCACACAATTATGTTGGCGGTGTTATGGTTTGTACAACAAAGATGACAGGATTTCAAGATTTTAGATAATAATAAATTAACTCCCCATAGAGGTCTTATGGACAAGATAAATTTCTTTAGAAATTAGTTTCTTAATTCTCTTAATCTATATTAATTCTTAAATTTTCTCTTAATTGTCTTAATTAGTGTGTTTCATAACTTACTGATATTTGAGAGCAGCAGAAAAATTAAGACACTGAAGGAGAATCTGTATCACTAGTTCCTTATAGCCTGAGTCCGCAGCAAAGTTAACGGGGGCTAACGACCGTGACTAATATTCTGCCACTTAAGATACTATTCTCTCCATCTTGCACAGCCTGCTCAACTCTTGCTACTCTGTAAGGGAGAGGAACAAAATAAATGTGTTCCTGCAGCACAGCACTTTCAAACCACGTGCCTGCATCTTAGCTCAAATCCATCCTTACTCACATTGTGAGTTTTGCAGTGAAGCAAATAACTTTTAGGCAGATATAATTTTTTTGATTATTTTTTAAAGTGTGGGCAGTCCTAAGATAGGAGTAAGTCAGTAGCTGAATGTGTCCTGCAGCAGGATTTGCTGGAGGCTCCTGTAACTAATCTGAGTCAGCAATAGCATTCTTAGCCTCCACTGAGAACAAACCTCTGAAAAGCAGTATAAATGAAGAGAAAGTAGAGATTATATAGATATCCCCAGTAACCTACAGAGAACAGTGTTCACAAGATTAAAACATTCTGAAAACTGAAGCAGACCTTCAGTGTTCAGCTACTTCACCACTACAGATGTTGTAGTACCTTTTAAGGACAGAAGTCTAATGAGAATAAATGAACACCGGAAATAACTTCACTATTTTAATCCTGAAATAACCTTCATCACAGGGTAAATAATTCCCACAAAATAACTAGTTAAGATAAATGGTTTTTCTAACGTTGTTGGAAGATTGTCGTCTTCACCATGAATGGACAAAAATATTTCATGAGTCAAAATGGAAAGAGAAAAGAGAATTAACATAAACCTTACCATTGATTCTTAATTTTATCCCTTTAAACATGCAGCCTGTGAATGATACTTTCATACAAATATCTGATTCTTAAATTTAGTCAAGTGACTATGCTGACTCCTATATATAAATACTTCTGCTGCCATCCACGTAATGCTTTAGCATTCCTTTAACCTTTATAAGATTCTACTGTAAAGTTCAATCATTTCCTTGTATGCATTTCATTATAAGAAAAACACTTCAGAATGAGGAGGTTGAATTTTCTGGAATGACAGCAGATCCTGGAAGCCGAAGACTTAAAAGGACAACTTCCAAATGAAAATGAAGATTAACATTCATGCATCTGAATTAGCAAAAGGATCTTCTGACAAGTCTGTTTGCAGAAGTTTAGTCTGTCTTCACCCAGCTCTACCTTTACTTACAGTACACCTGACACCTTGAATTTTAAACCGAGGTTTTATATGCCAATGCTTGAAAGAGACTCAAGACTTGCAAATTTTACTGGGAAGACAAGAGTAAGCTAACATATGCACCTCTCTTTTCTTGAAAAATGTATGCACGTTCGTATGCATATGCACAGAAGTCTCCTATAATCAATTTCTGCTGTACACTTTGAAAGATACATCACAAACTGACTTTACTTGCTGCAAGCCTGAGAGCAGCTTGAGCATGTATTAAAAAAAAAAACCAAACCCCAGAGCTTGCTTAGAAATGGTGAAGTTTACAGTTCTCAAACTACTACAGGAAATAACATTTCAAATTAACAACTTCTGTTTCTATTACCCATGGATCAAATAAGCCGTAAATTCCTCCAGCGTTAGCTGCACTGATGAAATCTTAGTAACTATTCTCATTCAAATCACAGTACAAATGGATATGAAAATAGCAAAGGGAAGAGAAGAATGGATTCTACAGTACATACATTCTGGTGGAAGTCTGTTCTTTCTAAAAGCAAGTCTTTCAGTTTTCTTTCTGCTTTCTGCCAAACTAAACAGGACTCCGTAAACATACTGACGAACTGGCCTATAAAGGAGAGCAGCAGGAGGCAGGTCTTTGTTGGCTTCATCTTCTATAGAAACAGCAATTTTGATTTCACCCTTTTGCATGAAAGAAAGCAGAAAAACACGACATGTTATAGTGTAAGTATTTAGATATGCATGGTCACTCAATCCAGCTCTACTCTAAGTCTCATCTAGTCAAGAAAAATTGTGATTCAGCAGGAATATAGATCTTCTGTTGAGGAAGGTAACACCAGAGGAGGACTTCCCTAGTCTCCTTGCTTTCCTCCCCTAAGGCTCTAGGCTCTGATCATTCTTGCTGCTCTTCTCTTTCTCTTCTCCATCACACACCTTTTTTTTTATCTGGACTATCTGCAGGTGAGGATAATCTAGACCTTCACCTTCAAATGTGAATCCTTTAAATGGTGAACTAGTACACATGAAGACAGTAATGTGCTTATGAGTCAAAGCACATGTGAAGCTGATCAAGATTTCAGACAGTTCTTCAAAAAAAATATTCACACTGTCTAACAG
The DNA here is from genome assembly GCA_013400835.1 of Zapornia atra. Taxonomy (NCBI): domain Eukaryota; kingdom Metazoa; phylum Chordata; class Aves; order Gruiformes; family Rallidae; genus Zapornia; species Zapornia atra. Next base: position 31,841 of record VZTU01013036.1, read on the forward strand.
CGGCAGTCTTTTTGGTGCAAGGATCTGAAACGGTACTGGGGACTCACTGTAAAAAAAAAACAACTTCATGGTAAGACTTAATTAAAATATCCTAACTGGGAATTACATAAAACAGGCTGGGTTTGAAGGTAAAAGCTTTAAGGTAAAGCTTTAGCATTTTATACTGTTTCAGAAAAAAAGCATGAAAGAACTTTACAACATTCTCTCACAGCAGCAGCAACATTCTATGTTCTCTATGCCTGTGCACCCAACCACATTAAGGGTTTCTTGGAAAATGACTGACTTGGCAGTGTTACTCCCAAATACCAGTCTTCACATTTCATCACTGACAAGCAAGCGCTCCATTTTGCTAGTTTCACTTAAAAAAAAAAATTTAAACTCTCCCAGTAAGGAGTATCATAGGTTACACCTCAGAGTGATTACACTTAACTGTAAGTGTAATCACTCTGAGGTGATTGCTCACTATGCTACTTCGGGTGTAAAATATGTCTGAACAGCAATGTAACCTGGAACACCGCTGCATGGCCATTTCTGAAGAATCCCACAATTATTCAGCAAGATATCTGCCAGTGTACTCATGGTATACTTTAGGTTCCTTGTGCATACTTGTTTAAAAGCATTTCAGATAGTGGAGAAAAAAAAAGCCCAACAATCTTAACCAGTACTGATGGAGTTTTGATGCAGCCTGACTCTGTTGGGAGTGGATTTCTCAGATGCAGGCATTTGATCTGCTTCTTCCCGCTGTGAGAGACACTATCAAGTAGTATTTAAATGTAGTAAGAGTATTTGGCTATGCAAAGTACAAAACAGAACTGTCATCAGGGGTCTTGGTATGCTTTTTGATTCTTCCTCACTTTTCATCAATAAAGAAGATATATTTAAGAACATGACAGCAATACAAGCTATGATGCAAAACAAACACAGGAGATACCCAAATCTCAACCTTTCGATGGATTTCAGATCCTGCCTACAGTCCTTATTGTCCTGAAGCAGACTTTGAAGATGAATACAAGTTAACAGGAATGTGGATGGTGCCATTTTGCTAGGTGCTGTACAAATATGTACACTGAATGGGTTTGATGTAGGAGAACTGGTAGAAAGCGTTTTGAACACTAAAGAGGAAGATGATGAAAGTTGTCTCATTCTGGGACTCATATTTGCACTTAGAAGGGACAACGAACTTAACATCTTTTGAGACAAGATTAAGTGGGCTCCAGAGTTGAGCAGGAACACCACTGGTCTGGCTCCTTCCTGGTTCAACACAAAACAGCCTTCAGCAGCTTCCAGAAACATGAAAGCAGGTTACCACTGCCCCTATTTCTGTATGAAGCTACAATTGTTTTACAAGATGTTCTTGTGTGCCCAGTAAGGCAGACTTTTTTACTGGACACATTCAGCATGAGTCCCAGGCTGTGTGAAAATGCTCACAGCTTACCTGGAATCTGAAGGCTAGCACATAGACTAGCCAAACAAACAAAAGCCATCAGAAATATTCTGCCGACCTAAACTGAACAAAATTTCTGTAGATCATCAAGTTCATCCCTAATTACATTTTAGGATTACACAAAAGGGTTTTCTTACAGCTGCTGTTTCTATCGTGGCTAGCCACCAGGGATGTGAGGGATCAAATTGTGAGGGAAAACAAGTATTTTTGAACACTGAAAATAAAAGACTTGGCATACACACCAAAGCGCATAGGCAGGAGTTTTTGGATGGAAATGGACTCTTTCATATAAAAACACACCCGTATACATGTACATCCAAATACACATACACACACGTGCGTAGAGACAGAAAAATCTCAGCATATATTCAAGAAAAATGACTAATTTTGTCAGTAAACATTTCTTAATCACAGCCATCTCATATTTACTGGAACTATGTACCAGACCAGATCAGTGGTTAGAAAACAAGGAGGAAAATAAACCTGTGAGAAGCACTAAAATTGGACTAAAACTGAAAATTTATGATACTCTTTAACCAGAAAAAAAAAAGTGCAATTATCTCTAGAGAATCACTGCCTTACAGTATCTAACTTTTACATGTCATACCTTGGTTAGGACATGAAAGATGTAGGGATACATTAACCCCTTCTTGTGCCTGTGTTCTGCCACTCTTAATACTTCAGGTGCTACAGGAGGTAATGGAGGGGTAGTAATATCCATGTGGTTTCTGGTGGGCATTGACAACAGGCATGGGATTTGTGGATTACTGGTTTGATTCCCTTTGACCTCAGCTGCCTGACTTCCAGAAGAAGCACTAGAGGAACCTTCTGCCTGTAACAGAACATAGAAAATAAAGTGCTTTTGAATGCGTGCAGATGCATACCAGGAGATCAGCCGAGAGAAACAGCACATTTCCTTGTTCAGCCGCAATGAGAACAGTAACCCTTCATAACACGTTCTATCAGCACGTGGAACACATTATTCAAAGCTGGCTATAAGTTTTTCAGAAAATGTAAACTTTTAGCCATTGTTTGCTAGCAGGAGCAACTTACTGAAAAAAATAAACATCATAGTAAAGCTTTAACTTATTAAGAGCACAGTAATTACTGCTTTTGTTTAATTTTTAATGATACAATACAGAAACAGGGCTGATGACCTCTTAATAAAATGTGAAAGGCCTCTTAACTAAGTATTTCCAAGATCATACACCAACTAAATAGGTTAATTGACAGTCACAAAGTCTATAATTTACTGAGACCTCTATTAACACATCCCTGCTCAGTTTTCATTTCTAAATGAAGCAGGGAAAACTACCTAGTTCAATGTAAAGACATTTAAAATACAAACTGAAGTCAAGTGCCTTGTAAATGTTTTGTCGGCTTATTTTTAAATACAAAATTCTTTTCTCTGAGAAGATATTTATAAGAAAAAATGGCAAAATTTTCTGATGGCAAGATTAAAGTGGCAATTTATTCCATTTCTAGAAAAGTAGTTCATGAATTCACCGGAAGAACATGACACATAAAAATACACCAGTAAGCATTTATGTTGTGATCTCAAACACAACCAGAAAAATTGAAGAGTTCACTCCTAAAAATCCCTTTCTTCAAAACCGAAACCTGGTTTTATCTTAAGAAGGTTCATGACTATAAACTATTGCAGTAATATTAAAAGCTTTTGAGACTGGAATTTCGTTTCTTCACTTGATAATACACAACGAATGAGGATTTTCAGAATTTCAGTTTGCATAGAAAATTTCATGTTCTTCATTAAGACCTTAAAAGCAAAACTGAAACAGGATAGCCAAAGCCATGAAATCCCATCCAACAGGTACTAAGAAATAGGCCCAGACAAACTGAGCTGGTTCACTTCAGGCTCTTATGAGAAATACAAACCCGCATGTTACTCAGACACCTAAGCTGAGGAACCACCACGGAGCTAAAAGAATTTTTTTTTTCTTTAGTAATGCACATCCACCCAAATGAGACAAGCATACCTTTGTCATGTATAATCACACAGTGAGACAACTATGAGCAAGGAATTTTGACATTTAAGTCAAGTGCCAGGAGTGTCAAGATTTAAATTACCTCAGAAATTCATACAGTTCTTTCAGTTGAAATCCTCAGGAAATGTTTTCTTTTTTTACTCGTTAATACATATACCTCTCTAGGAAATTACTTCATCTACAAAATGTACTCATAATCCTCCCTGTCATGTTCAACAGACATATCTTCTGCTCCTACTGAAGGCTGAATAAGTGGCTTGATATTAAAAAAAAAGCAAGTAAAACTCACAAGCATTTACACGTGAAATTGGAGACACTGAAGGTGCACTGCATGAATACATCTATTGGAACGTTTAATGACTGCTTGCAGAGCTCTAATTCTGCATGTACAGAGATTGGCAGGCAGCCTCACTGTGCAGCATGTCCCCCCGGTCCATCACCCAGCTCCGGCTGCTGCCCCTCTGCAGGACATTGGGCTGTGCCGCGCACACGCAGCGCTGCAGCTGGGTCGCACTGGGTTTCAAACGCAGCCCAGAATACAGAGAAGAAAGGAATTTAATAGGTCAAATTAGCATTTGCATATGGTGACTAATCCACAGGCAGATACAGTTATCGTACGGGGCGTAGTCTGCAAGAATAATAACCGCCGAGGGATGAAATCATCAGCTTGATATTTTAAGCACAAAGCCCAAGTTTACTGGAATTTCTATGCCAAAGGTACGGAGAAAATGTTCTGTTTGTCTGCAGCACAAGTAACTCATGGCTTGTTTTTTTGACACAAAATTAACAGTTGGTGCATAGTTCCAGCACAAAGATGCAGAGAAATTAAGTGCAAATGTTTTGAGTGTTCTTTCTAAACACGGTCCAAACCTGGAATACCGACCATCCTACTCTGAACATTACAATGGTTTTAGAGCTTGAAGAAATGTAATAGGATCATGTCAAGTCTTTATCAAGGGCTGAGTTATTCCCGTTCTTCCTTAGGTAAGCAGCAATACATTCTAACTGGTCCCACAGAGCTACTTTTATATGTACTACATGAAAATCATACCAGATGGTTATAAAGGACTTTTACTCCTGGGCTGAGCTTTACTACCCCTACAATTAATCCATGGTTAACATTGTAATGTGTGTTAGAGCCCTTTGCACTACACTGCAGGCTATATGACACAGACCTCGAACCCATCCTTACACCGTCTCTCCTTCATTAAAAAAACAATAATAAAAAAATAACAGTAATGCACTATTGCAAACACAGGTAGCATCACCCAAGGATGAGACTGTCAGCTAAGGAGTAAACAAGTTTATTGGTTTCTTTTTGTTTTACACCTGCTGTTTTCTAACACATTCTAGATCATTTTCATGTATATGCTACAATATTCCTTGGAAAGTGTCTGTACTTGAAAGCTGCTGTTGTGTAATTTATAAAAATGTGTAAAGCTTTACACTAAATGCTACAACCAGTATTGAAAATTCTACTCAGACTTTTCCATAAAGCTTCAATACAAAATAATGAATGGTGATGTTTGGAACTTACCTTTGTTTGGTCTCCCAGCTCTCCACGTGTTTGACTTTCTGACTGGGTTCCTGTTTTTTCCCAGCCTATTTTGTTCCCACTGACATGGCTGGAAGACAACATTAAGAAATACATGGTATTGAAGTGTTGTTTAAGATACAGTGGGATAAATCCTTGGTCATTGTTACTGAACTATGGGACAGAGACTTTGATTTTAAGGGATACTATGTATTAGGAACATTAATTTCTAGGAGCCTTGGAGAGACCGTAATACCAACATTTATTAATTTACACTACATGAACATTTGGATGGTATTTAAAAATTGTATATTACAATGTTCATGCAGGAAAAATTCTTCATTGAACTTTAAATATCTGTCACTATGCCAAGTAATTTCCCTCAATTAGGGGGCTGTTTCTACAAACTGTTATATAAATGGCACTGTCTAGTTTTCAGTTTCTAAACTTATTCAAAATTTAGTGCACAAGCTGCATGAGGCAACACTATCAAAAAAGCTGGAAAATACTGGTGTTTATTAAAGCAGGTACATTTCCAGTCCTACACTGCACAGAAGCCATGCAAACTTGCCTGATTTACTAAGCAAAACCCATGATAATATTTGAAGTCAACAGACAGCATCAAAACGCCAAAGTCCAAGCCATCATGTGTAAGTGCAGATACATTCAAACTTTAATACCACATAGCAACGTACTTATGCTGTTACAACCCCAAACTCTGAGAGGTAATCAGAGCCCTGTGAAAGCCCCAGGCTTTGATTCTCCCATAGCAAGCCACTACCCCTAACAAGTCAAACACAAACCGCCTCTGTTCAAATTTCCTTTTTGTAGGTCAGCAAGCAGTAATTAAACAGAAGTCTGTACAACTTTACTGCCAAGGACAGACATACGATCTAGTTTAAGTGAGAAATACTTGTGCAGTAAACAAGGCACACTAGTAGAAGAGAGCAAAACCAATTTCGCTGCTGCTTTGCTCCACACAGAGCCTGCCAAAGTAGGGCTCTTAAGTCACTGTCCTAAATGGTGCATCTCTGACATTCGCACCAGGTCTCTTTGCAAAGCCACATTATCTCAACATTTAAGAAGTGCAACTACTAGAAATTCAGTGGAGTTTCGTAGTCTTCAGCTACTGAAATGTTAATGAATTATACTGTGAATATTTCTTTTATACAAAGTAGGGAACTTGAAGGCTTTATGACATTTACCAAAATCACACTCTTGCCTTCTTTCAATAAAACATAAGGGCAGAAGTGGAAAAACACCCAACATTATTTGGGTTTGGATTTCTGCTTGTTAAGGAACAAGGTGACTAGAGTAAACCATGGATGTGTTTGCAGTCACACTGACCTAAAACAATTTTCTGAAAGCCTGTCATATCGCTAATATGCAGATTTCTTACTTTCAGGGTACTGGTACATGGTTTTGAAAATGAATTTATTTTAACAGAAGCAAAGTAAGAAAGCATCCTCATGAAAAACTTACTTCACTGCACTTCCATTGCCTTCATCGTTGTCAGAGGACGAAGATGTAGAAGAGGCAGGAAAATAGGTTGAATCCACATGATTAGGGCTCCCGCTCTGAGCTGGATTTATTGGAGAAGATCGTTCATACAATGGTGTATGTTTTCCTTCATGAGGAATGTTACTGTAGTTGTTCTGCTCAGAAAGACTTTTTCCACCTGTTTCCAAGGTGATGGCTGGCTCAGAGAGACTATATGGGTATGGACCCTGACCTTGGGCCCCACCCTGACTGGACATCTGCTGGGCCTGAAAGAGTCAACAATAAGCCTTTGCTTTTAAAACAAAAGACATTATCTAATCAAGTGGCATTTTTCCAAATCTACACATTAAGTCTCAGACACCTTGGACGTCCATAAAACTGTTCTGCCAGAGTGCGTGGCATCACTGCAGGTCCAGCCTTAGTCAGTGAACGCCCACACTGAGAGAGTTAGATACACCTTTCCCACCTCGATTTGAATTTCCTCCTAAGGAGAAGGGCAGTGAACACTACTTACCACAGGTTTTGCTTGTAGTGAGGTCTGTGGAATGTTAAGCATCTGAGAAGGAACATATGGTGGCACTATCCCAGGCATACCAAACTGATTTGGTCTGGCTGCTGTATTGTGAACAGGGAGGGGGGTGTGGGAGGGAACAAAAAAAAAAACAACCCACAAAACACCTTGTGAAGAAGCTGTTTGACACAAACATCACCCTTTTTATCCTTTTGCTTCTATATTTATTCATGTTCTCTTAGCATTACCATTTTCTAGTATGTCTAAGTTGATTTTACTCACTTTTGGCTTTTAATAAAAATACTTTATAACCTGCAAAGTCTATTTTACTTGTCTCACCTTCTCTCAGTCCTTTTTATCTTGAATTACTGCATATTTCTATTCTACCTGGGAATCAAAGGAAGCTTCAAAGAAAAAAAGCCCAAGAGATGTTGCAATGAAGAAGCTGGCAAAACCAATGTAACACACACATATAATGCTGGCACCTTCTATCATTTGAATATTTGACCTAGAGCAGCCTTAATGCAGGTCTTTGAATGTAAATAGTCACCTCACCGCCCAAAAAAGAAGGGAAAATCTGTATTAGTAAACCAGAGCAGTAGCTGAAAATCTGTGGAAAAATTCAGATCAAATGATGTTTCTGTGTTACGAATGAGGAATACATGGTAAAACCTGTCATCATACAGTTAATTTGTAAGCATTGAGAATAATTTGCGATACCAGAATGATTTGTGGCTGCATTTAAGCAGGTATATTATGACATCAAAACCTCAAAGACTACAAAGGGGTTTTTAAAATGTATCCAGTAAGTCCAGTGAAAAAGAGGAAATACATTTTATGGAACAGAACTACAAACAGCCTTCACGACTAGAATCGGTCACCAGATGTCAGTTGTTTCCAGCACCATACTCTCTCCTAAGTCCCCACACTAGAACTGGTGCAGCAATAGCTGAGTCCAGGCAGTTGTTCTCTTGGGGAAAGAGCACAACCTCTGCACATATCCTACAAAAATCTTCCTTTGCAACCTCATATTTAATGGTCACTGAAAATTGCCGGAGAATATAAACATTTTTATAAGATCCTGCTAATATATTATTTCTGATTTAGGGTTATGCCAGCTTTTAATTAAAATGAAAAGCCTTATTTCCTTAATTACTTACCTAGGTAATGTGGTGGATGAAATGGCATAGGTTTATTAGTTGCTGAGTAATAAGCAACTGCTCTCTTAAATCGAGTGACTTTGTCATCTGTTCTAGACTGAAAAAAAAAAAAATCTTTCAGAATCAAATCCAGGCATGTCATCTACAGGTCAGCACCATACTTCAGAGCAGCTAAGGTATACCATATTCCATGTAGTTGTAACACCTATGGAACCTTAAGGACCACAGTACTACTCCAGCACAGGAAATACGATACCAATCCATTTTAAAGCTTGAAAATACTATCTTCAAGTACTGCTGATTCTCAATGACAGTGTCAGACTACAAAAGCCCTCTGGTTATCAAGAATTTAAAGCATAGAGAGTAAAGACAGTATTTTTATCTTTGGAAAGCAAAATTAGGGTATCTAAGACACCGTAGATACCAGCGGAAACCTATCATCAACCAATGCAAAAATCTATTTTTATAGAATGCAATTCTTCAACACAAACATATAGCACAACTGGCTTAAAAAAAAAAACCCTATTTTGCTTTATACTTTACCTGTGAATGTTGAAAAACATCTTTTGCTATGGCATCCAAATCAGTGGTGTCCTGAATATTACGGACGTAGTCAGCTACGGCTTTGATCACTACGTCACAAGGTGGTAAAACTAACTGGTGAGCACGTACCTATGCAAACAAACACACATGTGGGCATGAAATAACAGAGCAGCCCAAGACACTTTAGTTACACAGCAGAGAAAGAAACTATTTATTTATTGATAATATATTCAGTAAATTCCATGTTGCCAGATTTATTATCTAAATAAATTTTGGGCTTTCCACCTTGTTTTCAAGACTTCACCCATAACAATGATTCACATGTTTTTCATCTACAGTGTATTTATATAATATATGAAGCCTCGCCTCTATGTAAATATTTGCTAGTTAAATATCAGCTCAAACAACAAACAGGGTCAACAATGCTAAATATTTTACTGCTTTCTAGTCAGACATTTCCTCTTGTGCAAAATGCTTTTGCTAATAAGGATACATACGTATGTATATATTTATAGATGTGTCAGAAAATACTTTGAGACAATATTCCAAATGTAAAGTGGTATCTGAATTAAAGAGATCGACAGGGAAAAGGAAGATCTCTATGTACACAGAAAAGGGAGGATTTAAAAAACAAATGGAGGCGTATCTCAAGGAAACTTATTTTCAAGATTCTTCAAATAATGATTTTTAGACCAATTTCTGTAAATACATGGTTTAACAATAATCAGCATTTCCAAATTCTGTGCATCTCATTATCTGGAGTAGAATATACTCATACAGCTTCACGTTATACGTAACTTTTCAGGCAAGAAATTAATTTTCTTTTGTATTATGCACTGACATAGGATGATGTATGGATTTCTCCTGTTGCTATGGAGCATAGTGCCTTTCTCTTTCATGCATGTCAGTATCAACATCCCTTTTTGTGGACACAGAAGAAACTCTTAAGATAGTTCCATTGATAAAACAGTTTCAATATTTCGGCATTAAAACAATTTATGCTTCACCATCCAATGACAGATGTTTCTGACTTCCCACATTCACCAGCTGTTTTAAATGGATGAGAAACATGCGCTTGAATGCATGCAAAAAATTTCCCTCAAGTTCATGTCCTGAGCCGGTAGAGCCCATAGATTTATCTATAAATCAAAGTCCATGGTAGACAAGTTGTTAGAAAAATTATTTGGTGACTGACTGAGGCCATGGGCTTGGAAAGATAAGAATCACTTTGGATTTGGTAGCAAAAGATCTTTGTAGTAAGAAGAAAGAGCTGGAAGAACTTTGTGGGAGGATGTCCAAAGTCCCTAACAGACGAAGCTCCTGCAGCTCAGTGACTGGCAGCTGCAGATGGATGTGTTGTACCACGAAGTCCTAGACTGAGTTCTTTGGCCTGATCCCTTCTTGGGTCCACATGGGGAAAGGTGGGGAACTGGACAGTCCTGGAAACCCTGGACTTGGATCTCAACACTCTCAATAGGCTCTTCCTGAAAATAAACTGAGGATTATTCAGCATACGATTATGAGAATTACTGCTCTTACTGAATGATCCTATATGGGCTGTAGGAGCTTCAGGTCAAGCAACTGTCATGGACCATTGTGAAATTCAAAGAAGCTAGCAGGGTTCACAGCTGGGTCTGAAGAACTACTCAACTGTCAGCAGCTCCTGACACATTCCCTCTGTGCTGCACAACGTGCACTCAGAGGGGCAGGAAAGAGGTTTCCAACTACATGTCCTAAATTTTAGAGGGTGTCTGAGGAATTTCTAAAGATCCTGGCTGAAACCTCTGCACAATTCTGGAGCACTCTGTCGACGCCTATGGGGAAAGCTAGGTTTTTAACTTAATCTGCCTATTTGTAAAATTCAGTGACTCAAGACTTGAGAGATCATTATTATTATTTAACAGTTCTATTTAAGAGAGAAGAAAATGTGAAAAAATCCTTATGCTTGCATTCTACACAGAGGTATCATACTTTACTAGAAAATACTGCAATTCAGCCTTGTCAAAAATGTTTATGTGAAATTCTGGGTGATGCTTCATTAGTTTTATCTTTGCAAGTTTAACATCTGTACCACAACCCCTTTTATTTTATATGGTGTCTATCATATGGATTTTTTTCTTTCTGGCCTTTTCCTTATCCCAGTTGCTCATGCAATTTGTTAGACTGCCTCGTCATATTTAGACCATGTAATTTTTGCTCACATTCCCATTTGTAGTCATTTCCTTCACCTAAAGTCTACTTTTTGCAAACTTCAGGATATTAATTCTATAGCTGGTCCTTTGCTACCAGACATGAGCTCCGTATTTTATGAGCCTAAATTAAGAACTGTTCTGTTCAATGTGGTCAGCTGCATGAGAATTATTTCTATTTCAGACAGCAAATTCCAAATTTTCACTCACGTGCATTCTGAATAGATACAATACTAACTACAGATCACATAACGAGCTTAACAGTCACAAATAGTAACGATAAAGTTTTGCACCCAACCTGCAAGCAGAAGCAATATATTTTCTTCTCACTGACAATCTAAGTCATTTCACAAACACCTACCACCTTACTTGTACGTGTAACAATTACACATCTCTGACGCGGCTGCTGAATCATAACATGGCTGTGTCATGTCAGATGTGCTCTCTGCAGTCCCGTGGAGAAACCCTGCATTACCACTGAAGTGTTTCTGCAATCTCTGCTTGAAAATTCAGTGGATGAAAGCAGTAAGCAGTCTGTCATTAGTTTTACATGATAACCAAGCTATATTTAATCAACAGTAAGCAGGAAGATGCCACATCACCTTAGCACTAACACTCATCTCAAACCCTAGAAGTACAAAGCTCAAGTGAGACATGTTTAGGGCTCACAATGCCTATTGCCCCCCAGTTTAGCTGCTTTTAAACAAACAGCCTGAAGGCTTCACGGGAGCATATTCTTAATTCCTCGAGGGAGACCTTCTGAAAGCATGAATTACAGATTTAGAGACATTTCAGATATTTGCATTTTATTTTATTCTCTTTCAAAGACATCCAAGTCCAGATGTGAGAACACCCTCAAAACTAAAAATGTCATGACCTACAAAGAAGCCAGGAATGAAAAGTGAAGATATACCTTCCTGATATTAAAGAATAAAAAATTTCTATTAATTTTAGAACTTTACAGAAATCTAAAATTGTCGACTTTGTACTGAATCTTAATTAATGTTTCTAATACTGCATGTATTAAAATATGAGCTAAGTCTTACTATGTGTTAGGCATGAGAGAAAAGTAAGACTTAAGAGATTACAGACAACAGAATCACAGAATCTCCTGAGTTGGAAGGGACCCATAAAGCTCATCAATCCCAATTCCTGGCTCCACACAGAACCAGCCATGTCAGAGCATGAGACTTAGTGCATTGTCCAGATGCTTCTTAAACTCAGTCAAGCTCAGAGCTGCGATCAATTCCCTGGGGAGCCTGTTCCAGTGCCTGACCACCCTCTCAGTAAATGTTAATGGTTGAAGCCTAACTTGCACACAAAGCATTTCTGAGCAAAATCAGCATGGTATTTCATCACTTTCTCCTGATGAGATTTCTTCCTAGAAGCTTTCCTCCCCCACCCCCCTTATTGTCTACAGGTGAGTTTCAGACAAGTAACAACATGGAAAATCAGTTTTGGCAAGGTAAACATGGAGGTGGATCACACGCTTGCAGGAGATCAGGTCAGAAAACATGACATCTGAAACACTGTTTCTTCGCTAGTTGTAAAAGAACTACTTCAATTTCATGACAGAGCAGTTACAAAGATCACAAGCAACCTATCAATGCACTCTGAAAAGATTAAGCCGGGAAAGGAAATTAATTCTTCATAGGTGTTTGTCAGAATCAGAGGCAGCAGAGAACAACATTACAAACCTAGAAGCCACAAGATAAAAATAGTTGGGTTTTTTTTAACAAAATAAACTTGAAAAAATGCTTTACTGAAAGAAAAAGAGTCTCAGAAATGCGTAACTCCACGGGATTATGGGGAAGGCACCTAAACTACACTTGGGAGAAGCTCCCTAATGCTGTGACAACTCCACTTGCTCACTGTCACCAGGAAGTGAAGCCTTTAAAAACTAATCCACACAACTACCAGCATTTGCAGTTGTGCCTGCTGGAAAGAGATAATCAGTTTCATTTTATTTTAAAACCACTAAAAAAAGAGACCTCGAAGACTCAGTTACTATGAGGTGACACAGAGGGAATAGGGTTTTTTCCACTGGCAAGGGAAAAGGCTGAAGATATGAAGAACACTGCAACAAACTGCCAGGGTTTTGCTATTTTTGTCTAGCAATGTCTATTCGAGATCGCATTCAAGCTGTTTGGATCTTGTATCAGCCTCGGAACGTTTAAAGCATTTAATCTTATGAGCTCGTGGTGCATCCAATCCAATGGCAAGCTTTCTGAAGAGACAAGGAGTTCCCTGGATTACTTAAAATCCTCTAAAACCAACAAAGCTCAGCTTTTCCCTAAGACTGGGTTATTACATTTGAAGTTCTTTCTCCTGCTCCTTCCACCCTTGTTCGGAAACTGACCTCCTTCCTTCTACTGCTGTCTTGATGCTAACAAGAATACATGCAACAGTGAGATGATTTGCTAACAATTTACACGCATAGGACTCATCAAATCTACAGAGAGGAACAAAAGCGATGTTAGAAAGGAAAGGGAAGAACAGAAATACAAAATGTAATAGAGATTGACTCCATACGAGACAGCCTGTGCAAGACCCTGCATACTACCATGAACTTGAGGGGTACACTGCCATCCAGAAAGACCTAGACAAGCTACAGGAACAAGCCAAGAGGAACCTTAAGAAATTCAACAAGTACAAAAGCAAAGTCTTGCACCTGGGCAGGAATAACTCCTGGCTACTGTACAGGCTGGAGTTGTGCCAAAAAGGACCTAGGGCCCTTATAAGACAGCAAGCTGAACATGAACCAGCAGAGGCAACCAGCTGCACCCTGGGCTGTGTAGCAGAGGCAGCAGATCAAGGGACTGTGCTCCTCAGCACTTGCTCGATCATCTAGAGCACTGCATTCGGTTTGGGGCTCCCCAGTACAAGCCACATGTCAAAATAAGTTCTGCAGAAGAACACAGAGACGTTAAAGGAGCTGGAGCACCTGCTCTGTGTCAAGAGGCTGACGGAAGGGGGTTTATTCATCCTGGCAAAGACAAAGCTTTGAGACACCCAAGAGCAGCCTGCCAACACATACAAAAAGGTAGTACCAAGCCAGGCTCTTCACAGGGATGCACCATGGAAGGACGAGACAACAGACATAGCCTGAAGATGGGTTCAGTCTGTAAGCAAGGCAAAACGTTTTTACCATTGGTACTGTCGAGCCGAGCAGGCTGCCCAGACAGGTTGTGCAGTCACCAACCATGGAGTTTTTCAAGACTAGTCTAGGCAAAGCCCTGAGCAAGCTGTTCTGACCTCAAGCTGACCAGGTTTCCAGCAGGAGATTGGACCAGATGACTTCTAGAGGTCCCTTCTGACCCTGAATGATGCTATGATGACCCTTGACATCAAGAAACAAAAAACCAAACCAAAAAAACCCCACATGACAGACACTTACTTTAAGTATAGCTTAAGACTACCACTTTTGTTATCTGAAAGCAGCAAATTAGCTAAGCACCTACTTAGTATATTAGTCTCCCTCTGGCAGACACCTTCTGAAGTCAACACACAGTGAAAGACAGGAATTTCCTAAAGCAATTCAGAGAAGGAGCCTAGCCTGCATATTTTGGATTGCTGTCTGAAAGCATCTCCCTTTGCCTCTCTACCTTGATGAAACAACCAAGGAGATTAGCCAACTAATTTTACCAAGTAAAATTAGATGTGGAACACTGAATTGTAGGCCTATCAAAAGCTTGCCAAAGACAGTTCAATGAACTCATCTTACCAAAACCTTCCTAATAGGAAGATGGTCCACTGCAAAATGAAGATGACATTCTCAGCACTTCCCTGCATATTTCTCTTTTCAAAAAGGGAGATTGCACTAAGACTTGTTGCTAAGGTTGCCTTGTGACTAGTCAGCACTTCTTCGGTGCTACGCACTCCCAAATAGATACTACAGAGATAAAAAATGTATTTCCTAGTATCATTCTGGTGGTATTATACACTGATCTGGAAGCTTCATTTCCCAGAATGAGAACCAAATTGTCTTTGCCTTGAAGATAAATCCCCAAGCACATAAATTATTAGTTTCCAAAATGCTAGTAAATGCTAGTTTCCAAACAATGTCTAGCAGTCAAGTTATTTCTCAGGAAGTCTATCAACTCCTTTCCAGCTCCTGATCTAGGTGGTAATTTCAGTGAACTCTGCTCTCAGGCAGCAGGACACAAGCACAGGTCTACACATCTCTGACACAATACCTGTTTACACCAGGACATTTCAAAGACCCTGACTCAGAACAGCTTACAGTGTCAGGTTTTGATCCTTTTTCCCTTTTGCAGCAATAGTAATTCAAATATCTTCATTTCAATTTGTCCATGGAACTTAGTTTTGCTGAACTGATGGTCATTCTTGGCATCTTCTGAAAGGATTGACTTTTTATCCAGCGTTAGATGTTGCCCTGTTCGGTTAATTTCCTTCCAGATGTGAAACACGGATTATTCATACATGTTTCCATTTCCCTTTGTTTTTTCTCATTTCTATTAATCTACTTCCTAGATGAACATACCACCCTCGCATCGCTCTTTAAACACAAGTACAGGTTCCTTGGTTTTGCTTTTTTTCACCTCACTATGTTGACACCTGAACAGATACATGGATTTTCTGTCAAAGACTGGTGGTTTCTTTTCCAAGTTACACTTCTCAATTGGTGACCTAGAAAAGCTACTCTTGTAGGAAGAGTTACTATGAAACACTGAGAAAGAAAATAAATGGTACCTTAACTGCCATAGTTCTCACCAAAACCCAACAAATTAGGCCCTTGAGAACTAAACCTGTTCCCTTTGATGCTCAAGACCGTACTGCCTTAGATACAAAAGACTAAAATCTTTATACAATGAGAACAAATTTTCTAAATCCTGAGTTGAACACAGTGCAAAATTAGAGCCCATGGTTCCTGAGCAAGGAGAATACTCACTACTAACCCTAAACAGTTGCAACAAAGTTTCTAAGTTCGCACTGGGCATCCTGGGAAACTACTGAGAATTCCCCCTATCCCCCCATCTCCAATTCTTCCACTTCCTCTAACTGTTCTGAAACTACTTCTTGCTATCAAGCTTGTGGCTAATATAAATGTGCCTTTAAGGGTTTTTTAAGCATCCTTAAAATTTACAAGGAACATTGCTTTCTGAACATCTACAACTAACAGAAGTATCTAGCCATCACTGACATACCTGTATGTCAAATAAAATTGAATTAATGAGCTACTGAAACAAGTTATAATTTCAAACCACAAGCACTGTTGAAACTGCTAAAAAACCAGTTGTTCCATGACCAGCAACTAATTTAGACTGGCTTCCTGTCGTCTTGTGTCTTTGTTGCTTTAGACCTTCTTTCTCTCCCACTGACATCATTATCAGTCAGGAGACAGAAATGCTGTGGTTAGTTTGGAGTTACGCACTTAACAACTCGTCAGCAAGCTGCTGTAAAATTAAACAAATCACATGTTGTCCTAAGTAAGGGCACTAATTTGGGTCTTTTTCACAGATAACAGTGTATCAGTTGTCACAGAGCCATAACAACCAAATGGGAACTGCTTTCAAATCTGATTAACATTGGCCAGGACATGAAACAAATACAAGGAGGACTGCCTAAGAGCCAGTGACACTCTAAAGAAACAGGTTTCATTTCCTTAGGATGACAACTACAAAGCCCAACTGGTGCTTCCACTGAAAGCATGAATCTAGAAGCAAAGATGACCAATACCTAATTTTCATTCTAGACAAATAATTCAGTATATACTTAGAAGACTTTTCAGAAAGTCTAGGTGTCTGAAGTCACCCTCTGAACCAGCTGTGAAACAAGTCTACTCAGTCTAAAACACAGGAAAGTATTCTGAACATCAGAAAGCTTATCAACCGCTTTAGAAGTCCAACATCTTAACCTTTTGAGTAAAAAAATGAAAATACAGGCACAGCCTTTCATTTTTTCACCTCAAGTTTTACAAGGAGGTAGCAAGCATGCATGCGTATTGTTTTGCCACTACAGTGTGCTGGCACTTACCTTTCTAAACACAGGAGCGGCAGCAAAATAGGAGATGAGCGTAACATCAAATTGTCACAGCTGTTCACTAAGCAACGCATGTACAAGCCTTAAAAACTCTGCTGAAAATCTTGAATCTGTTTTTAAATTCTGCCTTCAGCAAAATAAGTTACAATATTTCAATACTTAATAATTTTTCGGAACAGAAGGCGGGAAACTCCCCCTATTTTTTGTGGTAGATATAACAAAACAGTCTTACAGAACTTAGAAAAAGCAGACTGATTCGCTGCATGGTACACCTTAGGGGAAAGGACAAAAGATACTTCTATTGTGGCAGACAGAAAGAAAGATCACTATTAGCCCATTCTCTGATGTGTCCAGTTTCCCCTTTATAGCTGTCTGCTTGGCAGATGCACAAAGCAAGTGTGATGAAGCAGCAGAACAGACACTGTAAACTAAGAGCATCAGACACAAGTTACTTATCTTAAAATCATCCTACTGAAAGCCACATTAGCTTTCTTCTGCAAGGTATTCTCCAGCATATTTACACACTAAGTAGTAGAGAATATTGACAATTACAAACAAACTCAGATCAGTAGCAATAAAACAACATGGTAGGAAGATATCCAGCTAATTATTTTTAACAGTTGAATAACATGACTAAACAAAAAATTCTCCGCTTAAAAAAAGGAACAGAGTATGAAGCTACATTCTCAAAGCAAAACCACACTGAAACTATCGAGTGCGTGGCTCACGTAGCTGAAGGGCACCGAGGGGGATCACAGAGGCTAAGTTTAGATTCATAAGGCTAATCGCCCCATATATTCTCTGCAGTCAACAGAGGAGGACTGGGACACCAGAGGGTGACTAAGAACAAAAGCCTTGCATAGCTGCTGTGAATTAGCCTATTACGCTGCTCTGATCAACCATTAAGATTGATTTTTAGCTTAATTGCTGGTAGCTATATTGAATTTGTACCTTAAGTGAAGCTAGAGGGTGTTCTGGACCAAGTAAACTCCAATGAAAAGAAGCCAAATCTTCATCAGGTAGAATATGATTACCTAGAACACAATGCAGAATTTTATTGAAGTACATCATAAAGCATTACATACCAATTCTACATTCAGCAAAGCACATTGACAATCAGTCTTCAATACCTGATCAATAAGATTAACAGAGAGATTAAATTCGCAGGTATCTTTTCATTACTCCAGAGAAAACTAATTAGCATGCTGTCACTGCAGCAAGATATACTTCTCTGTTAGATAAGCACTGTTCCATGAAACCCAGTTGACTTAGAGAAGCAACAGAGCCATTCACAACACATGGTTATCAATCTCAACCTGGCATGTCCTATTAAGGACAAGAGGATCCTCAACTGGATTTAGTAATGCAGGTGCAACAGTGTCAAAACAGTATTTCTCTCGAAACAAGCCACAAGCCCTTCCTGCACACCAGCACATGCCTTTACTGAATCACACCAAAGCTGCCTCTGGAACCTGCACTCTGCTCCATCGTACAGCATGGCTCAAGCAGCAAGCCACCAGGTAGTAATGCTGGCAGCTCCGATGACATGCAGCAGATTCCCAATTCCTGACGTTTCTTTTGCTGACCTGACCAGGTCAGACAAGAGCCCAGGCTGGCAGCATCAAAGTAACTGGGCAATTAGGTAGTTGTTTCAATGAATAGAGATAGTGGCTACATTTACCTAACCATTCAAAGCAAATGGAGGACCCCTTAAATTATGGTGATTTGGTTCCCCCCCCTACCCCAAGCACATCACACAGAACAAAAACAACAAAACACACCCTCAAACTTATTAGGAAATATTTCAAACATTTTCATTAAAGACTAATTCATCAATCACTGAGTTCAGTGCTGTGGATCCAAACTTTACAAAAAGCTAAACAGAACAAATTACTACGCTTCTAGTAGAAAATTTAAAGATATTTTCAACATCTGGTTTTACAGAGCAGCAGCCTAGTAGTGAATGCTTAGCTCTTGCTGTTTTTTGAATATTTACAGGGCTTTTTTTGTTGTTGGAATTTCAGTTTAGACAAAACCTTGAACTCTCACCTACTCAAAGAGTCTCACAGGATTCTTTGAATATCACAACTCTTTACTCTCTATATATTTTGCTTGTAAAATAAATTACCTTGCTTTTAATGCTCTTCATTTTAACATGTGCAAACTCCGAAAGCTGTTCACTGCCTAGTAGATGCCCTCTTAGAGAGGGAAGTCTTCATGTCCAATCAGTAACTTCACCTACTGTCGATATCTCCAGCAAGGAGACATTAAAATCTTTAGTCATAAGGAGCTAAACTTTAAACTCACATGAGGAAGATTCAACAAGTTTGCATAAAACTGCCACATTCTTACTAATCTAATCAAAGGTCAGATTAGACAACCTTTATAATGCAGGCATGAGAAAACCAATTACAGCTAGACCGCTAGACAGTACTGTGATAACTAACAGAAACTGGAGATGCTAAGATTACCTTTCCAAATACTCATTTTCCGCCAAAACCTCAATCTGGTTTGGTCTCCATCTGTCATTTCACTTAATTCCATCCCCTTGAACACACACACACACACACACAGAGAACAGCCCCCAATGATTTAATTGATCCTCATCACATTGTAGAACTTAGGATGCTGAAGTGCAGCACCGTCTTCTGCAGCCCAAATAAGAAGTGATACCTGTACTCACCTTACATAGTTATAAAATTTTACTGAGAAATAGTGAGACTACATAACTAAACACATGTTGCAAAGTACTGTCGCAGTGGGAAAGAGATCAACGTTACATAAGCAACCTCTATTTCTTGACCTGGCTGAACAACCTCAACATATATTGATTTTTCCCATTTTAATGGCTTATTATAGTGTATGCCTTAGGTTTTTTTAAAGCAATTAGATACTAATTGAAGCTACTGCCCTTTTAAAGAGTTCACTGAATTACATCCCTATACCTCACACTGTGTTTGTTTTTCTACTGCTGAAGTTTTTTTGGGTTGTTTTAGTTTCTGGTTGGTTTTGTGGTGTTTAATTTAAATTATTCTGAAGTATTTGAATCAGAATTTACACAAGAATTCAAATCAACTCCTTATTTACATCAACAGCAAATAGGACAGAACTTTTTACGGGCACACTCTCAGAGGACACAGTATCTTGGCCTCATGACAAGTATACTCCTTATGTTATAAAGCTAGAGCTACAAAATCCTTGGAAAGCTGAAAAAAAAAAAAGCTATAAACCAGACCAGCTAACCACAGTGCATATACGGAACCTTCTCAAAAGTAATCTTTAAAAATTTTCCTAGTTGGTACAGTGAGAAAAATATTTCTCTGGAATAATTCAATGAAGACTTCATCCTTGAACATAACACAATCCCAAATAATTTGCCACTGAGAATGGTTTTCATCGACCACCTAGGTGTCGTTCCTCAGGCTCCCCTGTTCAATGTTTTGGCTGAATCATTTGAGATTTTTTTCTCTTTTCAGCATCCCCAAATTGACCATTGAACTTAAGGACAAGAAAGTATCTGAAAACAAAGAAGTTTGAGTTTTCTGTATAGAAGGAAACAGTTTTGCAAAACTAAAGCTGAATACTGATAAGGCTACTGCAATCATTTTGGCCTTGTGTAATTGTGAATGTTAAATCAGCAGCTTAACTAAAATTACTTCAGAATTCATTAATTTATTCCTAAACAAATTACTGGCACAGGGAGTTGCAGTGATGTACCCCGAACCGAAGTGCAATGCAACAGATTCATACGCCTTCCATGTAATCAAGCACTCATTTTTTCTGTGATTTTCTTTATTCAACTTTACCAGCTTCAAGAGATATCCAGAGAGGCCACAGGAGCAAGAGCTAAACAACCTATGAAGCCAGACAAACCCTCAGATATTAAACAGAAATACAGAAATTAAGATCTGAGCAAGCTACCCTGTTTTTAAACACATCCTATACCACACTACACAGCAAATTCATATAGATACATAAATCACAATTTATTTTAAAAAACAAACCAGTTACTATATTCCTAAGGCTGTAAAAATTAAAAAGTGTTGTCTGTACTTTAATTAAAACAGTATCTGTTTGTTGTGAGCATATATAATAATTTAAATCACCAAACACCTAGGTTTTGTAATATTCACTAACAAAAAACCCAAAACACAAACGCCAAAACACAAACAACCACTTCATCAGGGGAAGACCTCCAAATTATCTTCTGTTCCTACTCTTGACTTTCATAAACTTTACTCCGCTTACTCACATTGAATACCAACGCAAAATACAGGAGAAATCACAAAACTACATTGTAGCTGAGGTGGCTTTTTTTAACCTTTGTACCAATTTGGGGAAAAAATAGCTAGCAAATATCTCTCTAATAATCATGTCATAATCTAGAAATGACCTCAAGTTTCTTTCTCCTAAGAGCAACTTGAAAAATATTTTGTTGTGAAAGATATCAAGATAGAAAAATATTCAAGAGCTTCTTGCCTAGAACTGCAAAGCTTTCAGAAAATTTACCAGAGTATTTTTCACCTACTGTTTTATATAAGCAAGCAATGCCTCAACTGGCCATGCAGCTGTAATTGTCACTAGTTCAAACCATGGTGTTCACGTGTAGTTCACATTAACTCCATATAGCGTATATGCAACTGCAAAACTGCTTTTCAAGCAGTAATTCTTACTCACCAAATTGGCATGCAATGGCTTATTTATAGACTCCAAAACAAAGCCTAACAATAGCAGTCTGTCATGCAATTTACACAGAGTTTTGGTTTTAAACTGCAGCTTTGCCCATCGCCTGCCATTGCTCCACACAGCCCTGCAGCCAGGTAACCATTCTGGATATAAAAAACCTGACACTAACAGAAAGCAACTTGAACCAGTCAAATGCTTCTGGCCTTCTACTGTAAGATGCATTGGTTCTTTCCTTCTTACCATGGAAGGTACCTGCCTGGACTAGAAACAATTTAATATTAAAGACAACCAATGCATTAGTATGCTAAAGGAATAATACATAACCTCCCTCATTCATAGCTTCCAAATGAGAAGTTTTACTCTTCTGTTACGTTCCCATACTAAAACACAAAGTTAGTGAGAAAAAAAAAAAGACAATCCAGTTTTCTTGATTAGTTTGCTCATCATGACATGATCAAGAACATGGCTGTTCCGTGCTTATTTACCCAAAAAGAAGTTAAAATGCTGTTCTAAATACAGCTTACTCACTGGAGTCAACTCCATTAGTAATTAATTCACTCTTCCAACAGCTACTGTGTACCACTGCTGTGGAAATACAGCATCTTAAAATTGTCTCCTTTAAGCAGAGATGCAAAACTGAACACCTTCCCACCTATGCTCCTTACAGATACCACACCTTTTTAGCAGGAGCACCAAGAAACTATCCAAACAAAACTAATGGAATGGGAAGATTGCTGGTCACCTGTGCTTTCAGAAACGTGGAGTTTCATTCAACCATATAGTATAATGTATTTCTGGTGCAGCTCATGTGCTGTCACATTTGACCAATAATCATTTCTGAGGAAAGAAAAAAGCCCCTGTGGTCAAAAATTTTCACTCCATATATGTTGTTTTTAGGTAGAATCCAGAATAGGACAGTATACTTTGCCAGTCTAGAAAGCACATCACTGAAAGGAGATCTCATATACTATGCAAGACCAAAACTAGCAGAACCACAATTGTCCTTATTCCCTCCGCCCACTGAGAACATTTTGGCCAGGCAGAGCTTTCCAGACTTCTTACTTTCTTCTCTTGCTCTAGACAGCCACAATTTGCATTGCTCGCAAGCCTCTTACAAATTTTGTGTGCATGGCCTCACAAAAATGCATCTGGCCCACCTCAAGTACAGCAAGCATGTCTGAAACAACAAGGTGTCTTCCCCAGGTGTTTCGTCCAATTACACCAACATATTTTAAAACACTTAAAAGCAAATGAAATCGTAAGTCTGACTAGCAGCATCGAGTTATTTTATTACTTCACTTACCTAAAAGAGCAGCAAAAATAGGAAAGCGATTTGGATTCAGGTCCAGTTGCTTGGCAACTTCATGCATTAGGTATTGGCTTGTTGTGAGACTTTTCCCATTACGGCTCAGTTTTAGGGCATGGGCACTGAAATAGTAAGGGATGTTGCACAATGCATAATCGGAGTCATATGCAACCAAACCATGGAAACCTTTTTCTCTGCAGAAAGCAATTACTTCTTGATGATGATCCTCAATGCTCTGTGCAACCTAGAGTGGAAGACAGAGTAATTAGCGACAGTGTTAAATCACAGTACTGACTTATCACAAGTATTATGATATAGCAGGTTTTTCTAAAACTATAGATGTGCATTTTAAACACTTGCATTACATGTACAGTAATTTAAAAAAATCCGATGACACAGCACACAGAGACAGGAGGGAAGGAATGCTCAGAAGCACAATTCAAAGTTCTAAAAACCTAGTCACTGAAGTGGCACTAGGAAGTACTGAACTCTATGAAGAAACTGTCCGTGAACAGAAATGCTCAAACTCTACAACCCATGCCTGTATTAACTGATGGCGAAAATCTTCAGACTGTGTATACTTAAGCAGTTCAGCAAGCTAAGACACCCTCTCAGAAAGCATTCACATGAGCACTTTCGAAGCTTTGCGACCCTGTTTTAGAAGGAACAAACATAACCCCAGAGTAACAGGGTAACTTGCTTGACCTTTCAAATGTCTACCTCCCCATGTTGAGCCAAAGTTTTTCCTCTTTCAAACCTCTACAGCCTATTAATTTATGCACAGCTGCCTCCAACAGTGCAAACTGCTTCACATTTACAGTCCAAGTTTCACCTCCCTGCTCACATTGCCTAGAAAACCACATATTTTAGGTTATGGCAATCAGAGACTAGAACAGACATGTTGTGCCACGGGCCAATTCCTAATGTTGGAAATATAAAAGTAACTTTCTTACCAAGAAGATTACACCAAAAGCAAAAAACCCCACAATGAGAGGTTAGTACCTACAGCCCTTCATTTCCACCACCAGGAACCATTCCAACTACAGTTTGCACAGCAGCACAGAAAAATAAAGGGAGTCGAGTGCTTTTGATGCCTGATGCTTTTATCATCCTCATATAATAAACATTTGGTGATTCAGAAAGCCTCGCAGAAGTTGTGCATTAATATAACCAACCCTCACCAAATACTCAAGTTTAACCAGGTAGAGAGTAAGCTATCCCGAAAGAGACTAGTATGAAACTATTAGCTTCAGTCTCCACAGTACATACAAATAACTAGTTAGTGCCGGTGATGCAAAGCCCTGCAGAACATGTCCGAGGGTCCTACACCTCTACCACCTGCTCCAATGCCCCAGTTATCTACCTCCCAGCAAACGGTTTCTGTCCCAACAGCAAGTTTACAGTAAGTCTTCCTTTTCTACTCATGCCTTACACGCTCTGAGCCTGATGGTCTTCTGGTGAGGTATGTAGAGTTCTGCTTTTCCCGTGTAGCTTCGTGAGAGGTTCCCTTTCACACAAAATCCTGAGCAGCTGAACAGCCACCACCTCAATGAGCTATTCCTGCAAAGAATAACCAGCTCAGTAAGCTATCTCTACTCCTAATGCTACCACCTTATAGCCTGAAGAAAATGCTGCTACTTCTGAAACACCCTTGATGAACTATACCAGAGTGGTTTTGAAATTCAGTTTTGTTCACAACAAGAACAAGCATATTCATTTTTCTAATAATGACACTGCCAGTTAGCATAATGTGTGCCTGCTGTAAACAGAGCTGGAAACAACTTTGCAAAAATGTAAAGGTATCAGATTTATGCAGTTCTAACTCAAGGAGGGCAATTTAGGTTTCTCAAACACACACACAACTTTTACATGTTTCAAATTAGGAAAATCCCCCAGAATTTTTTTATTATTAAGGGCAGATAGATTTAAATTGCACACATATATCCAAAAAGCAACATCTCTGCATGCGTGCCAGCCACAGATCATCTATAAAAACCAAAGCAAGAACTCTTCTTGCAGCACTAGGTGTGCCGTGGGTGTGCAGACAATACATGAGGAAACTCGGGTGTGCGGCCCACTCTGATCTCCTACAAACTCTTTTCTCTCCCTTCACAGCCTTCAGCTCCCTCCCTCCCCATTTTATAAAGCCATCTGGCGCAGCAAGCCATGAGCACGAAACTGCAGTACATTCAGGCAATACCAGAATCCGTGTTCAAATAATTGAAGTGTCAGAGGGAAGAGAGCTGTATTTACCCAGGTACAGTTAAACTGCAACATAAAACTCTAACAGGATGAGTCAGAGAAATAGCTTACAGCTCTCACAAAAGGAGAGAGGCCAAAGATGCAACTATACCCAGGCAACAAGCACAGTTCATAATCAGCCCAGGGAGGGGGGGACACGGAGGCAATCACAGCCAGGAGCTTGGAGTCTAAATCTTGCGTAAACATTAGTGATGCTGGATCAGAAAGAGAGAATCCTGTCTGAGTAAACAGGCACATGCACCGGTTAGATACAGAGAGCAAAATAAAGTCTCATCAAAGTATTAAAGACATTAAGAGCTCCACTGCTTAAATATTTAAATTTTAGCAAGCCTGCTTTGCATAAGTGTTTCTTTTAAGAATTATTCCACCCTGCCCCCAACAGAAAAAATACCAGATCACAATTAATCTAAGAACCCGTAGGATATTTGTTGTAACTTGGAGGAACCTGTTATTTTTACATCCTGCTGAAACCATCTGCAAGTGATTTATAATTGTTCTGGATGGAAGATATTACTCTCTTTCTCCCCTCTAATTACCAAAATAGATCAAATTCATAACAACCAGTTCCTAGCTCTGCACAGAGGCCTTCTCAAGACTCAAAATGCTTCCTGAAAACATGAAAATCAGTTTCATATTCTGAGTTAATCCACATTCTCAAACTCAACTTCTCAAAACAAAGCGAGAAAATGCTACAGTTTTGCAACTGCTTTATGCTTTTTTTTTAAACCCAACACCCATATATGCAAATAAAAAAATTAAAATCACACCTTCGAGATGCATTTGCTCGTTGCCCACCAGGAGGGTTGCTAGAAAGCGAGCATGAGGGAGAAGGTGAATAAAACTGGAGTAAGGTTTAAGGAAAGAAAAATGTATGTAATAAAGCAAATTTAGGAAGATAATAAATTGTGCAAGAGAAGAAAACCAGAAAAGGAATGTGATTTAAGTTCAACAATATCTTTGATGAGTATTACTGCATGTTACCAGTATAACCACAAAAATCAAATCAATTAAAACCAGAGCTACCCAGTTGCTCAGCAGCTGCTTAGATGAAGCATCAAGCGGGGACTGCCCATACCCCTCCCATCCCCAGGACAGCCAGCCTGTTCAGAGAACCAGTGCGGCTGGGATGCGCACAGCACTGGTTTGTGATACCAACATTCCTACAGCAGCAAACGCTCCCCACCACACACACCAGGATTTGGTAATGGGTGCTTGCCAACTCCCAGCACTAACTGAAAGCAAATATCCACCCCCAAAACCTTCCCCATCAAAACTGTGAGGTGTGTTGCATTTGCTCTTTTAAATGACAGAAAAGGGACGCAGTTTGACATGTCCTCTCACTCCTAAAACTGTTTCCAGAGATTAAGAATAAGGCCTATTACTGAGAAACCGTAAAGAAGCTAATGCCGCAGCTAAGCTTCAAAGTAAACAAAGTGCTACAGGTGACACCGTTGTCAAATGTGGCAGCCTTTGGATGTCATGTGCTGCAACAGAAAGGAGCCAGGCTGGAGACAGAATGCATGCTGGAGACTAACATCTAGTTCAACACACCACAAGGCTGTTACAAATACCAAATTCCTATCAATATCCAAACAGCTGGCTTCCTGTTGTGTACTATGCAATTCAGTTTCACATTAGATGAACCATCAAGTTTAACACATTGCAAGAAAAATTATTTCTCATTTTACTGGTTTACTTATGATCTCAAAGTCTCAGTAACAAATCAGGGAATATTCACAATGCGCCTGCAAACAGATCAAGGTAAGTACCTTCTCCATAAGGTCCCTAAAACTTTTTGCTTAAAGAATAAAAGTATTTCCTAGCTACAAAAGGGGAAAAAAAAAGAAACCTGTTGAGAGGATGTTTTTCGTATCATTCAAATTCCCACCATCATTCATACCCAAAACACGTACACGACTTTGCTTCTATGCCGACCAGGAGAACAGACTACTACAGCAGACACGGCCAGAGCCTCTTCCCTTTAACCAAACACCAAGCCCAAAGCATGGTGGTTAGTGCAGCTCGAGGTGTCCTTCGAGACTGAGCTTTGCCTCTGTTCCCAGTTCATTCCGCATACATTTCACCCTGTATGAGCCCAGCTGGGAGCCACCATAGCGTGGGACTCCCACTGCCTGCCTGGAACACATTCCTGCAAAAATGGGTCCAGCCGAGCAAACAGGACGCTAGGAGGGAGCAACAACAACTCTCGTTCTGTTGGCAAAACTAGGAGAAACTTCACCCAAAGTCACCTTTTGATCAGCTACTTCGAGAGACACATCTTTACCCCAGGACTGCAACCCAGCCAGAACTTTTCTCCTAATCCGTCGAAAGGGCTGTACAAAAGCCAGATAACGTTAAGCTGCTGCTAGCGATCAAGCTTGCAACTCTAAAGGTTGCATAATATTTTTCTACACACAAAAGTAATTTACGATAATAAAGCCTACAAGTATGCACTTCGCTCCCGCTGCTCTGCTCTCCCTAGCGGGAAAGCAAGCAAGCAACTCTTAAAATTGCAGCTTCATCCCGGGGCTTGTTTTTCTGGCGTCTTGTGTTTCAATATACAGAACCACTCAGCTTAACAGAAACCATCATAAATCAAAAACACTGTACAGAGAGATGCGACACGTTAATGTTCAAGCGAGCTTGGAAATCGTTGTCTCGGTGTCAGCACAAGATCACCATAGACCCCCAGCTCCTGCCTGAAGTGGTGTTGATATTAACAGAAAAGAGAGGCTCCCCCTTAAAACAAGAAGTTTAAATGAAGAACTGTCAGATGGCTGCTCCCGACCCCGCAAACTGGAAGCGTTTGCTGTTACGGAGTAAGGAATGAATTACTCTACGCTTGATCCAAAAGCCCATTTGAGCAATGCCGAGCAAAGCCCTCACCTTCACAGACAGAAAACTCAAACCTCTGCGTTTTGGAGCAAGCGATTTCACCTTCACCGCAAGTTTAAACACATCGCCTCAGAAAGGAACTTGTTGCAGATTCACCATGCGCGATAACTAAACTGATTTTTTTTCTTTTTCTTTTTCCTCCCTGTTCGTCTTAATAATTAATTAGATTACGACGCTTTCAGCCAGCCTCTCCCACCCCGCGGTACCAAAGGTCCCAATCTCACCACCCCGAACGAGGGAGGGGGAAGGCCCTGGGCAAGAAGGGACATTTTGAGTGAACGGAGCGGCGGCCCCGAAAGAACATGGAGGCAAAAAAAAGCCCTCCCTGCTGCTGGGCCTGGCTTCACAGCCAGGGGAATCCGGGAAGCTCTGGGTGCTGTCGGTCGCCCCGCCGCCCCG
>VZTU01013045.1:0-15505 GCA_013400835.1 Zapornia atra
TTTTAATAACAGCACTTACTGAATTGATTGCAAATATAGATGAGGTCGTACAAGAATACAATCCATTGTAACCTGTTTAATAATACTTTTAAAATACAATTTTATTTCTGTTAAAAATGGCCATAGCACATGAATGAGATTGCAAGCTTAATTAATTACATTAAATTTTTAGGTTTAATTAGAGTAGCTCTTTTGAGACTAAACCTTTTACCATTAGGCCATTTGAAACCTATGAGATAAAAAAGGAAAGGTTCTTTCAGAATATTATTTACACGATTTTAATTAATGATTATAATCTCCATGGTCATTTTTGAAAAGGAGCATTTAATCCCTCAACCAGTTTTCATGATTTACATTTTGCAAAAACATGTAAGCCCTGCAGGCTTATTATCTCAATTTTTTTTTCCAAACCAAACTTATTTTAAAAGAATTTTATTTTGTTCCTGCTCCAAGTCCAATTTCCTATCATAACACCTGTTTCTCATGCAGAGTGAACTGATTGGTAGAAAAGTAAAGTTTGCTTCCTTTTGCCAAGACAGAACATAGCCCTTGGCAAGGTTACCTTTGAAAACAGTTTTTCATGCAGAGACCGTATACAAGCACTATTGCTGTTGCCAAGATCCTCTGACTAATGAAGGGTCGGAGCAATAGTGTATTCTTTCTCATTGCTGGCGGCACGTATATGTAGCATTTCTTCTGAGAAAAGGCACTCTAGCATTTCAAACAGAAGCTAGAAGTTTAACCTTCTAGGAGGAAGGTCGGTGTTAGTTTTTATTGATAACATAGAAGAAAGCAACTGTATAGGAATATGAAAGATAAATTCTATGGCAAGCTGAAACTCTTAAAAACAATGAGTTTTCAAATGGTTTTTAACAAAAAATCAGTTTGAAAACTTTCATGTTTACAAAGTTACTTTTTTGAATCTCAGAGCAGGCTTATGCTTAGTGTTCCATATTGATGATTTGGGGAACCAATTCCTAACTAGGAAGGATTAGCATATAGACTGAATTTAAAGGTCAGAACTTCAGGAGCTCACTTACAGATTATTTTTTTCTTTTTTCCACTTAATGGAAAAATGTGTAGCAAAAAAAGATTGAATATTCCTCTTAGAACCAGTTCTGTTTAGAAACCCTGACTATTAAATTTCCATTTTTTCCAACATGTGCAGCAAATAATCTTTTCTGTGCGTTGAATGAATACTCAGGTATCTTCTCAGATTTTTAAATAAAAGCTTCCAGTAAAACATCCTTAAAATGGATAGGTTGTAATCTGTTAAGAAGCCAGGAATTTCTAAAATAAAACTTTAATTAAAATATTACTGTCTTACAGCTGTAGAAACATAGACTAAATATATATTCTAGTAACAAATGAAAAGAAGATGAGTGAAGTTATTTCAGGTAACCAAATTAGCAGATTCTCTGTGAGTGTCCTCAGATAGTTAATAAAAGATATGAACTCTTAGAAAGTTCCCAGTGAACTTTTTGCATATTATGATTCTTAAGAGACCATAGTAGTGCATTCACATGGAGTACTCTACATGGTGAGGGCCTTAGTTAACAGTGGCACTCAGTGATTAGAATTGGGTGCATGTTAACAGCGACTGAATTCTCCTTTGATAGCTCTGTTTTCCCAGACAGTTAATTTTTAGGAAAAACCTTGCTTTATGTATCAATTACACTTAGCTGGTTGCAGGAGACATTATTTCCTTTTTTTTCCCCTGTGATATCTTTATACAGAAAAAAAGATACTTGGTGGGGGGCCAAGTGTACGTTTCTATACTTCAACTTGTTATAACTTATTCTAATTGTAATAGTAATGCTGATAATTTTTCATTGTAAATAATTTTTTTTTAGTAATCAAAGCATCTCTGTCTTGTTTCTTAGCCTTAAATAATGACTGTGTTTTGAAATTTACTCTTAAGATTGTTGTAAACAATCTTTGGGTTTGTTTTGTTTGTTAGTTGTTTTTAAATTGATATTTCACTTTTTATGTAAACATCAGTACTGAATATGTAAACTGAGGAGTTCCTGTGAGATACAATTTTGATACTGCACCTCTTTGAGTCATTACAGTTACTGGAGTTTTTGCTTTCAGGTACAGATGCACTGGCAGTATGTGAGTTGGTGCAACAAGCAGCAAAGTAGACAGAGAAACTACTTTTTTTTCCCTTCTTTTAAAGCGCTAACATAGTGAAAGTGTAAACATGCCATCATACCCAGCCTGCATTTCTAGACACACAGGAAAATTAACTGAAAACAATGAGTTGCTATCTTTGAGCAATGGTAACCACCTTTCAGTGCACTTGAAGGAATACACTTGAAGAGATGTTAGGAGACAAACGGGCAGGCTAAAAGAGACAGCAATAGCTTTCCTTACCAGGGCAAGCCCATGGTTGCAATCCTGTTGAAAACAATGGTATTTTTCGTAACAAATCTGAAAGAGGTCAACTCTAAATTCTCTGATAATCTAGTATTTTTTAACTCGAGTCCAGCCTTTTCTATTACATCTGAACCGTTCCTTCTAAATGGGAAATTTGAAATGCCCTGCACTGCTATAGAATCACAGAATCTCCTGAGTTGGAAGGGACCCATAAAGATCATCCAAGTCCAACTCCTGGCTCCACACGGGACCAGCCAAGTCAGAGCATATGACTGAGTGCATCATCCAGACACTTCTTGAACTCAGTCAAGCTCGGGGCTGTGACCCCTTCCCTGGGGAGCCTGTTCCAGTGCCCGGCCACCCTGTCAGTAAAGAACCTCCTCCTACCATCCAACCTAAACCTCTCCGGTCTCAGCTATACACTGTTCCCTCAGGTGTGAAGGCTGGGTACCTGCCCCTTCGCTCCCACTCTTCAGGAAGCCATAGACTGCCAAGAGGTCTCCCCCGCAACCTCCTCTTCTCCAGGCTGAACACAAAGATCTCATTGAATGGTACTCATAAATCTATCCTATTTATGTGTCTGTCCTGGAGAGTGTGGTATCTCAAAACCTCAAATGTAACTAGCCAATATAGAGAAAATCCTCCAGAGAGAAATGAAGAGCTCAAAGCTACCTTGAACAATGTCTTTTCCTTACCTATTACTGAATATAATGAGAGCCTGATTATAAAGGAAGCTTGGCCTTTCTCAAGCTTTGTCAGTATCCCTCGTGATACTCAAATTCTTGCTGGACCAATATACAAAATGCATTTTTTTAACTAGACACCTTAAGGTTTATATTTCAAGACTCACAAAATTGCTACTATACTCATTTTATGTAACTTGTAATTTTGTAGAAGATGTAGTAAAATTTGTCCGCATAATAGAAATTGAACCCATGTTTTTAGATTCAAAGTGAATGCAACCCTTATAAAGAAGCTGCAGGATGCTGTTTCTCTTTCTTCAGACTTGTCCTGATTAAATAAAACTGTTCCATAACAAGTTCATGGATTGGTTGTTGTATTTAATACTTCACTGAATCATGCGCCATTCATTTGAAACTGTCTTCGCTGTTAACTTGACATTTACATATACCACAGTGTGAAGTGTGTCAAAAATAATTTTGTGTGCTAGTAATGATCTTTGTGCTTAAAATTACTTGTGTCTTGACTAGTGGGATAAGTAGTTTATTCTTTCAGGTTTTTTCCAGGTAGAATTTGGTATATAATTTCCAAATCAAGTACATTTCCTTGCTTCATCTTCACTGGTGCAGCAGACATGAAGTGCTTGCTTACAGTGAGCCATATATATTCTGTTACATGTATAAAAAAAAAGTACTGTAAAATCTTGAGCCTGCTATTGGTATCTTGACTTCAGATTTTAATTGGGTATTTACTCTTGGGGCGTGAGGCTGAAGTGAACAACACCATAGGAGCAACACTGTTTCTTAAGCAAACTTAATTAATCTTTCTCCAGTTTTCTCACTTTTTAGTAATTGAGTAAATTGGAGCCATTGCTATGGCTGTGTGATAAACAAGGTACCACCCGTTATGGTATAACATACGGTAATTCTCAATCCTTAATGTGATAACCAGTAAAATCTCTGCATTTATGCAAACAAGTAGCAGCATGAGTTAATTATGCATTCTAGACGTTGAATTAGGTACTTAGTTTTGTCACTAGATGTTTACGGTAATAGTTTTATACTTTCGGTAAGTTTTCTTATACTTTATTTCACACTTTAATATAAAGAAGTGACACCTGTAGCACATATTTTAACATTTCCTGCAGTCTTGTTCAACATAATACATTTGATGACCAAGGCGGTCTGTTAAACAGAGGTTTGCAATGGCAAGGTGAATGCACTGAATTTAATGCAGAATCACAGACTGTGGCAGAGATCTTGGGGGGATCCGCTGGTTTGAAAGTAGGGCCTTAGTCAGATCATCAAGGACCCTGTCAAGCTGAGTGTTGAGTATTTCCACTGGGAGAGATTCCACCATGTTTGGAGAAACTACTCGTATGGTTAAGGGCTCTCAAGGTTGACTTGGTTTCTTCCCAGTGGAAGAATTTTAAAAATACATAAGGAGAGAGGAAGCAGTGAGATTTGTCTCATTCCCCACTCTTACCCTACTTGCGCCCCTGGCAAAGAAAAGTCCTAAATTATAAAACTCTAACAATTAGTTAAACACATTTCAGGGGAAGCAAGTTGTTTTAATATTTCATCTGACTTTGATTAAAATTGCAGTCAAGAACTGGAGCTTGTGTGTTGGTTTAGTTCTTTATGTCAGCAATGACAAGTTCAATCATATTTTCAGTCATCTTTTAATTGTTAGTAATTCATCAAAGAAAAATCACTACTCTGAACAGCAGTTCTTCAGGGAATTTGCTGAGATGTTCCCCAATTTCAAGCAGTGTCAAATACCTCCTATTAGAAAAGTAATTATTAGACATTTTTCATTATGTTTACAGAGCAGTTCAGAGTGCTTACAAATTTTGAAATACATAGGTCATAAAAACTATTGGCTTTACACTCACATTATTCAAACACAATTTCTTGTTGCTAAATATACAATACAAATGCAGCTTTGAAAAACTAAAATAGTTTTTCTACATTTAAAACCATCAACAAAAAACAAAGCTAATTTACTGCATAATTTTTTACTGATGTAAGTCTACTTCTGTGGATTTTTTCTGAGAAAGTGTTTTAAGATTTGGCCTTTTAAACTTTTTCATGCTAAATGCTAAATGTGTAGGACACCAGTAAACTAATTGATATTAAAGCTGATTTGACCAGAACTTTGTACTCTTGCTTACATTGTATTTAACACGTTCCATTTGTAAATTATATATTTTAGAATGAAAATATTTTTATTTCTTCTGTATGTTAATCTTCATAGATATTTCGTTGCCAAAGGAAGTGTTCCCAATACATTTTTCTTGGTCTTAAACTTCACTTAATAATAGAAAAATAAAGTTTGGAAGAAAAATGCTATTAATGCAGGTAATACTCATTTGGAAGAGCTTGTTCTTGACCACTTCGGTGTTAGAAACCGTATGGTTTTCTGTGGCAGTCTCAAGTCGAGTATCAGCCATAGCTCAAGTATTTGTAAAACTGGCTTTATGATTAGAACAGTTTAACACTGCTTTTGAAAGACGTGGAGTTTTTACAGAAAATTGCTTGTTAAGACGTGTTTTTATAACTTATCAGTTGTCCTGTTCCAATATTTTATTTACTGCACAAAACTGTAACAAAAGTTCATTAATGAGGGCATTGGTTCATTTTATAAGGTTCTCCATAAATCATCAGCACGTGTATAAGCCCTTGATCCGAAGGTTAATTTATACTGTTCTATCTTAATGCTTCATAAGCCCTCTCGCCATAGTGTTCTGAGGATTCTTGTTGAGATGCTGCTTTTATTGCAGTTCAGATCCCTGCTGTGCTCCCATATTTTGACACAATCATTTTAAGAGATTTTTCACAAGCTACCTGAATAAGGCCTGACAAATCAAGTACAATTTATGATGCTGCTCCTAAAACAAAGTATGTACAGCTCTGGAAGCTTGTTCTGACCTCCTAATGTCCAGATACATTCTCTAGCATTCATATTAAAATTTTCTGTGTGTTCTTTTTAAAGTTTGTTGAACCCTCATTTTCATAGGGTGGTCTTAGAAGATTTTGTAAAATGAAATGCCTCACTACAACAGCGTTTGAACTAATTTTTCATAGAATCATAGAATAGTTTGGATTAGAAGGGGTGTTAAAGATCATCTAGATCTTGCTATGGGCAAGGACACCTCCCATAGACCAGGCTTCTTGAAGCCTCATCCAGCCTGGACTTGATACTTTAGTACCAAAATGTGATGCTGGTCTTCTCAGGCCAACTACTGTTGTATTCCTGTATTCAACCTAGTACAACATATTTTAATGCACTCTTCACAGCACTACTGATGTATCTTATCATGTTGCTTTCTCAAATAAAGACAACTGAGAACACCCCAGCCATCACTGTTTTCTCCTTGCAGGTATTTTGAGCTTGGGTTTTTGTATTGTTGAAGAAAAGCTGAAGAATAAAACGAGTAATTGCTATTTGAGGGCAAGAGAATAAATATTCTGACTATTTATTAGAAGAACACAGTGAAGTGTGA
This sequence comes from Zapornia atra, assembly GCA_013400835.1. Classification (NCBI taxonomy): domain Eukaryota; kingdom Metazoa; phylum Chordata; class Aves; order Gruiformes; family Rallidae; genus Zapornia; species Zapornia atra. Next base: position 6,566 of record VZTU01013045.1, read on the forward strand.
GTTCATTCCTTAGCAGGAAATCTGAGCAAATAATGGATACTTCAAAGAAAGCTGAAATATTTAGTGTCGTTTACAAGCAGTCAGCATTGATGTCCGGCTTGTGCATGTTTTTTTCAGCTTAGCCTGTGCCTTGGGTTGTTTTCCTGAATGGAGAAATAAGCTTAGGGAGAGGCTTAAGAGCAAACTCCAATAGATTCTGTAGTTAATCAGAAAGCAGCAGTTGGCCAGTGGGCAGCAGGAGTTTGGGATCTGCAGCTGCAGTATACAAGCAGGCAAAAAATAAGCGTGAAGTTAATACAAGTACTGGATATTTTGCACTGAATAGGCAAGTTACCGGGCAATATAAAGCAGGATAAATGAGGTTTCAGAGTAGTAACCATTGGGTGAGACTGGTTGTTGAGCTCTGAACTCATTTAGGAATGGATTCTAAAGGCAAATTGAGACCAAAGGGCTAGAAAGATTGAGGACCCTCAGATTAATGCTTAGACAGTTTTTTTAGTGTGATGAAGGTCTGTGCTAAAGAAGCCAGGTGCTCGGACCATGGGAGCCAGTTTGTTGAGGTATGCACAGTTGTGTCTGTGTTAACTGCAACTAGGTGATCTGTTCTGTTGACACGGCATGCAAACCTTGCTGCCTTGTAATTTTTCACCTGTGATGTAGGAAAGTGCTAAAATAATCTAGGTGCTCGTTCAATATGTTCTTTATGGGACATAAAATAATAAGATTAGTGACGTTTGAATTTCGATTGCAATAAAAAGAAAGGCCTGCTTACTGTATTTTCTCAGCCATTTTATACCTTGCTATATTACTCATCTCAAGGTCTGCCTCTCAGTTTTCTGCTGAATTGTGTAATCATGTCTCCTCTCCTTCCTGAACCTTATGCTATAGTAGCTTGAGTGATTTTAAAAAAAACCACAAGACCAACACTCTGGGGTGGTTGTATATGTTTTATGATTTCTGCAGCATAATACAGTGATTGTAGAAGTGACGGAGGGCAAAGCACTGATAACCTTTCAGAAGCAGCATAATGTTCTATACCCTGTGACATCTTCTACATTATGACAGTGATCACTGTTATGTGTGTAGACTGACACAGAGCCATAGAAAATGAAACTTGAAATATATCTCTGCTTGGAAGTATCCTGATATATCTGAATTTGTTTCATTCTTAAAAGTTTAATTCCTGGTGATTTCACTTTATTCCTACACGATCTATTGCTGTGTCTTATCTTTACCAGCTGAAAGCATATGTTACCATACAAAAAGAATGTTTCTTACTGCAACTGAAGACAGCCTCACCGTTGATCAAAAGCAGAGAGTATATCCTGTTCCTGTTTTCAGGGCTTGGAGTGGATGAGTGTGCTTAAGTCACCTCTTCACAAAAGTTCCAGCTTCAGTCCTTGCAGATCATCATCTCTAGACTTCTGATCACTCTTCTTGCTTTTCTTTCATCTCTGAAGCAACTGGTCCGAAACTGCAGTCGTTCAGGTTATACAACCTTATGTGATGTTTACATGTTTTATAACAACTTCCATTCATCTTCAGCTTATTAAAAAGTACAATTCACAGGTTTTTATTCCTGAATTATTCCTTACTCTGGTTTTGTTCATTGAGCAGGTAGAAGGTTGTTGTTCAGGGTCGTTGAAGACTTATGATTTATCCACAATGTTTTTTCTTGCTGTTCTTCCTCATTCTGATATATTGTGCTTGCTTTACCAGTAGTTTTCTTTCCCTAATGACTGGAAAGAAAGAAGGAAGAAGAGAGAAGACCAATTACTTCAAGACTTGGAATACTTAAAATATAAACAGTTCATAGTGACTTTCATTTGACCTCTTATTTCATAACAGTTTTCATTCATTTTTCTTCAACTTTACATTCTCAGTCCTCTAGTTAAACTGTGTGCTAAAAAGTCTCAGTTCTAGTTGCCTCCTATGTCAAAAATAGCCACAAGCGCATTACAAAACATCTGGGAATTGTCTGTTCTCTTCTGCAGCTGACTGAAGTCTCAGGTCTCCTAATTCAGATCATCCTTTTCATAAAAAATCTTTATTTGTGATGTTCCTCTCTATAAAATTCTTCCCATGAAAACACAAAGCCCTTGCTCAGTCTGGTTCTGTACTTCAGTAGGTTTCAACTAAATACTCCTGTAGGTTGCGTTACTTTTTTTTCAGTAAATGTCATTTGGAAATTATTGTCTTACAACCTCAAAACATTCAGGAAAAAAAACCCAGACATGTCCACAGTTACTGCAATAATTTTTTATATACTTTTAAACCCATTTGGAATGCAGCATAAGATAATACTAATCTTACTACATAAATATTTGTAATTGTTGCTCTCTTACATTCTTTATAAACAGTGAAAAATCGGTAATTAATAGACTATACTAGTATGATGATTAACCTTAAGTAAATAATAACATGGCATCTTGCTTAAGTTAGCAGACAGTTGTTGATGCAGCTTCTCTTGTTTAATAGAATCTATGTTAAATACTAATTAAATAACCTTGCGAGATGGCCCTAATATTGTGAAAATACAGCTGGGAAGCTTCTTTTGATTCCAGGATTACTGAAGCATACTGCGTATATTTTCATGTGAAAGTCATTATTCATCTTGAACATAGTTTGTATGTTAATGCATTTTCTTTTTCATGTAGGAGTAAATACAATTATTATCTCCTAAATAGTAAAAGAAATAATACTTCAGTTAAGAGAGTGTAGTTTGGGTTTTTTCCCCATAGGTTGTTTCATAGTGAAATTTCTACTTGCATTCTCAGCCTAACATAGTGCATGCAATGATTATGTTTTTGGGGTTTTATGTAGTGGCAAAACTTAAATTCTTATAATGTGTAATCCATATTTAATTGCTTTGAGAATAAACTTAATCAGGTCTTTATGAAACAATGTCCTGGAGTAAAATGCTATTTAGGTTTTAAATTTAAAATACCTATGTAGAGGAGCATTCCATCTGAACCTTGCAATAAGAGGTTTTTTAATGTACTTATTTACAGGAATATTTTTTGTTATATATATCCAGATAGAAAACAGTTGTTCTCAAGTGGAAATTGTTAATTATTAAAGGGTTTCTGCCATTACATAATACTGGATTGAAATAAATGGGTATCATTCTACTTGAATTTAGAGGCTCTTTATGTTATGAAAAGGGTATCCTCAGGATGTTTTATGTATTACAAAGCATGGAATTAAATTATAAATTAAATAAAACCATTATATGTGCCTTAGTCACACAGTAAAACTGATCTGTCCAGCAAACCAGTCAATATGGCTGAACACTGGTACAGTAAGTGTTTTTTAACTAAGTTATACGTATGTTTCAAACAGTAACTCAGTTACAGCATAATATTTTTCTGTGTTGTTATTTAAGATAATGTACATTCCATCTTGTTAAGATTTGTGAAATTATGAATTAGAGATTACAGAGCCTGGATTTTAAAAATTCAGTTAATGTAGAATTTGGGCTGGTTGACAGTTTAAAAACACTGCGTCTCTGTATATAAATACTGTATATCCCTTGTATGTATGTATAGAAGCAGAAATTTAAAACAGCAGCCAGCAGTCTGCTGTCTGGTTCAACATACTTGTGCTACCTGCTTTCTGAAGGAACTTTTTGTCTGTTGCTGACAGCATCACTCTCAAATTGCTTCCCAGGCAGGCAGCTCAGGAGGACGGCTAGTAGGGGGGTAGAGGCAATGTTACAGACCTGTACAGCAGTGTTGAAGCCTGCGTGAGCATGGCTTCTTCAGCTGCAGGAGGCAGAACAGAGCTTCCTCCCTCCTCACGGCCTTCAGCAGTTGTGGTGGAGAAACCCAGGACCTCCGTGAGGCTGGTTGTCCCCAGCTCCCTGTAGCTGCAGTGGCACCTGAAGCACTAGAGTCACAGTGACACTGATAAAAGACAGAGGCTGATGAAAATAAGCTGGTACATTTGTGCCAGTTCAGATTTCCACACCACATTCAACAAGAGTAGTGAGTTTTGTCTGGAAGTGTAAATGTATCATCACTGTCTTTTCCGGGGTAATTTTTGCTTACTTTCAGAGCAAATAAGGTATTTTTATTCTATTATCCTGTACTCCCTCTAGATCATTCGGAGTCAGATATTTGATCTTGGAAACATGAAATTTGAATGGTGAATCTGCTAGACAGATCAGATAGGCAGGGCACAGGAGAAGTTTTTATTCATATATCATGATGATTGAAATAACTTTGATATACTAAATAACTTTAATGTGTTCTAGTGTAACTGTATGCATGTGTTTGTAAGGAGGAAAAACAAGCGTGGTGAGTTAGCAAAATGTGTCTCAATTAGGCTATAAGAATTTGTAATGCGTTTCCCTCATTACAGCTCCTTCCTGTGTGAGGGAAACGCCCCAGCCAGTGTTGTGCCTATCTTGTGTTCAGGGAGTCTTTAGAGGTTCTATGTAACAGTGCTATAGGGAGCAGTCTTCCATTTATCCCTTTTTAAAGCTCCAGGAGCTAAAGCCTTGTCTTGATGGGAATCCACACTGAGGCTGTTACTGGGTTGTGGCGGTTGTGCAGCCAACCAAACAAGAAACAGGGGAAAAAACCCTGTTCTTTAAAAAAAATATTTTCACTGTAGTAAATGGGATGATAGGGGGCAGAATCACTGTGTTTGTTTGTTATTATTGTGTGCCGTAAGTACAAAGTAATAAGCGGAATATAATTATGGAAGTCATAATGTGATATTAACTGTGTAGTTTGATTTATTTATAGAGCAGCATAATTTTGTAAGGACCCCCTTCAGAGACTTTGCCTTCAGACCGAATTTTTTTACACAATGAGGTTAAAAATAGAAAGTATTTATTTCTATAGTTATTAAATGTATTATGCTTCAGGTATCCCTGGAACTTGTACACAACTGCCTCTTAAGTATATAGTTCTGATACATGGCAATAAAAAAGGAAAAATGGAGTAATACCACTTTGCCTGATTGAAGGCAATGTTACCATTGAGAGAATTTGCCCCAAAGGTTTTGCACGTTTCTCAGAAACGCCACATAAGTTACAGATACATTTTGTGTTGAACATGTTTTCATAGAATAGTAAAATATTGATTTTGCTTCTGGCTTCCCTGGGATTGACATCTCATCCCCAGAGTTAATGTTAAAAATAATACTGGTTAAAGGCCACCTCTTCTTTTAATTGTACATCTGGGTATGCCAACCTACACTTTTTAATGTCTAAGCTGCAGTATGGTTACCTCTGTCTAAAATATTAACCAGATAAGTCACTTCTAACCCTATACTAGCAACACAATGGTCTGTCTCCTTTGATGAAATACAAAATTAAAACCATTACTCAAGACAGAGCTGTAATAACAGCATGTATCATTTGACATAAAGCGCTCAAACTTTGTAACGTGCAGAAGTAATATCCCTCTTTGGTCTTCGTTTAACAATTCTGTGCTTTCACAGGCTTTTCAGGAGAACATTTTAGACACTGGAAGTGCCTGGAAATCAAATCTTTATTAAATATTTATGGGGGAGGACACCTAATGACTTCTAGGGGACCCTGCAAAGAGATTCAGTATCCATAGAGTGCACTTATCATTGTTTGTTGTTATTATTATTGTTGTTATTAATTATTTAAGTGCTGGCAATTTCCTCAAGGCTGTACAAGACACAAAAAAATATTATTCCAGCCTTTAAAAACTTTGTCTCAATCAAACCAATGTGAAAAGTACACTAAGTTGCTATGGAACAGACACTTTCTAAAGCAAGCCTGGTTCCTGGGGAGAGCACCTTTTCACATTGCCTCACCCCGCCTCTTTCCCTCTGCCATCCTGGTGTATCCCCCTTGCAAGAGCAGAGGTTGCAGCGGGAGGCAGATGAATGCTGTTGGAGGAGTAAATGAAGGCCACATTCAAGGTAACTGCAGGGACAGCTCTTGCTTCCTTCATTTTCCCTCTGACATCTTGCTGAAGAAGATGGGACGGGACACTGTTCCCATGTCTTGAAAGAGTAGGCCTGTGTACCCAAAGGCTTTCTGGACCTAAGATGCGTCAGGACAAAAGAAAATGGGGCCAGAGGTCTTTGTGGACTGGGCACTTTCAGACTTCCTTTTCTTCCAGAATAGCAGTGTTCTATTGTTTCTGTTTAAGAGTTCATAGATATTTTTTATGCTGTACAGGCACTGGATATTTTTTTGGGGGGCGGGGAGTGGGGCAGGAAGGGAGTGCTGGGGGTGCAAGGGGGCATAAAAATAGAAGAAATTAGCTGCTTGGAATAGTGGTTCAGAGTTATTGTTGCATACAGCAATGTACAAGAGAGACTGATGAGAGCTGAAGGAGATACCAAAAAAAAAGGTGTAGTACCTGATGCTGATGATGGAAAATGGAATATTATTTTTAAGAGCTGTTGAACATCTAGGATAAATAGATCCTCATAAAGATTTTTAAAAGACAAAGTAGACTACAGCAGGCTTTGAAGGACAAAACAATTTTGACAGAAAGTGACACAGTGTAGCATGTGTGTTTCAAAATAGTTAAGTGGGATTGATACCAAACCAGGAACTAGGTATTTTAACATTTTGTGAAGATGGAGATGGGGAAGAGAGAACACTGAATTGAAACCTCTGACCTTAAATATTGAGGAAATGATGCAGAATCAAGTATTAACATCTCCCTTGCATCACATTTCTGTATATTCAAACTTATTTTTTGCAAAACAGACTAACAGAGAAAGAAAAAAAGTGCAGAAGGAAGTTTGAGAATCATCAGCATGTGTGAATTTACTCAAGAACAGAGGATAAAATGACAAAGAATTAAAAATGAGAAACACTGATAAAGTAAAGCTAGAAGAAAGAGAAGGCATCAAAAGATCTGATCACTGAAATCCTAATGCCAAGGGGTGTGCAAGACCTTTGGAGAAAAAAAATTACTGAGAACAAAGTGGCCTCAAGGTTTTTCTAGGACAGGGAAACAGGAGCCCATGAGATCACTTCATTTAAACTAATCTGGAAACAAAGCATGCTAAACTGTAATGCAGGCAATTCAAATGAGAAGCAGCAGCAGATAAGGAGGTGGATATGTGTGTATTAGTTCTTGCATATAGCTCCTCCAAGCTGTGTTCATTACAAGCTGTGATGAACTCAAACCATTGTGTATATTATGTCTTTTACGTTAATTTGGAATTGATTATGGTTTACTAGCACAGTCCAGATTTGTGACTCAGCCACAATGGTATAACAGATCTATGTGTGTTGTTTAATGTATATCTGTCAGTTGGCAAAGGAAAGGCTTTAACTAGATCAATAAAACATTTGCAGTTTGGTGCACAGTTACTTCTGGTTTTGGCCATTATCTGATTTTTCAAATATTATTTAAAAATAGAAAGCTTTAACCTTTTAGAACCAATGGATTCCTATTTCAGTTGATTACACATTTACAGATATTTTAATGTTGGAGAATGTACTTCTTTCAAAACAATTACACTGATTTTTAATACTGCTTTACTTTGTAAAGGAGGACAACGTCCACAGATTTGAACTATCCTTCATGAGTTTAAACAAATCTTTTTGCATAAGAAAGAAAGAAAGGAAGGTAAAAAGCAGGTACCAAGTTTTGGGAGATAAAATTAGAAGTCTTTTTGAAAAATACACCATCATAAAAACGTGAATCTTCAAGATGATAATTAAAACTCACTCTCTCTCTCCAGAGGCATTTGTCAGGTGTACTAGGAATATTCATCACAAAACTATGTCTAAGCTCTTACACCACACTACTTTCTAGGAAACCTGTTTTATGTTTATGTGACTATTGTTAAGTACTCAGCTTCTGACAGTAAGGTGGGGGAACGTAAGCAAAACAGTCTTCGCTTCAGGTATGAAACAATTCAGCAATAGAAATCACCTCTTGTGCCTCACATCTTATTTCTATTAATAAAATGCTGATTGAGATTCAGTTACATCATGCCATTGACTCTTGAGTAGTCCGTCATAAATTGAAATATTCTACCAATCTTGGTTCTGTTTGCTTTTATCTTCAACGTGGAATGACAAATCTCTGTCCCTTTTCCCTACTTTAGTCTGCAGAGGGGTATAATTGTGTGTATATTTAGAATCAGAATTTGCTTTTGTACTAGAGTATCATGAGTAATAAATTATTTTTAATTATGCAGATCTTGGCAATGAACCCCTGAGTACTTCTGAACTCAATCTGAGTTACAGGAAAAGTGGGAAAGTAGTATTTATAGGTTTTTGTAGTGTAAAATGTACAGTATAACTTCATAACAAAAAGGCGGAAGGATGTGATTAATAGAAATTTTATTGTCAAATCCTTGTGAGGGGATGTGTAAGAGTAATTCTTTTGAAAATTAATGTAGTGGAGCATAACGATTGAGTGGTTTGTAATCAGAAATCTTGAGTTACATAGTTATTAATGGTGTATTAAGCATATTAAGTATATATTGCTACTACAGCTGTCGACCCTCCTCTTCCCTTTTTCCTGTCATACAGACTCTCACTTCTGTCTCTCACTCTCATTTCTAGCCCACTCTCCTTCCCCACCTCTCTTTTCCTATTTCTCTTTTTGGCCCTTTCTCTATCATGCTACCCGCTCTGTTTTTGTCCTCTTGCTGCACACTCAGCTGTACAGCAGCAGCTTTCAGACTGTTGGTTGTTAGAAGTTGCAGTAGGAAACTCTGAGAAATTCTGGTGATCTTTTAGTATTTGCAATATGAAATGCAAATAGCTCACCTTACAAATAAATAACCAGGAAAAACAAAACCAAGTGAAAAACTACTCCTACTTCTAAGTTACTGGATTTAAATAAAATTAAAAGGTTGATGTCAAAGCTGGGTTAAAATGGGAAAACTGAAATAACAATTTGATTGCCCAACTCTGATAAGAACTGAGAGTTCTACTGAGGCAAGGTCATCATGCCCGAGATCTTCTGCAGAACAGGC
>VZTU01013048.1:955-42735 GCA_013400835.1 Zapornia atra
TTGAGATCATTAATTAAATGAGGTAAGAATTTAGCAGGAAAACAGTGTGATTAACACAATAACTACTGAAGGCAGGAGAACAGAAATTTTAAAATTGAGGGAAGAAATTTTAAAATAGTGGTGATATTAGATATACAGGGCTAGAAGATTACGAACAGAATCTTCAGCATATCAGTCCTGTATGCAAGGTTATGCAGGGCTGATAAGAATTATTCTTCCTTAGAAGGTGGGATATCTTATATTTAAAACTACTTATGAAGGAAAAAGACCTGAGGAATCATTATTACTTAATCATTCATTCAAGGACAGTGAGACAGTGTTATTTCAATGTGACAACAGACAAATGTGGAGTGTGTGAGAGGCATTTCCCAGACACAACCAGGAAAAAAAAAAGTTGGACTACTGTGGCAAGATCAAATGAGACTCTACTACCCCTGGCCAAAATGCTAATCAAGCCTAGGGAAAGGGTAGCAGAGAGATCAGGAGAAAATAGAGTCTTTTTACTGCAAAGAATTGAGCTGACAGCACAACTTCCTAATGCAGGAAGTAGAACTAAAAATCTCTTCAATTCAGATACAATTAGATTTTATTATTGTTGAAGCAGCAGAGGACTGGATTCAATGACTTGAAAATGCATACCATTCCTATGTCCCTAACCATTTGGACAACAGCATTATCTATGGTTAAAGTTCAAGTATAAAAGTCTAGCAACATAGATATGTGAACCTGTAATAAAATATTCCAGAACTTTCCACCGTATGTACTTGTGTGGTTGGAGACTGCAATGAATGAGCTGAGGAAAGGAAACAGGCAGTGTCAGAATAGTGGTTTATATAGTTCTGTGTATCTGCAGAGATAAATGGCATTGCTTTTTATTGATTATCTGACTATTGGCTGCCAAACATATCTCCTGAAAAGCCCCTCTGCTATGCTATTCTTATGTTCTTTTGCAGGAGGTTTCAAACATCAAGTCACTATCACACTGACACTGAAACATAGGACACAATAGAAGAGCAACTCTAGGAAAGTACTGAAAATCCTGGTGACTTCAACAGGCACCCAGTTCTGAACCCTCTCGGTTAGCTGGGAGAACCACAGTGAATGTCTAACAGAATCAGTTCTTCTGGCAAGAATCGTGGAGCCAAACACACTGAAAAAGTGCATTTCTCTTACTTGGGCTTGATTTTATGTGTAATGTGTCTACAGTGGTAATGGACAACTTCTAAGAATCAGCCTCTCAAATAAAATGAAAAAGATTATGTGTTTCAAAATTATTTGAGGGAAAGGATTGCTTATTAGATTAAAAAAAATCTGTTGTTTTGATTACAAATGTGAATACCCCCATAATTTGTTTAAAGTTTCTCAGTACCTGAAACTCCAGGTTGAATGTCCAGAGAACTCTAACTGAAGAACTAATGGCAGAGGAACACAGGACATCGTCTAAGTGAACAACTTAACTCACCTTCATTGATTTCCCTGCATACTTAAAGGTCTCCACCTCACCTGAGGCTTTTGTTTCAGAGTTTAAACTCTGTCTGTCTTGGAATATTAGGCCAGTGACCAGCCCACAGCTCTGGCTCTCCAGGCTGACACAGAAGATTCACATTTTGAGACACACCATCCTAGTAGAGCATGTTGCAATGCCAAAAGCAAGCCTGAACTCCTGTGTATCCGTGTAGTTTTGTGTTCACCATCAGAAAAATACCACTGGTGGTCAAGAAATCCTGCTGGATGTTTAACATATTTCGTAACAGGACACTAGCACAAGCTCAACTTAGGTCACCAGCGTAAGACATCAAACTCTAGCAAAAGAAAAGATATTCCTTTCTGTCACCCAAGTCTCCTGGGTGAGGGGAAAAGGACATAAATGAACAGAGGGAAAAAACCTGTGCTGTAAATTTGAATGCTATGAAGTTTTATAACTGAGGATTTTTTTCCTTTGTCTTAGTTTTGTAAAACTTCAGTCAGGACATTAAATTAGGTACCAAACCAGCTGGTTTAAAATATTGACCATTTTAATTATGCTTAATTTTCTAACCTTTCCAGATTTGTTAGTTCAAATCTGGGAAGGACTGATGGAATGTGTGTGATGGTTAAGTCCCTACAGCACTGAGAAATAAAATTTTTTGAGTTTGGTCTTTTTTACACACTGACCTTCCTGAGGGGAAATTCTAGAATTTTTGGATCTGGCCTAGGATTTTTCTCCAGTGAAATCTAGCAGGCTACACAACTACTGGAGAGTTAAAGTGCCTTCAGCCTAAACAGGCAGCTTCAGCACCTGTAAACTGTTTGTCTCACATGAAGGGAGACAGTGTTTCAATATTGTATTTATTAGTCTTTCAAACCATTTCTATGTGATTAAATTTATTAAGAAAACTATGGTAATACAATTACAGCGTAATTGCAGTCACATTTCATGTTGGAAGAAACGTTTTCTTCACTAGACACAGCACAAATACATTCTAGGTTAAATTGTGGGGTTCTTTTTATTATACTGCTGGCCACAAAATCCTATAGTAGTTGTTTTTCCAATCACACAATACTCCAGTGCATGCTTTGAGCCTCCTCATTTTCTTTTCCCATTCTGGTTAATACTCTTATATTTATTAGACAGGAAATGAGTGAAGAGAGAATACAAAGGAAGTCTACAAGTCCATGAATAGTGCAGAGAAAGTGAACAGGGAGCAACCTTTCACTCTTGAGTGTAAGACAGAGCACTCAAGAAGAAACAATTAAATGGAAATATGTTTTTATCACCCAACATCTACTCTTCATAGTGAACCTCACCACCACAGAACTCTGTAGAAAATGACTACTGACACGATGCATTCTAAAAAACCTAGGAGAACTTATGTCTACCAGTGGTTATTCAAAAGAACTGTCTGGCTGCCATCCCCATCCGCTTTCCAGAATTAGTTATGAAGAAGGAGAGCCAATCCCTAATTGTCTTGCTCCTCATATTTTTCCCCTAAGCATCCACTACTTGCCACACTGAGGGACAAGATACTAGGCTTTCAGAGTTCTGAGAGATGTGCATGCACAAGGTGCTACTTTTCTTTTTACAAGAGAGATGTTAATGTAAACGTTAAAAATGGAAATGTCACAATTGATTTTCATACCTCATAATAACTAGTTTGCAGGAATTGGAAACCAATTCAATAAAAATTTAGAAAACATTTTTACTGGCAGGAAATCACCTGTCCAAGAACTACTTCAGGGAGACAATTCTCATGTCCAACTACTTTTATATTAAAAACAAATGTTCTGTGGTACTGAAAGCATTTCATTACACAGCTCATACACCTTATCTAGAGGTAATTTCTAACAGATTCCCACTTACTCTGCAAACATAAGTTTCTAGGCACTCTCCTGCCTACCCCAAGAGGAATTTCATAAGTGAACTAAAATCAGTTCAAACAAAATCCATTTTTCCATCACATTACACCCCAGCAAAGTGACAGAGACTGTGATGAAGTTTAATGCAGACTGTTTACAATGTGTTGCACCTCTTTTCACATTTATGTGTAATGTATCAATATCTTTTTACAGGGAAAATGCGTGGTTTGAGATCTAAAGGTTATAAACTATTTCTTACAAGAAACTGGGATAATGTGGCATCAAGTACTCTTCTCTGGTATTTTTATGAACAAGCAGGCTACTTCAGCAGCCAAGTGCATACAATTTCCAAAAATATGTATGTATAATCCAGTATTATGCATACTGTAAAATACCGAAGAACGAATTATGGTTGCCCTGCTGCAGTTTTCCTATGATTTGAAAGGCCAATACAAAGCTCTAGAAGTTTCTTGTGAAATTGAGAAGCACAGTGTGCTTTCTGCATTTCTTCAGCACAGAGGGCTTTGGCCAATGTCAAGGTTTAAACCCAACCAGTAACTGAGAATACACAGCCGCTTGCTCACCCTTCCCATCCTGCCCCAAATTGATGGAGAATGGAAAAAAAGCCTCATGGGTTGAGGTATAGACTGTTTAATAGATAAAAAGGAAAACAATCGTATTAATAATGATAATAATAACACCAACCACTCCAATAATAATACTACAAGTTCTGCACAAATGCAATGGTGCACGACATGTAAAAGGGGAAAAAAAATCAACCCAATGCCCAGTCTGTTTCCAAGCAGCAATCCCACCTTCCAGTTAGCCTCCCCAGTTATATCCAGATCATGACATTCTGTGGTCAGTAATATTCCTTTGGCCAGTCTGGATCAGTTGTCCTGGTGTTGCTCTCCCAGGTTCTGTTGCACCTGGCAGGGTGTGAGAAGCTGAAGAGTTCCTAACTTTGTGTAAACACTGCAACTACCTAGCAACAACTAAAACATCAGTGTCTCAGCACCAGTGTTCTCATGAGATCAAAACAAACTGGTTTTAGAACAACCTCAGAAACTGTGAGTTAATCCCAAGCAGAAAGTACTTTTTGTTCGTGCCCCAAATATTAAGAGAGAGATATTTCTATCAATAGTCATCTGGTAATATTTGGTGCCTGCACTGATATTGTTCGAATAGTGTACGTGCTTTATAATTTCACAATCAAAAAGGGAAAAAAATATTGGCCATTTTTTCTTAAGGGATATCTGACTTATCATTGAAATCTGTACTGCAGAGAGTGTCTGGAAATGCTCAGGACCCAGCCGTTCCCATCAGAGCTGATGTTTTTAGAAGATATTAGAAAATCTGAAAATCAAGGCCAATGGTTTGAGTACATAAACATGGATTAAGGAGCATGGCTTTGACCCCTAATGGGAGGTTATCTTTGCAGTCAGAAAACTAAGAACATTTTTTATTTGTTTCTTACCTCCCTCCTGCCCCAACTAAACTTAGATTCTGCCTGAAACTTGCAGTGAACTTCTTCAGGGTTCATCTTGCAGCCAATATATTCACAGCTGGGAGCCATTCATTCAGACAATAGTTAACATTTAGTTGTTGCTAAAAGGGGTCTAAAACAATAAGTTTGGCTTTAGATGTGGAGTCAGTGTTTTAAAGAGACACCTCGGACTGGATTTAGGCAGACAGGCAATCCTGGAAACAGATTTACATCGTGAAATAGAGTGCAGCACAGCAATCCCTAAACCAGCAGAGATCCAAGACACAAGTTCATGAAGAAGGGAAGGGCAGAGCACACAAGTAGATCAAGCAGCAGAGTTACCTGCATTATGACCTCCACATGCTGCCAGGAACAGAGTTGCCACTCCAGGCCAGGCAGCACTTTTCCATCCAGAATTAGCAAGAGCCAATTTTGCACTCACAAATGTAAACATTCTCAAAGTCAAACAGAAAATTGCAGTTCAGTTATCTCATGCCAGTGTTTATCCCCAGCTTTTTAAACCACCCTATTTCTACTCTCTGGGTGCTTTTAAAGCATCTCTTCCCCCCCTAAAAAGTTGTGCAGAGCCACAACTAGAGCAGAACACAAACATGAAATCTAGAGGCCCCCTCTACAACGTTTAGCTACACTGGGAAAAGCTATCTCATCACAAAAAGTCTGATCTTGTCACATTGCTCCAAACACATTTAGGATTTTATGTCTATCAGCTTCACCAAAAGAAGGGAGGAATTGGGATACCATTTAGGAAACAAAGGATACCACCTGAACAAACCACAGCCAGAAACTATAGAAGCACAGTGCCATCTTCTCCCAGATCCCAGTGACAGCAGACACAGTAGCACTGAGTTGGTATCATCCAAGCTAACAAATGGAACCTCTCAGCATGTTGCAAAGGCAACTGCAGCATAAGGATCTTACAGCACAACGGTGTCCACTTGCCCTACTGCCGGTCGCAGCTACACCACGTACTTCAGCATTTCATGCTACTCCAAGTTGCCCAACACAACCAGTCATCGATACGTTTGGCTTCCCCTTCTCCTTCCCAGCAACTTAACAAAAGACAGTTAACAACTGGGGCGGTTGGAGATAGCTAGAGAGCATAAACAAGGAGGTAAAGCAAAGAAAGAGAGGAAACCCTTTAACGGGCTTTATCATTAAAGAAAATAGGGGGTTTAGTGAGATCATAAGATCACTCAAAGCCTTTATATTGGCCACAGAGGACCTTCAGAGAGACTGCACCTGAACAACCTTGAAGTAAAGCTCTCAGCACTTCTCAACACTCAAGTCTGCAGTTAATTTCTGTATCAATGTATCTAAAAAATAAAAATGATGTGGCAAAGCTTCCACTATCTCCATGTCAGTTTTAATGTAAAGAAGATTGGCACAATTATCACATAAAACCATAAACAGAGACAAATTATGTAAAAACAGCACAACTAAAGGTTGATTGAAATGTTAAAGATCAGGAGTGGTAATATGTAATTAGTCATGATTGAATCACTTAAGACTAACTGTTGGTGCATAGAATCTCAGAGGAATGGGCTGTAATTTTGTAGTTTACTGGTATTTACCTCAGTAAGTAGTTCCCTGAATTACAGTTTTGACTGAGAGGTTTTACCTGCAGTTACTGTTTCTGCAGTCACAGAAACATTTCAAGGACTGTGTTTGGTCCCAACTCCAAAATAACTGCGTCCCTTTCAGGTAATGAAACTGAGAGTCCAGACCAAACTGTATATTCTGGAGTCCTTGGAATTTATCTAGTATGTAATTATGTATGAAGGACCATTAGTTATGGGAGGGGGGAAACCAACAATTATATATAAGCTTTTAGATTTGTAACATTACGGAGCTTACCTTAAAACTCCACTATGTAGTGGGTTTCTTTAACAATGTTTAATTTTCTCATCTTCATGTGTTACTACACCAGCTGAGCAAATTTAAAAAAACAAAAGCGATATGGTGGAGTTCTCTAGGCCTTTTTTGTTTGTTTTAATAAATATAGCTTCAGTACTCTTTATATTTTTATTTCCTAAGCACAATTTCAGTTCCTGAAAAAACGTGGGAAATATTTGCAGGGAATGAAAAAGCAAAGCAACGTTTGAAAGAGCAAAGAGAAAGTGGGAATAAAGGTAATGATTTTATATAGCAACTCATTATTTGGAGTACTTTTTTTTTTCTTAATTTCCCCATGTAAAACATTCAGTCTGTAAATCTCAGGTTGCTTAGGCATCACAACTGATATTCCCAAAAACTGCAGGAAAAAATTACTTCATATTATTAGTCAGCAATACTCATAATTAAAAATTAACATAAAAAAAGAATGAAAGAAAAATTTACATGTGCAGTAGAAATCAATAGAGGATTTTGGACAATAAGGTAATATTTTCTTACGAGATTAAAACATATTTTCCTGGTGAAAAAAATTAGTTCTTTTATCTCAAATTTTACATAATGCTTTTATTTTAAAGCTTTCAGTGTAAGTCGCTAAAGGGGATATTTATCTTACAATATTGTTGCATATACTCTTTTTTTTGCTACGTGAACAGATTTTATAAAAGCTGTTTTCCAAAACAAAAAACCACTTGTACTGTACATATCCACCATACATTAACAGCCATACAGAGGAATATCTGCATTCTCTGCCTAAAGTGCTGAGACAATACAGGACCATATAACACACCTAGAAAGTCACAAGCTATTCCCATTGCAGATCATGGAAGGAAGGAGCCAATTCACCCAACAAGACCAGATTACCTTATTGATTTTCTCTGGTACTCCCATAAGCACTGAAATACTATTTTAGTGTGCATTAAGAAAGAAAAGGGAAATTCCTATCTTTCGACTGCATCCATGGTAAGGTAAGTGCAGAGTTTGGTGTATACTCTAAAAACATTTTTATCAACCCAGAGGAATAAAATAGTCTTCTCCAAAAAAACCATTACCTTAGATTCTGCAAAACAGTCCTGGTCAATGGGAGAAATCCACATCCCTCAGCAGCTGATCAGAACATTAGTTTCCACCATGGGTGTCATGAAGCTGCAGTTGGACCTACTGAACTTCCCCACCTGGACAAGGGACTTCTAGCTCTGAAATTTAATACAGGACAATTAACAGCTGAAGAGTTTTCAGTATTTCATCTCAAGTACTTAATTACAGAACTTCCTATAGATAGAAGTGTCCTTTTGACATGTTTTATTTTCTGAATTTTCTTTCCTGTCCTCTTTTTCATAGTCAGAGCAATTGCAAGGAAGAAATCCTTCACATCACGTAAGAACAGCACCAGAAATCCCAGTTTTTTACCTTCTGAAAAAACAAATGGAACAATTTAATTTGCATTTTCCTGCT
Organism: Zapornia atra; assembly: GCA_013400835.1. Lineage (NCBI taxonomy): Eukaryota > Metazoa > Chordata > Aves > Gruiformes > Rallidae > Zapornia > Zapornia atra. The sequence continues at coordinate 9,144 of VZTU01013048.1, forward strand.
CAAATTACATACATGGCACAAACTCAAAGTGTGGATCCATGTGGATGCCTATACAAAGGAATGCAGGAGTAGCCATAGTCATGATGTGCTTTCTGGCACACCCACCATCCAGGTCGTGCAGATGCTCAGAAGCAGCCTGCATGTGGAGGCTCCTCATGGTCTGAGTGAGCTTTCAGGAACTGACCCGATGCTTCACTGACTGCAGGAAAAGCAAATCTGGTCCCAAGAAGTGCCTCTGAAAGGCCAGGTAGGTCTTTTTAAAGAATCATGCTCAACAGAGAGAGACAATCTCTAATGACAACACTAATTCTTCTCTTTACTCTCAGAAAACATTTCAAGGAGCTTTTGTCCTCTCCACTTTTGTCTTCTTCACACAACCTTTTCCAGCATGCTGTTCAACCTGATATCTTCCTCCCATTTAAAAGTTCCTTTTTTCAAGTAACTACATCAATCTGAGCAGTTCTCAATGCTGATCTGTGACCAGAGCTACTTCTAAAATTATTCTGACCAAATTTAAATCCATAATTTAGTAAGATAACTAACCCTATTTCACAGTAAAGTTGCACCTTTGAAAGACTGTACCATATTCTGGGCTCCTCACCTTAAGAAGGACATTGCGGTCATTGAGCGAGCCTAGAGAAGGGCAACCAGGCTGGGGAAGGGGCTGGAGGGCAAATCATATGAGGAGCAGCTGAGGGAGCTGGGGCTGTTTAGTCTGGAGAAGAGGAGGCTGAGGGGAGACCTTATCGTCACCTACAACTACCTGAAAGAAGGTTGTAGAGAGGTGGGCGATGGTCTCTTCAGCCAGTTGACAGGTGATGGGACAAGGGGAAATGGCACAAAGGTTTAGATTAGATATTAGGAAAAAAGTCTTTACTAAGAGAGTTGTCAGGGCCTGGAACAGGCTGCCCAGGGAGGGGATTGAGTCACCTTCCCTGGATGTGGTTTAAAAAGGGGGAGATCAGGTACTTAGGGATATGGTTTAGCACAGGATGGAAACGGTTGGACTTAATGATCTTAATGGTCTTTTCCAACCCTGTGATTCTGTGATGTTGACCCAAAGGCCAACAGTAAAGAGCAATGGTATGTTTACTCATATCCCAGTCTTCTGCAATTTAGTTATGTTATTCTAAAAGCACATACATAAAAACTCAGATCCATTTTCAGGGCTGCTGGATGGTGAGCATTGCCTGACATTCGCAGACTCTTTGAAACCTGTAGCTATTCACTGGACCTTGGGACTGGATTTTGTTGTTCACTACTGATCACTGTTTACATAAATGTCTTTCCAGCATATTGTCCATCCTTATTTTTTATCTGCTTCAGACTGCTAGGCTTCTGCTGTGCCTACACAAAACAAAAAGAGTGATAAAGTCAATGTTTTTCTTCCGTACGCGTGGCATCTCAGAAAATGAATTGTAGCACCATGCATTATTAGATGTGCAGGTAATGATGTATTCCCCCTGCCAAACTCTTCACAGATAATAAAAATTACATGCTTGTTGCAGACACGCTAATTATGTGCAGTTATAGACAAAAAAAAAATTGAATTCCTTCCTGAGGTGCAGATTAGTTGGTATTGAATGCTGCCTTTGGCAAGGCGCTCGAGAATTTTATTTTCATTTTCTTAGCAGCAAATTAGAAATATATTTGAAAACTATTAAATTTGAAATACAGCCAGTGAAGCTGATGAATTAAATTGATAGTGGGGTTTCTCCACAATCTATTCCTGACTGAAAGGAAGGAAATTATTTCTTTGGCTCACAAAACGTGAGTTCAGTGTTTCATATAACAAGAGTATCTAGAGATGACAGACAAGAGCAGGACTGTGCCAGCTGCTGCAGAAACATATGTAACTACAGTTTCTTTTCAACAGCTCAATAAAAAGTGACTTTGTGTATACTATTTCCTTTACTATTAATAGAAAAGGAACGTCCGGGGTGGGGGTGAGGTGGGGGGAAGACATGGCCGGAACAGGATAGGCCTCTGTCAAGATGAAATTTCTAAATAAGCCCTAAGAAATGCAGGCACATGGTCACAGGTTGTGAGTCAACTCCCGTCTGGCCCCACCATTGCAGAGGACATTATTATCACCGATTCCTCCTGCCTGCGAAAGTCTGAGCTTCCAGGTTTCCACTCCGCTGCGCCAGATTTATTCAGCTGACAAAAGACATGTGTTTCTAATTGGCTCGGCCTGGATTTGGGATGTGGCATGGCACTGACAAAAAAAAAAAAAAAAGAATCAGTGGTAATCTTCAGAAAAATCCTTTTCAAGCAATGAAAAAGTTCAGAAACTGGATCAAACAACTAGGAACTCCCGTATCTTTTAAAAAGAAAGAACTTTGCAGTGCATATCAGAAACGCACGGCTTAATTAGGAGAAAAAAATGCCATGGACATTTAGTTCAAGGGAATGTCCTCTGTGGGTGTACCTATTAGTAGCTGTAGCTACAAGAATCAGAAAACAAAAGTGGAAGCACCATTAAAAGATTAAAAAAATAACCTTCACCATCATCCATCCAAGTGCTGGAAGATTCGTACCTCACATGAAAAAAGGGAAAGTCTCGCCACCACACAAATTGATTGAAGAACGTTTCTGGCCTTTTCTTTGTATCAAGACAGTGGCTTGAGGACCTGGCCCACAATTGAAGCCTCTGTCCTCGGCCCTGCACAGCAGGCTGCAAGTTCACAGCATTGCTGAACTCTGCAATTCTGCAGAACCTCCCTCTCTCAATGCCAGAGCACTGGTTCCCACCTTTCTTCTGGCAAAAGACAGTTTACAGATGATTCAAGACCCAGCACGTGTAATATAGACAAATGGCAGCAGAGCCCCAGGCAGATAAGAAGCGGTAGTGGATGGGGCAGGATAGAAGGGGGCACAATGCCAAAGTTTCAGCTTCATCTGGCAATGTATAAATTACTGAAGACCTAACAGGTAATTCTGGGGCTCAGTGGGACACCATGCAGCTTTAGCAGCTTGTGCTCAGAAGCCAAATAGACAGTGAGCTAAGACATCTTCTCCATCTACATCCAGCTAGTAGTCAGAGGAGACTATTTAGGCTGCACCAGGCATGAGGATTTCTGTGTCTTAACTGGAGTTCCCTGCAACTCCCCATTCTGGAGTGGGAGGTGCAGGGAAAGCTCAGAACCATCTGCACTGTCGGCACCAGCTCGCCCCTTCTTTTACCAGCTCCCCTCTAAAAAGTGAAGATCAGCTGAGGGAAACCAAGTCTAGCTACAACAACATGAAGCAAGATCTTGTTTTCCTTTCTTCTGCTTTCAATGGAGCCCCCACCAGCAGCAACACTCTGTTGGAGCAGTCAGCAGAGAGAACATTTGTCCTTGTGCTCACCCACGCAGTTTAAAGGGAAAGATATGTCTGTGGCCCCTTTCTTTGCCTTGTGCATTGATGCATGTTCATTATTTTATTCTTTCTGTTGCTACAACTTCCTTCCCTTCATAAAGAACATTGCTGGCAACGCCTGTAAGGCAGATCACTCGTTCTGGGCAGAAGAGATTTCATTTGCAATTCCCATTATCATGCTCAGAAAAAAACAACAAGAAAACTCTTAAAGATAAATTCATAGTTAATTATACTTATTTTATAAACAGATCGTCAATTAGCACATGTAATTTAGATTACAAGAAAAAATAATGAGAGAGCACTGCTTAGTCAATAAACAAAAATATATGTTAGGCTGTATTATTGTAAACCACTTTCATCTATTGGAAGTGTTAAAGGAACTGGCAGGCTACGATACAATTAACTTCCAAACACAAATTAAACTTGGATACAGCAAAGTTCTCTGGGAGGAGGGCACAATCACCATTTCCTGAGTTGTTTTTCCTCCCTTCTGCTCTAAACTCCCTTGTTGCTTTGAATTTTTTTCTTCACAGGACTCACACATTAGGGAAAGTTTCCATTATGTGGAAGGGACAATGGCATGATTATAGTGAAAGCCCTTTCAAAACACACAAGTAAAAACATGTTAAAAAATAAAAACAATGAACAACAACGTTTCTATTCCTTGTTCAGTTGGCTGAACAGCATGCAAAATCCGTAGCCAGAACTACCGTTGGTTAATTGCCTGTATCTCTGCAAACCTCCTCTGAGCCAAATACAAGTGCTACCAAAGCATTAAAATAGCCAATGTGATAAAAGTCTATATTTAAATGTATTTTAAGAAAACTGCTTTGGATAAACATTCTTCATGTCTTTGGCTGTTGGTACGTAAGTGAAAATTGTCAAAGCGTGTCCAGGTGAAGTAATATTATAGGGATTTATAAGAAGTTATATTGAGCAGTATTTTTTCTAGCTAATCATTTGGTGAGTATTGCTTTTTAGACATCTAAATTGCCCAGCTTCACCTTGAATTTATTAAGCTACCTATGTGGCACTCTTGTTTGGTCAGATATCCTTCCCTTCCAGCCTTCTCTGTTTACTTATAGTATAACTACCCTTATCAGAAAGGTACTAACGAGGACAAATATTACCTTAAATCTCTATAAAGATGGAAGAGAATAAATCAAAAGACATTTGCAGCATGACCCTGCAAACTAAGGTTTCAGAGATGAATGAGGAGTAAAAAACCGGTAATAAATGAGATGTATTTACAAACCTCTTAAAAGACCATTAGAGCTAAGCCAGGGATACAGTTTTGTTTCTACACCCTTCCGAGGCACCATGAGGAAGTCCACCTAAAAGGGCTGTAACAAGTTCCCATGATTTCCCACATATTTACTGACTACTAAGAAAGTAAGATGATAAACGGGATTAATTCCTGATTTACATATTCTACTAATAAAGTGGCAAGGTCTTGTGGAACAAACACAGCAGCTGCAAATTATGTAATTACGTATCTGTATGCAAATTTGCAGACATCTCATAAATGTTGGAATACTATTTGCAATGCTAATTAAGTGCCTTTTATTGCCTCTGCATAATTCCTACACGTGATCTTCTGCCAGATGTCATTGTAGCCTGCAAAACCTTTATTGTCAGGTTAGCTGAGGTAGCACACATTAACATTCCTCATAAAAAATCCTATTTTTAATTAAATTACCTGCAGCGTCTCAATAATTTCTCATTGTCTTACTGTCCAAATTATTTGGTTGATTCCCTCTTTCAAATTGCACAACTGTATCACAACTTCCAAAAGTGTGGAAATCTTTCTGCCCCACCTTGGCAATATTAAATATATTTTTAAAAAGAAAAAAAAAACCACAGGAAAAGTAGCATTTCCACCAGTTCCTCATAGAAGTTTAACAGGGAACAGTACAGTGTCATGAGAAACACAGAGAAGGGATACTGATTTTGTCAAAGCTGGAAGTGTCTCACAGCAGAAGGAAGATATATGGAGATTGCAATCAACTAGTGACATTGGTAAATACTTTTGATTGTAACTATTATGTTCAGTGTGTAAGTTGAAGCCAGGACTGTATTTCCTCCTTAAGCAATTCTTATGAAAGGCCCAGTTTGAACAATGTCTTCCACACATACATTTCTGGATCTCAGGCCAAATGACTGAGCAGGGAGGCCAAAGAAAAAACAATGATGAGAAGAAACAAACAAGAAAATGAACTATTTCTTCCTCTGAAGAAGCAACTGGCATTTTGTTACTAGTAGTAGGACAGGATCCAATAAAGTGTAAATAGAGCAACAAAACAAGTACTTCACCTCTAACGGTGGCTCATTAAAACAAGCTTAGTAAAAACTTTATGATGCCCTTGATTTAAATCACTGCTCTATGACACTTAAAGCCATGAAGCAACAGCAGACCTTTCCCAGGCGGTTATGGGAGTGCAGTCTCTTTAATGGCTGTGCTGGCCAAACTTTTCTGAATGAACAAATATGTCTTCTGCAGCAGGATACTCTATCACATGCTTTCCCATCCTGACTAGGCTTCTCAACACAACCCGACAAAGACCTCAGTGTTGAGTGAGTAATAATGTACTCCACAGACTGAATTTTACCCACAGTTCCATGTGAACCATGATATCAGACTGCTCCATGAAACAAATAAATATTATTATAGACTTGCCATGATGCTGAATCTTCAAAAATACCTGCTTATATGGAGTTTACACCACCATTTGCTGAGGGAAGCACTTTTTGACAAAGTATATAAAATTATTCTTTGCACAAATTAGTCCTAGTACCTTATCTGGCTCAGAATAAATCTGGGACTGTAGATCAGGCTTTAGCCTTTTTTTCCATCTTCCACTTCATGGTATTTTCCATCTAAGGGACTATTTGTCAGATTTAGGACTATCTGTTAAATCAGAGAGGCTGCTGAGGTCAAATCAAACTGTAAATTATAACATCATCCAATTGTACTTCACTTGTAAGTGAAATAGTGGAGGGTGGCTGGGGGCCTGTGCAACCTAAGTGGAAGAAAGGTGCAGTCAATAGACACAATTTTTGAAGGAGGTGATAGAGAAAAGAATCTGAAACAAACTCTACCAGATAAAAAGTTTCAATAAATTAGGGCTGGCCAACATGATCTAACAAGTTTTCCATTCAAAACTTCAAAGAAATCTGCCTTGCTTTCATCTGAACACTGATTCTATAGACAAACCTTACCTGACAATTCCTCTTCATTGCCAGTGGGCTAGGAGGTTGTTATCTGAACTGGAAAACAGAAGGGGCACTCTTATACCATATGTGTGTCAGCTGTCCACAGGATTAGTCCTTTAGAAGAAGTCAAGTCTCTCCACAGCTTGGATTTGAGAACATTTTCCTCATTCCATGGGTTTAATGTTAGGATTAAAATACTCAAAGGATTCATGTGAATGCCACTGCCCTCTCTGCTTTTATTTCTTTCTGTTTTCCAGGCAGTCAGATTTTATTATTAAAGAGTCTGAAAACCTAGCATCTGTACCACAGCAGAGTATAATGAACAACTGTCTATTTGCTAATTCACTTCTTGATAGCTACAGTTAACCAAGACATAGCCACACTCTCAACACCTCTAGAATCCCAAGGAAATACGTCCATCAGAGGTCAGGTAAAAAAGGAATCCTCCGGAATGAGTACAATTCTGAGGAACAAAGTAGAAGAAGAAGTCAGAAATAGTCACCAAAGGCACACTTCTAGAGCTACTGCTATTAGCCATTATTAGAGCAGTAGGTTAGAGAATAGCACGGATCACTAAACTAACGAATAAACCATGAGTTGTAAATTAACTCAAGTTTTAAAAATGTTTGCATAGCAGTGGCATAGTTCTGTTCCATGAAAATATTTGCAAGATAAAAATAATGAAATGTGCAAATACCAAGTGCAAACAGTAGAATGGTACAGGCACGGTCTTGAAATTTGATATGTCAATTTTTCCCAAATCTATCTTTATACAGAGAATTCTCATCTTCTTTAGCTTCATGGTTATTAAATCCAAGTAGTCATGATTTGAGCTGCTTTAATCGGATGAAATCATGTGAAGAAAAATAAAAGCTACTCAAAACAATTTTTAAAAACTCTGTTCACTGTGTCTTGACATTCCTATTCATTTATTTAATTTCTACATTGATAGATTGCCGGTTTAACATTTCAGTTTCGATGTTTCTAACTGAAAGTTCAGTGTCTCCACGGTTTCTTATTACATTTATCACACTCCTTCTTCCTATCAAAACGGTCAGCATCTTAGCAGTTCTACCAAAATTCTCCTCCTTTACTCTTTTTTCAGTAACTACGTTGTTTCCACATAAGTGGACATGGAGCATATAAAAATGATGTAACAAAAAGTAAATCACTGGTAATAATAAACTACTGTAATTACAGTATCAAACCAAGTCAGTTAAGAAAACATGGTTTAACTGACAACTACTAGTCTTCTGTATTCCTGAAAATCAAGTTATATATTTGAGAGTGACTAAAGTCCAAATCTGGCCCTAACTATATAACTGTAGGGAATCGAGTCTTAAGCTATTGTTCCAAATGTAAATCACAGCCCCATCTTGATTCACGTACTTTCAGTCCTATAAATTCTACTACTTCTTTGCCAAAAGGTCTATTATACGTAGTGATGCAGGTAAGATGAACATACTGGTTTTCACTGCCATCCATGTTTGTTATCTCAGGCAAGGCTTCCAGTCACTGGCCTTCTGATCCTGCCAGCAACGTCATAGAGATTTTTGTATATGCACAGACTCTTTCCTCTTTATTCCCCCCCCAAAAAAATTAAGGTAAATCAACAACATTCCTTACACAGTAACTTTGTTTTCTTTACACAGTACCTTGTTTCCAATAAAAGCAGCTATTATTGGCCAGGAACACTTGCAGTGAGTCTAAATGACTTGAGCACACATTCCTTGAGCTGTGCAAATAAATGTTTTGGGGACGTTTCTGGTTGAGCTCATAAAACAAAATACTTTGAAACATTTGTTAAAATTTAAAAGGAGATATTGGATATACTCTCTTTTCTGCTTTAAAAAATAAATTCAGAGTATTTTAGATGAAGGTGACTTCTGAAACCAAAGGAGGTATGTCTCATTTTGACAAAATTGATTGGAATCACATTGGAATCACTTTCCCTACTCATTTACTGGCAAAAAGAAATTAAACAATTCAAGAGGCTGAAGTCAATCTAGGCAGTTTTCATACAAAAAACACCCCCTTGGATTCCCATAAGTCCTATTACAAATTAGTGGGGTTTGAAAAGTTCATTTCTTTTATCACCTCTGAAAATGCCATCTGAAGTTCTCATAGGTGTGTTAAAAGATAAGAAATATCACCGAAGCAATCTCGAGTGGTAGGGAATTTCAGAGTATCAAGATCAAAAGAACAAATTAATTTTGGCTACTGTTCAGCTGCTTCCCAGCAAGCTGGCTCCAGGAACTCTTTGCTCTTTTGAGAACATGGTGTTCTATTTACTTCTTTTTACCAAGAAATATTCCCATTTAGTAGTGTTGCAAAAAGTATATCCAAGAAAAAATATGAATTATTAATGAGTAAGCTTCATACAATCAGATGACAAATCTAAGGGTTATTCAAATTGGGAGGATTAGCACAGCTGATAATACTTTGAGACTAGTCTTGCCTGCAGCAATTTTTTTCACTTTCTTTAAAAAGAGGAAAGTTTATTTTTTTAATACTTTAAGAAAGACTTGTTTGTGCAGTAGCCCGGTCATCCATAGCAGTTTAGTAGCAGCACTCCAGAAAGAATGGAACTGGAATGGGAACTGAGAAGATACAGAAAACCGACAGCCATATCTTAGAATCATAGAATCATAGGGGTTGGAAGGGACCCCAAGAGATCAGCAGGTCCAACCCCACTGCCAAAGCAGCTCCCTAGCTCATATTGCACAGGGAGGCGTCCAGACGGGTCTTGAATATCTCCAGAGATGGAGACTCCACCACCTCCCTGGGCAGCCTGTCCCAGGGCTCTGTCACCCTCACTGTGAAAAAGTTCTTCCGCGTGTTGGTGCAGAACTTCCCATACCCTAACTTGCAGCCATTGCCCCTTGTCCTGTCTCCACAGACCACTGAAAAGGGGCCAGCCATTTTCCCTGCATCCCATACTTAAGATATTTATAGACATTAATAAGTTTCCCCCTTAGTCTTATTTTCTCCAGGCTGAACAGTCCCAGCTCACCCAGCCTTTCCTCATAGGGGAGATGCTCTAGGCCCTTAACCATCTTTGTAGCCCTCCTCTGGACTGCCTCCAGGAGATCCCTGTCTTTTTTATACCAGGGAGCCCAGAACTGGACACAATACTCCAGGTGGGGCCTGACCAGGGCAGAGTAGACGGGGAGGGTCACTTCCTTTGACCTGCTGGCCACACTCCTCCTGATGCACCCCAGGATCCCATTGGCTCTCTTAGCCACCAGTGCACACTGCTGGCTCATGGCCAACCTGTCATCTACCAGGACCCCTAGGTCCTTCTCCACAGAGCTCTTCTCCAGCAGGTCATCCCCCAGCCTGTACTGATACAAGCGGTTATTCCTTCCCAGGTGCAAGACTCTACACTTGCTTTTGTTGAACCTCATTTGGTTTCTCCCTGCCCAGCTCTCCAGCCTGTCCAGGTCTCGCTGAATGGCAGTGCAGTGTTCCTGCGTGTCAGCCACTAGACATATCTACCACAAGACATGAACTGAGCTTTTTTCTATAAAAAAAGTGAAGTTTGAAAGGATGAACCTGAATTGTGAGTGCAAGACTCCAGGAAGAAAGGTCCTGTTGTAACATAGTGATTTATTTCTTTCCTGAAGGAAATTCTAAGGGGAAGCAGCAAAGATCTATTGCATTAGCAGATAAGATCTGCATTTTAATGTGGATTTCTGTAGTACAATACTCAGAAATTCAGTCAGCCTTGCCCCAGAACCTTACACAAGAACACCTGACTCAGCAATAAGGTAGACATGGCACCATATTTGACACGAAATACTGCACACAGTGAGGCTAAGGATACATTCCCAATTTTCCAGTGAATCTTGCAAAATTGCAAATTGGAACAGGTAAATTTCTGAGGAATTAGGATATGAACTAGGGTTTCTGAATTTTCTTTTAAAGAAAGGTACCACCTGGCTGTTTTTATCTCCCACAAAAAGAGATTAGGAACACTGATGTTTTCATATGGAAGTCAAATAAGGCCAAAGAGAGCCCTGGGATTTTTTTCAACTTTAAGACATGAAAAAGAAGCCACAGTATATGACTAAAAGTGAAAGATACTCCCAGCTGTTTTTTAAAAGCTTCCAAAAATAAACCTCAGGCTCAGGCAGTGTTAATAGGGTCAGAATTTCCATGCCAAGCAGCAATACTAAGGGGACTGAAGAACAGAGATGCAGTTCCAATGTACTAATAACGACTTGTCTCCTTAGATTTTTATAAAATCTCAGGCATCCAGTTCTTCAGCTTTTGGGTCCACATACTTGCAAGAGTTCTCTGCTACAAGAAGGACAACTTGCACAGCAGAACTGTAAGTAATAGTAGCACAAACGAACTCTATGAGAATATAGTATCTGCCAGCTATGTAGCCTTTTCTCATATATATTTTCAACTGTATAGTACTTGAAGCCGTGGAGCTGACAGTGTTGTGCTGCAAGGCTTTGGAGAAAAGCATACTTAAAAAGTTTAGAAATCTGACAGATCCTTCCAATTTCATTGTAAGGAAGTTATTTGCATTGTTTCATAAATCTGGTGCACAGCCCAGTCTTTCTATAGGTCTGAGAGACATCATAGCTTCATACTTCACATCTCCTTTATATCTTCCATATTCCAGTGCAGCGAGTCCTGAAGTCTGCCAGTAGTTTCCTGAATATGTCATGGTAATTTTAAGCTGCTTTTGTTCAAATAAAAGAACTAAGATGAAAGACATATACAAAAAATCATTTATCTTCAAGCTGAAAATACTGTTCAAATAATTCCTTAACTGCTCCTGCACTTCATTCATTCTGCAAAGCAATTTTCTGCAGTTTGTTACATAAGTGTGCGATACGGGAATAGGCTTTCCATTTACGCTTCTAATGGTTTCCAAGGAGATCTGACCCGCCGTTCTTACAGCTCAAGGTCAGATAGTTTTGGTCTCAAAGTCTTTTGGCTCGTTAATTTGTTATTATGTTGAAGTCAAATCCATTATGGGATACAGGTAGGGACGCTTCTTCTGCTGTGCCTTTCAGCTTTCTCTTTGCTTGTTTCACTCTTGAGAGGAGAAGCCACTTCTGAATGAGCTCTCTGCGTCAATCCCAGTCAGTCAAAATAAGATTTGTGCTTTTTCAAATGCAGTTACCCCTGTGTTCATTGAGTGCATTAACACTGACACATCTTTACGATAATTCTAAGAGGAAAAGAACCTCAGAATACAAACAGGTTGATTACATCCCTCTCTGCAGTAGAGGTGACCTTTATCTTGTTACTCATGGGTCCTGAAGGGAGTGAGAGAGAACCTGCTGGTAAACCTGAGCCTCTTCGTACACATGTGTGACACAGCACACCCGCCTGCAAACACTCATCATCACTTCATTCATGGACTAAAAATCCCCTTCTGCTGCTCTTTCTCAAACAGAATAGCATACCACTAGTAAGAGAGTCACAGTCAGAAGGTCCCTAAGGGTTGTGATGGCCAGGCACATTCTTCCTGCCACCAAGCATTACCTTGATAAAATTAACGCTGTCTCTTGCTTCACCTGTACACCCTGAACACGGATTCTGATGCAGAGGACAATTAAGCAAGGAAAGGTCTCTCAGCTAATTTCCATTCCCTTTGAATGAGGTTCAGACACTGTAGGAAATGTGTGTGTTCTTGAGAAACCTGAAAATGTTAAATCCCTCCCCAGACACTGTAACTGAACTCCTGCAAATTTCCAAGAGCCACTTGGTGTCCTAAGATAATTGGAGAGATCTTGGAACAGAGGCTTCCTACAGCTGTTCCTTACCACTGCAAGTAACCTGTCTGAAAATTCAGCTCCTTGGTAGGAAGGGAAGACTGACAGATGGTGAATAAATTCAAGGCTAGTTTATTTTTATAACTGGAAAATAACTTTCAGGCATCCTGGTGGTCTACAGATTGTTTCCAGGTCTTTTCTATTTTAATGAAAGATAAAATATGACTTGGATTCATGATCAGGCAATTTAATTTTAGCCAAATCACAGAGAAAAGTAAATGCCAGCTCTTATTCTAAACTTTAACCTTCTGAGCCACTGAGACATTTATCTTACGCAAAAATTATTGCAATAATAATAATACTTTCTGGTTTACCAGGAAATTAATATTTGGGTTTATGAACACATTAAGCAGATGGTACCTATTGTTGAAATTATCCCATAAAAGTACATGTAGTTGGAGTTGGTTACAGTGTAATGCATTAGACTCTCTTAAGAGATTGGTGTGGTGGTTTTTTCCCTTTTTTTTTTTTCCTCCTAACAAGCCACTTCAAGTCTATAGCATGCAACCTTGGAGTTAACTGTGGTGACTCCATAGCTACAGTGATTTAAAAATGATTGATTTAATCATTTTTCCTCATAAGGAGGAAAGAAAAGAGCAATATTAATGCAAATAGCTTACACAGTTGTTAGAATTCTGGTCTGTCATTAGTTTCATCAAGATCACTGATCAACTGAATAGCTGTTATAAAAGTTAAAGAATGGAGTAGAAACTTCTGACCCCGCTGAAGTTAGCAGCAAACTTCCCTCTAGTTTCTGCAAAGCTTTAATCTCCTTCATGTAGCAGCTTGGAAACTACGCAGCCATGTTATCTGGTAGCAACTTGCAGAGAACTGCTGCCGAACTGCTGCCATCCTTCTACGATTTAAACATCCCATTCCACCAGAAAGCCCCACTGAAACAAAAAGCTACTCACTGCAGACTGCCCATGACAGATGGGAGTGGAATAATGACTACACGTGTTCTTCAGACTTGTTTTAAGATAGACTTGTTCATACTCTTCTGTTACTTCACACTCACTATCATTAAGTCACTGAAATTGTTTGCAGTTAAGCCAATACAAAAATTCCCATCATATTTAGGAGTTTCAAATAAACCCTATATTCACTAAAACTTTACATATTACTTAGGGACATTGCAGGAGCATATAGACCATTAAAAAGCATCTTTGCCTGCAGTCCCAAGAGCAGTCTTGTGGTGGACTTTGTTCCATTTCCAAATTAGCAGATAAAAAAGCTGGAGCAGGTACTTGTAAGGCAACTTGCAACCCTGTCACCTTCACAGGTGAACAAAGACTGGAGAAAACACTCATCTGTTAGAAATGTCTACAAGCCATTATTTTAGCTATATCACGTAAAATCAAGAAAAAGGTGAAAATAATTTTTAAGAACAACTTCACACTTCATTTAACAAAACCCTACCACTGAGAGAAATGGTTAAAGAAACTATTGCTCAACTCAGTATGATCATGTACACACCTTTATGTAACCTGATCCTCTTTACCTACTGCAACTTTATGAGAGATTTTCCAAGCTACCTGACTAAAGCTAAAGTTCCAAAACCATGTATAAAGAGGTCAGTGGCCTGATTTTCAAAAGTGGTGATTCTCTCCTTCATCCTTCACTGCTTTGCTGCAGAAATATCACAGCAACTACATGAAAATGTTTGTCCAATTTATCCAGAACAGAGAAATAAGACCTCAACAAACCACTGAGTGCTCAGTGGAGTAGAAAATCAAACTAAATCAGGTATCTAAATCTAAACACATGAACTGGATTTTAGGCACAGACCCATGCCTCCTAACTTCTGACACTTAATCTCATTCCAGACTTCTCCTCTGCTGTAAGGAAAGGGATCCAGATACAGAAGGCAATTCAGATGTTATTTGGACTCTGTCTATACTAACCAGAAAGGGTACTTAATGAGATAGGCAGATGCTCCTAAATTAGGTGTCTCAACTGCCTAAAGTTGGATAAATTCAAAGTAAGTTTGTGAAGTCTTGGACACAATCTCTAAACTAGAAAAATAAATTAATTTAAAGCTGTTGCACTTACACAAATGTAGAAAGATCCCCAGCAGACTTCTAAAAGCCAATGTTAATCATAATTAGATGCAACGAAAAACGTAACTTTCACCCTGCTTCAAAAAATTATGTATAAAGCAGAAAATCCTGATTAAGTCAGTCTATAAATTTGCAGCAATTTATTGCAACCTCTCAATATAAAAGTGATAGATGAACCACTGAGAACCATTGACCTGGAAACCTGGAATGCTCTGCTCTGAAGTGGTGACAGACAGCCTGCTGAGGAGGTCGGGCAGGAGAACTGGCACGAGCCCTGTCAGGTTTCTGATTTTAAAAGTTCAGCTGGAACAGCATCAAAAACTGAGCCACCAACACACAAACGGCTGCTGGGGAGTTCTTTGGTGCCTTCTTTTTTTCGTATTTACATCACCTAATATTGCTTCTGGCTTACTGAAAATGGCATGCTACTTCAATTAGACAGGCTGCATCACAAACCACAACTTGTAATCCATCAGAGGAGTTTTTAAATCACCCTGGCCTCTCCGCAGGATAATTACTTGCAGAGACATTCAACTGCAAACAGTATTATCCTAGCTGGGTACGTGCAGGCTGACTTCACTGGATGCTGTGCTACCTCCAAGTTTCTTGACAGTTTTTGGCAGTTTCTAACCAGTTACTGACAAACACACCTGACTGGTGAGCACCTAAGAGTAAATATCTTGTGACCAGGGGCCCACCTCATCCTGAAATCATACTTCTGCAGCTCACAGTGGCCCCCTGTCTGAGTACAAATCTAACAAAGGGCACATTTGTTGTCTGGTTTATGGTCTTTGCCTATGTGTCTTCTGAAGCAGTTGAGGACTTCCAACATTTAGGTTCCCTTCTTAAAAATCAACTCTATTTTTTTTTTCCCAGGACCAGACTGGCTTTCTGTAAGGCTCTACAAAATGATTCTGCTCTCAATTGCTGTACAGTTTGCAAATCTCACTTTCCCAGAATGTTTATGCCTAAACACCCTTTTTTGTCAGGTGACTCGGGGAACTAAGGAACCTACCTATACCCCTATTGCACTAGAGTGTGTCCTTCCAGCGTTTCAGAAAATACTTACTTAAATACAAACTCCATTTCCTCTCAAATCAGGACTGTAGGCACTTCACAGCATGACTTAACATTCTCTTGTCATGAAACCTTGACTGTCCATTTTCTGCTTTCTCATTTGTCCCAGAGCAAAAGCAGCTATCATTTATCTCCTAAAATGAGAAATGAAGACCCAGAATAACAGTTGCAGACCAGCATGGAGGAGGGATGAATCATCCTTAGCATACCAGGAAATCTTTTCCACTGGCTTAAATAGCTCAAGAATTTTCCACCTGATCACTTTATTTGTTCACTTACTTTACACATAGTAACAAATTGCCAAAACCACTGAGTGAATGAAGGCCCATGAAAATCAGTGGTGAAATTCCCAATGATTACACCGTGGTCTGATTTTCACACTTCAAACAACAATATGAAGCAAAGATTCAATCTTTCTTAGCCTCTAGTGAGCTAAACCTAGCCTTGAACAAGGAATACACCATAAAGTTGTATTCCCTATCAACTCCTGGAGGTAAGGCCTTTCAGCAAGGGTAATTTAGCACTGAAATTACATTGTCTTTTCTTGGAAATCTCTGTGATCTTCACCATCTGTTTCATGCAATAAAATAAAGTTGTTGATTTGATGCTGTATCTTCTATGTCAGGATAAAGGCCAGTTCCAATTTGCATCAAGCAGCGAAAAAAAGATGTAATTATAAATTATAATGAAAACAAGCACATACTTTTCCACATTTTAATGAAGGAAAGGTAGCTGCAACTGGTTTACAGCTCCAATCAAATTCAAATCACGTTAGTTGGATTTTTCAGTTTCAGATGAGTAAGACTGTAGCAAGCAGGTATAGGAAGAGCTCTAATGAGTTTCCTCACCACATAAAAATTATCCAGCAAGCAGTACAACGATCACTCAAATGAAAACAAATACTCAATAAAGCAGATAATTGACTGCAATCTTAGTTAATAAGATGGCCCCGAACTGCCCTGCAAAAATGCCAAAGCAACTAAATATAAATGTTTATCTTCGTTAGCAAAGGAAGAAAAAAACTTCTGTATTGTTCCAGAGAACTTCTATACAGGTTTATGGGAGTCTAAAGTACTTCAAAAATAATTAACGATTTTATTTTGCAGTTTTCCTTTTGAAGTTTTATTTCAGCTTTGAATCTGAGGGTTTATGATGTAGAGTCCTTGTTATCTGCTGAACCTGTCAACATCAGCTTTTGTTTTCTGTGCCAAAAGAGGACACTGAAATGGGAGACTCTGATCACTAATATTTTCTAAAGGTCTAGCAATTGTTATCTGATGGTGCCCTCAGCTCAACTCACAAACATGCATGTGCACACATATATTATACACAGCCACTGTCTAATGGCAATACAGCAGATGTGATAATAGGGTTTTTTCGTTGTTATTATTGATCTCCCCCAGATCACACGATTAATGATCATGGAAGCAATCGTTAAAAAGAGTCACAGAATCTCTATATAGTCCAAAAATTGTTTTAACAATCAAATAGAATCCTGAAAACTTCTTTCTACAGTGCTGTTTAATGCCACTCACCATGGAAAAGTCTAGAATACTGCACAGACAACAGAAATCCTCAGGCCAGCAAGGTACTGTAGATCCTGGTGTGAATCAAGCCAATGTGGTATTACTGTCCAGACAGCATTAAACACCGGGCTTAAGCGCTTTGCTTGATCAAGACAGAAATGGATAATTATTTAACCCTGCTGTCTCAGAAAGAACAGCAAAGGGAGTATCCAATGGCTTTTCAAAGCAGGTCATGGGAACTGCTTACAAAGGAACAGGACATTTAGTAGGTCTCCCTCATTATGTCTATCTTACACTTCACCTTTCTGTTGAGTCCAGCAACACATGCAATGAATTAAGGACAGAACCTAGTTTTGGGGTTCAAAACTATGCCAGCCCCATTCACAACTATAGATAGTTACTTTAAATAGTTTTCTAAACAACATAAAGTAAGATGTCAATGTAAAGAATGAAGAATTAAAAGTCTGTTATGTCCTTAGGAATATCTGATTGCATAAGGGTCTCAATTTCTGCAATCGCTACTATTTCAGAGAGGATGCTATTATAGAAAACTGTTTTGAAATAGCACTGCTATTAAAAAAAAATCCTTCTAATGTCAGACTTTTTGCAAGTGGGTTACCAACAATGTAGCAGTGAAACAACTGAGGGAAGTAAAACACCCTGTTCCCTTTGACGCTCCAACAGAGCCAAGGGCCCCACACATTTTTCCAGAGCTTCTCTTGAAGCGAATTTTCTTCCTTAGAAATGTTCATAGGGTTAAGCATTTCCATGTTTGTTAACAGAACTTCTATCTATACCAATGAAAGCTCTTTGAAAGGAATTTAGGCAGATGCTGACATATGAACTGCTGGTGAACTCTCTGCAGATTCAGAGATTCGGGTAAGTGTATTAACTCTGATCCTTATCTACACTTTGTGCTTCTTTCTTCCTTACCCCATCCACAAACTTTCAGTCTTCCTTTCTTCACAGTTATAATTCTGTTACCTTACCCCACACTGACATGTCTAACTCCCTCCTGGATCTTCTACCTTAAAAGGAGAAGGCTGACAAGAAAGCTGCTATCAAGCAGCCAGACTTTCCCACTTCAGCAGGTTTTGCATCCTCAAGGAAAGTGTTTCGGTAGGTTATTCTTCCATTTCATCCCCCCTCCATCTGATTTTGACAGGACAGCACAAACGTAGTGCTACATCTCCCTAGCCTCTCACCTCTGAGTTTTAGAACTGAGCTTCAAACACTTTGAGCACTAAATGATCCTTAAAATTGAAAAAGCAAAGACATGCCAGACTCTCCGATCAGAACAGAAGCAAAGCAGAAAAGAAAGAGAAACAAACCACCAAAGCTCCCCAAGAGCTTCCTCTATAACCTCCACTCTGCCACAGGGAAAGGACTGTACTATTTTGAATCATGATTCAAAGCTAAAAGCCACAGATTCATCTTGATGATGATGATGAATACTTATTTTGTTACATACGGTACGCCTGGCACTATTAAACATCTAGAAAAAAAAAAAAGGTCTTTTTCTGAAATAACCTTTTCACACATTTGTTGCAGAAGGTAATCCATCAGTTTAATAGCAATGAAAAATACATGAGTGGAACTTCTTCCCTGCCTGCAATTTGAACTGAAACACCTCACAAGCATGAGCCTCATACACCTCCTGGCTTTTGCTGAAGGAGTGAGAAGGAGGAACGAGATGTGACATAACATACAGACAGACTCCTAAATAGACACTCGTCTCAGAAAACTGCAATTTCTCCATGAATACATAGTAAACAAAGTAAAAAGAAACTTCTTGTACTGTCTCAAGGTGCGGATCACAGTTCCTCTCTTGTCCCTCTCACAGAGGCACTAAGCCTTGGTTACCTCCAAGAACCACAAAATTACAAGCTTTCATTCTCATTCCATATCCGATTTCCTCTGCCAGAAATCCCAGTAACGTGTCAGATAGCACCTGTATTCAATTCATGTCACTGTTTACTTCTGTCATCTTGAAGACAGCTGTTAAATGCTCTCTGCCTCGGTACTTTCTGCAAAACAGAGAATCTAATCCTTAATTCCAGATAAGGTCTTTCACCAACTGTGGTGAAAAAGCGCTATGTATTTAGATGGTATTACTACTAGGTCTTACTAATTATTTTATATGACGTGTCTTTTTAGTCATTTTAGATGATTTTCAGCAACTGTGCACAAAAATTTTGTATCTGATGCAAATGTGCTTCCTTCATTAATGAAGGGTATAAGAAAATACATGGGAAAATGTCCATTTTAGAGTTAAGGCTATGGTGGTTCTAGCCAGCTTTCCTATGATCAGGAACAAAGAAGCTGTAAAAAGTGGACAAATATTAACCATTGTGAACTCACTTCCCAAATCTGAATGCTAATACACAGAGGGGCAAATTCTGAAGCCAAGGATCTTTGTGGCCTGCCCAGCTGCCCCTTCTCTCAGGGAAGAGACTATACCCAGCAGACTATAAAAGCAGATCTTCCCAAGTTCCCCCAGGTATTTCTGCTAACATGTAGTCTTATTCTGCGTCATTTGTAATATTTCAACTGGGGCACAGATGGAATCTATTGGCATCTACAAAAGTGCACCTATTGAGAAGAGAATTAAAATAGCAAGAAATCTAGAAGCCATTTGGCACGCTGTTGGTCTATCCTGAAATACTGCAAAGGAGAAAAACTGCAAAACATTCCTTTGTAAAGGAATTAAAGGAATATGATACAGAGGTATAACAGAAAAAAAAAAAGAAGAGAAATCACATGATATTCAAAAGGAAGTAACATGAAATTATATCCCCAGCTGTGATAATATTAGCACAGTGACCCATGACTACATACCCAGAAACCTGGAAGTTGTGATCCTAATGATTACATAGAAAAAGGTGCTGAACCAGGAGCAAAAAAAAAGTAAAAGGAGGAGAAGGGAGATAAAGTAAAGCAAATCCAAACACAGTATCTATCAACCCACCTGCTATTTGTTTCTGTCAGACCTGTCAGTCGGTGATTTTAGATGAGAGACAGGAGGCAATAGCATATGTGTCTGCTGGTGGAAGCCACAGAATTATTATTCCAGAAAGCAGTGCCTTGTGGGCAGGAGAGAATCAAGGGGAATGTTGTTGCTGAGGCCTGAAAATGGAAATAAATGGGATGATTTTCAGTTACTCTGCATGCAATCTTCCATGACAAGAATGTTTGAAGCTGTTGAATGCTTAAAATGAGACACATTAAAAGGGGCAAAAATTTGCCCAAAGTTGCCCCAAATCTCACATGTCTTTTAGAAACCATAATTTACGCACATCTCTCACACTTCAATCAGTTATTGGAGACATGTAGGGGATGGTTTGGTGCAAGGGAAATTTATCTTCAAATAGCTGAGTGTTCCCTATATACCACCTCCTCTGTCCCCTGTGTAATTTATAGCAGCTTCGAGAAATGATCTAATTTTCACTTCCTGTAATTCTCTAGCAAGCAGAACATTTCCATGCCATAACGTATTTGAACAGGCACCACTTATATCAGAGCCTGGAAACAAGACCAGTGTGTTATCCTTTTGCCAGCTCTCTCACTGCTGTATTACACAGGAAACTTTCTCAGGGACCTAGGATACCTCACGCATAAGCAAATTAAAGGATGCTATTTCAACTTCTAAGCTCAGTACACAAGAAGATGAGTAAATTAGCCATCTTCTCACCTCACCTTGTAAAAACATGTAACAGCAGTAACTGAGATACTTCTTTATAGAAAGACCCCTCAGATGTATTCCCACTCAGCAGAGCACTGCAGATAGCAGGTACTTGGGTACTTGGACTTTGTCTAAATAACTGCAAGGTAGTTGTGCACAGCAGAAAACTGGCCCAGTGAACTTCAAAACACTTCTACAGTATAAATCTTAAGTAAAGATTATTGGAAGAATAGTTTTAGGCTTCCTCTCTCTTGACCTTTCCTGATTCTCAGAATTAAGGAAAGCTTCTTTCTTCCTGTCCCCTTGCATACACAGAGAGAAATCCTCGTTCCTTAAAATCTTGGCCAGAACTGTTCAATTCTGCAGACATGGCTTTTACACTAGGACTTTCAGTCTACTCTAGTCCCACTGGGAGGTTTCCTTGAAGTCTGCAGTCAATGGAACCATAATTTTTATATACGAAGTCAGAAGTTTCATTTACATATATTTGTTTTGCCAAACACTAATCAAATGTTGAAACTAAACATGACCAAAAAAACCTTGATACTTGTGGATACTATGCCCATCTTTTATGTACTGTATTGTATATTGAACAGGAATTAATTTCTACTCTCTGAGAAGCCCTGATTAAAGTAATATTAATAACTACAAGCTAAATTATTATGCAATAGGTGGTGATTTTATCTGTTTAAATCTCTCCTGAGGGCAGGATTTTCTCAAAGAAGAGAGAGTGCAGACCTGTTACCACCAGTGTGGCAAGGACATCACAGGCGACTCCAAGGCATGAATGAGGTTAGAGGCAGGGGGAGGGATAGGGAGGACACTTGAGCCACCAGCCAAGTGAGGAGAACCACAAAAGGGAGACCCTGCAGAAAGAAAGGAGCAAGGATTTTTTTCTCAGTAACTCCCATCACTGAAGAAAAATGTGTATGGAAGAGTCCATGGAGCTCCAGTGGAAGGCTCAGCCATGTGCAGAAAAGAGGGTCCTATATTGTGTATGACTGAATGCTCAAGGGTGCCTTGAAAGGCTCAGAGTTCTGTAGAGCCTTAGGGGTCTTTCTCATGTTTACATCCAAGAGACAGGATCTAATTTCCACGGACCTTTTGTCATCTCACTGAGAACTACTGACTTCACATGTAGGCTTAATTCAAAATATCATTTATACTTAAAAGCTGTCAGTTACACAGACATACAGTTTAGGGGATCAAAGAGGACTTCTGTGATGGCCTGCTCTGAGTCCCTGTATTACACAGGCTGAGGGCTAACCTGAAACCCTGCACAAAGCAAAGCATAACATTTAGGGGGAAAAGAAACCAAACTTCAGTCTAAACTACCACATTTCCATCAAGAGAAAACATCCCTATTGCCCTGTGTTAGGCACTCCTGTTGCTGTAAAAAGAGTTTCACCATGAGCAAAACATACACAATGCAGCCTTGGAAAGAAAAGGCTATTTAGCTTCATTGTTCCCTAATTCTTTGTTGATTAATTCCTGGGTCAAGTGTATTTATTTTTAATATATGCACTCAAGATGGAAGTAATTTTAATGCATTTAAAACTACTCAGATTCTGAAGAAGGGCTAGAGGGATCTTGTAGAGGTAATTAACATTATAAGAACCAAGTGACAATGCTTGAGGGGGGAATAGGAACCAATGTAAAAGAACTGCCACAACACACAGCCAAAACAAAGCTACTCCATGGAATATGGCTTCTTTCAAATCATGCAAGAGAATTATCTTTATGTACGGTCCACACCAGGGCATAAATGAACAGGAAAGAAAACAGAACTCCACTACCCTTGAGAAACACATTTTGAATAAGCCCGTGTCCACCACCTGCTAACAAATATTTTTACTATTTTACAATTATTTCCACCCAACTGCTTTAGGAATTAAAATGCATTTTTCATCACACTGAGGATGGTCACTAGGCTGCTTGCCTGTCATTAGCAAATTGAAGCTTGGAGCCTCTAAAGTTGTTTAACTGGAAACTGTATAAAATAAATCAAATTAATTGACACTATTAGTATTTAAAGTATATGTAAGCAAAACCAAAGAAAGTATTTTCCTGCAGAAATCATTTTGACCTCCTTTTGGTACTGAACTGCTTCTAGACAAGCTCTGTATCAGTTCAAGTTAAGGGAAAACTGCTGAAAAATGAGCAGCAATTGTTTTATTAATAAATGGATAATCCCAGGTTGTAGCTCTCCATGTATTGCAATTAACTTGTTCATCAGAGATTGTCCTCAAAGATTAGATGTTATTGATAGAAAATTTTTTGGCTCCCATCATCCAGGCAAACAAGAACAGAACCAGAAATGCTGGAGAACATACGGTATTCATACAACAGACTGTGCATTAAAGTGTCTGAAGTGAAATGCAAAGCATTACTTTCAGCAAAAATAATGATGTACTATTTCAGGATTCTTAGAGAAACTTTTCACTTCTTGTTGCCAATACTAAGATTAAGTCCTTTGAAAACTTAAGACCAAAGAAGGATGGTCAGATTATGACAAATACAGTGGGTAAAAAACAACCTACGGCAACTGTAGGCCAATGCTTCAATTGTGTTAATAAAAGGCTCACAAGCACAAGTAACCAATGGAGGCTTGCTCACATGTGCCCCCTCATGTCCCAAGATATGCCCCCCAACTTCAGAGAGCATATCTTTCTCCTGTTTCCCAATCAGCTATCACAGCCAATCTGGTACAGTGCTATAAAAGAGAGAGAGCAAGGCTAGAGATCGCCATGGACACTGACAAGGGAATTGCAGAAGCTGGAAAAGCATTGCTGCGGAATGATGTGCAAATAAACTATGATCTGTCAATACAAAATGGGACAATGACTCAGAAAATCCACATTCCCCTTCTAGTTGTGTAACAGAAATTGTCAGACATATCCCTATACCTCAGGCTCTCATCACTAAGATGGGCGTAATGCTCACCTACACCTTGTTCTCTGTAGATGGAAACATCTGTTAGCACGTTTGCTATGCAGATGGAAACCAGGCCAGATCTTAGCTTGGAATGTCTTAGTACTACCCTAATATAATAATCAAGTGCAAAAGATGTGTGAAGTTTCAAAATTAAATAGGCTCTCTCAGAGGATAACTGAAATAACACATCAGCTATGAGGTAGAACAGTCTCCTTTATTAATTCAATTTTCTGCATAACAGTTTAAGTTGTCTGATACCATGCCATCATTTTTAAAGTAGAATCACAATGCCACACAGATTGCAAATATATAGCAATATTCCTGTCCTACAAACTCCTGCTGTCCAGTTGCTTCTGAAAATTCAGTAATCAGACCAAATGCATATGTAAGAAGCAAGGTCGGTTGAATCAGTGCTCTGCCTGAATTAATTTTCCAATACACTGATTAGCTAGCTGAGTGCATAGTCAATAGTATGGTGATGAGTGTACTGTAAAATTGATGAAGAACAGACTTCACTATTTTACTGCCTTTGTCATGGATATTGGGAAAAAAAGAGATTTTACATTAAGCTATTTGGTAAAACTAGCCCCTCTGAATATTATATGCATATAAAATGAGTTCATTTTCCTGCTCTCTTGTAGATTTGTAGCGGCTGTTTGATAGGAGACCAGCTAAAGAATTGCTTATTTCCAAAAGCAAAATAAAACCACAGACTGTTGAGAGTAGTTGTATAGATCTCACAGCCAAGCAGTAAAACTAATATTACCAGGGCCTATAGACCTTTAGTTTTAGCAAAATATGTGCTGTTTCAGTGTTTTCATGTCACTCTCTGACTCGGGATTGTGCCTAACTGAAGAGTAAATCAGCCAGGGAGTAAATAGGTTTCTACTACTCTGGGCACTTCTTCACCCACACTTGGAGCAGGTACTAGTCTGTGGGCTCTTCTGAATCTCTCTCAGCCTCCATACTCGGCTCCCTATAAAGTAGAGCAGAAAACCCTGACAATATACAATATACATCACCTCACCCTTGAGTTCCTGATTTCCCATTTCTTATCACTTTGATGACATGAAAATCTAAAGGGTGACAAATACTATGAATACTTGCAGGTATATAATTCTAGATGACTCTTCTTAAAATAACAATAATCTGTGTTTAAGTAGATGAAATAGGTGTGGGATCACCAGTTGAGATTAGAAACAAAGCCAAGCCCTGCTACTGGCATTCAGTCAAGGGAAAGGTTGGTTTGGGACTTCTTTTTTTACCCTGGTTTCTCATAAATAACCTAAAACAAAGAATAGTAGCTCCTGATATATTGGACTTTGCTTGCTTACCACATGCCATTTTATGAGGACACATTGGTGCCACATGAAAAAGTCTACAGGCTTGTGAAAGGCAGGCAGCCAGGTGGTTTTAGCTTGCGGCTATCTCCCATAGGTAAAGAATAAGGCAAGGTTGGCTGTCAGGGGACCTGGGTAACAACCTTTCAAGTCTAACTTAAAGGGACTGAAATAATCCCTTCTGAATTCCCTTTGCTGTGTGAAATTATGCAGTGTCAAGCAGATTCCAAATTTTATATTGCCCAGGATGTTAGTTAGCATTATACTCATGCTACATTATATGCTGGGTTGAAAAAATAAAAAGCCTTATATTTAAAAAACACCTAATCTATTTTCCAGGAACTGAACAGTAAATTGTACCTGCTTCACAACCTCTTTTACTGTTTCCTCCTCTTCTGTGGCAAGATTGTTTCCTAAGTGTAACAGCTGAAATTTTAATGCAATTATTTTTTCTTTATGATAACCTAAGAGTCACTAATGTAAAAATGATACAGATCTTTCTTTTTATTGGGCAGTTAGTGGAAATTTTTACTATTTGCTCATCATTTCCAGACCTGTGAAGAAATGGGTCCTATTTTACATTTAAAGTTCCAGAATCCTTAAATTAAAACCTACTATGCTGGTGTCTGCTGGATATACAGGACACGTTTCAACCCTGGGAAGCACAAAGGAACAGGAAAGGTCTCCCCACTGGTTGATTAATAAATGACTGGGATGAGCTGCTTTAACAAATGCAGAGGGGGTTTTCTGTCACTGTCCTTTGAAAGAAAGGAGAGAAGGAAAAACCCAAAGATTTCCATATCCCTTTGAATTTCAACCTTCTCCAGTGTCACCAGGTCTCTTGCTCTCTTGATCAACTACAGCAAAGATGGGGAAGGAGCGGGCTCCACACGTTAATCACTCATTAGAGTGATTTCACCACTCTGAGAACTTCCCTGATTATTCAGGGGGCCTGGAAGACTTCTGGCAGCTTTCTCAGACCTCAGAGATTTTCCTATTGTCTTTTTGTATGAATCATATTCTGGGTTGGAAGAGACCCCAAGTATCATAGAGTTCCAACACCCTGCCACAGGCAGGGCCACCAACCTCCAAGCCTAGGTCTAGACATGGTTGTACATGGTCCCCATCCAACCTGGCCTTGAACACTCCCAGGGACGGGGCATCCACCACCTCTCTGGGCAGCCCGTTCCACCACCTCACCACTCTCTCTGTAAAGAGCTTCCCCCTAATCTAAACTTGAAACTCAGGTCATCTGCATTTTCACTGGAGAGTATCTGTGACCACATCACAGGTGTGAACATGACACTCAGGACACTCGACCAAAATGCAGAGAACAAATTTCATTGCTGATCTAACACAGACAAGGTGAAGACTCAAACTTGCCTTTCTCAGATTTTATGCAAGCATCCTGCCCATCAGAATATAGAACAGAGCAATAGTTAGTGATCTTTTTTTCTTTTTTAAATAGAAAATCTGTAATAGACCTCTGATAAAAACATCCTTATTTTTCATTAGCAGTGGCAGCTAAAAGAACAAGCTTGTGTCTGAATTTGTATCAAGAGATTTCCAATCATGGTTGTCTGTCTATCCAGTTCTAACTATTTTAAATCTTATCTCTATCATTCTCCTTCTTCAACTAATGAATAACTCATTTCACTGAAGACTTTAAAGTTTAGCATTTGGCTTTTAATCACTCACACTTTGCTAACTGGAAGTTTTTATTCACCCATAGAAAATGAATAACTTCTGTGGACTTAGAGAAACATATTTAAATTAAATAAATCTTACAATCAAAATAGTGTTACTGGTTTAAACCCTTGACTTTAAATAAAATAATTGGCCAACTGTTGAGCACTTTGGGACTTACATTAGTTTAAAGCATGTTTTATAGCGAAAAAAGTCTTGTTATGTTGCTGCAAATCTGAATATGACTGTTCCAAACCTTGGAGAATATTAATAAATGTAAGGACAGCAGCACCTGGCAGAAGATCGAAATAGTTATTGTATACTATGTACCACTTTTAGTGTTCTCAGAACTCTAAAAAAAATCTTTTATTCCATTATCCCCATTTAATAGATGAAAGGAAAAACAAGGCAGAAAAAAATCTGAGAACCTGAATAAACGTGAGATCTGGGAATACCCATCCTGCAGACCTGTGTCTTAACCAAAGGCCCACCACTGCCAGGATATTCCAACCCATGACACAGAACAGAACATAAAGACATTTACACAGGCATTGTCAGGATTTTTAAAACTGGAAGAAAAGAATACTTCATATTCCTCAGCTAACAAGTGTCCTGCAGATTAAACAGAACTCTTTTAAATCTAATCTCTTTCTCCCTTTCCCCCTCTTCAACTAAAGAATAACTCACCTGTTTCAGTGAAGCTTTTACAGAATGTAGCACTTTTCAACACTCATGTTTTCCTATGCTTAACATTCAGCACTCTACCCTGTGACTATCTTTGAAGAGCAAAAATAAGCCACCACACCTAGTTTATCCTTCCGTTGCTGTCATATCCTCTCTATAAACTGGGAGTTTCCCCTATTTGTTAGGGAGGCACTGTTACATCCCTGCAGGTATCATCTTACCACCCAAAGCAGAGTTTTGCAATGTCATCTTCTTTATAGCATCTTGTGCAATCAAGCCTTTAGGTTTTTTCCTGTGTATGGATGGGCTTGATGTTTGCCAACAGTGGACAATGCTTAAGGAATATTTAACTTGTTTAAAAGATGTGTATAAAAGAGGGGTAGATGAGGTACTTAGAGATATGGTTTAGTAGTGGACAGGTGTGGTTGGACTCAATGATCTTAAAGGTCTTTTCCAACCCAGTAATCTTGTGATCCTGTGAACTTTTAAACGTACTGAGCCTATGAATGACAACATTTAGTAGCATCTCATGTTACTTAATCAAGAGTGGACCTCTTTTATAATAAAGAGACTTCTCTCCTTCTCAGAAAACCATAGTCTCTGTCTCAGTTTTCTCCTCTCAAATGAAGATGATGATTCTTGCCTGCAACTACTGAGAGCATAATGGGATACTTCTGCAGCCCTTAATAGAGATTGGCACCACCAGCTTCTGTAGAACTACCTGAGTACATAAAACCTTAAAAACTGGTAGCAAAAGGATAAATTCTGTTCCCCACAACTTACATAAGTCAGCTTGCATGTACACACACTGTATCAAAAGGATTTTCTAATATCCACAAAATATCTGAAATTTTACACTATTTTCCACATTCACCAAATTAAACTCCAGGCTAAGCAAACTTTCCCTGCTAAAACCAATGAAATGGCATTCTTTCATCTTGCTACAAAATTTCTAATATGGAACAGGGTTGTGCATGTAATGTAACCTGCTTTGACAGGAGGGTTGGATGCAATGATCCTCTTGAGGTCTCTTCCAACCCCTGCAATTCTGTGATTCAGTGATTCTGTTCTGATAAAACAGGCCAGAAGTGAGTTTAATTAATTTCTTTGTAATTTAACTAAATTAAGATAATCCACAGAAGCCCTAAATCTGATATCATGATGTTACCAATGAGAAGTTACTCTTCTCGAGTCAGGGAGCTGGTGCAAAACCAGAGTAAGTTTGATCAGTGTCAGGACCACCAGATGCTTATGATCATTGAGGGGTTTATGACACACAGTCCAAACTAGTCTAAATTAATACTGGCTCTAAGTATTGGGGACCACTATAACTTTTTCATATTTGTAGATCTATTAGAATCATAGGGGTTGGAAGAGACCTCCAGAGATCATCGGTTCCTACCCCCCTGCCAAAGCAGCTCCCTAGCTCATATTGCACAGATAAGCATCCAGATGGGTCTTGAATATCTCCAGAGATGGAGACTCCACCACCTCCCTGGGCAGCCTATTCAGGCCTGGGTACAATTTTCTGATGAGCATCCAAATGAGGAATCATATTTTAGTGAAATAAAACAAATAAAGCACAGCACCAAGCTCAACTGAGTTCAAGAAGCACCAGCACGATGCACTCAGTCCCATGCTCTGACTTGGGTGGGCCTGTGTGGAGCCAGGAGTTGGACTTGATCCTTATGGGTCCATTCCAACTCAGGATATTCTGTGATTCTGTGATTCTTTAAAGCAAATTGTAGTGTAAAGTGTTAGCTGCCTGCTTGTTGAGAAATTATAAATCACAATACTTACAAGAAAAAATAATTCCTTTACAGAAGGTAAGTACTTCCAATACCTGAAGGAGGAAGCTGAGATCCTGAGAGCCTATGCCTAAAAGCCAAATGAGATAAATACCCTCTATGTGTTCCTGTATGGTGATAGGAAAAACACAGTTATGTGAGTTTGGGGAGGCAGCCTTTTTTTTCCACAGCTGGGCAGACACTGAATGCTATTTTGTAAGAACATGTATTATTACAGAAGATGTTCTTTTCAGCCTTCTAAGTTGACATTTCAGAGTATTTAAAAAGTCAAGCTGTAAATGCAGTATCATTCCAGCCAGAAGTCATTCTTATGATTATTTCCATACTACATTTTTTGGTGTGTATGTATTTTCATTAGGGAAAGCAGCCAAAAAATTGTTGATGAAATGAAATAAGGATGCCTAAATGAGGCATTTCCCAACAAAATTAATGTAGGAAACTGTTCTGGTGGCTGGAGAGCCTCGTGTTGAAGTAGAAAGTAAGCCTCTTCAGACTGCAGGAGCTCTGGGAAGCTGGCACTGTCCAATAACTTGTGTAAATGTGAACATTTAACCTGCTGTTCCTAAAACCGACTCCGAGACTCATGCAGAGCAGAGTTGTCAAGTGACCACTGATGACATTAAACACGTCTTTTCGAAAGAACATTGCTGCTATGGGTAGATAAAAGAAACTGCAAACCTGCAATAGCATCATCCAGCATCTCTCAGCAACAGTAAATTTTAGTTACAGTGTCACTGCACCTCCTGGTACTGTGCCTTTACACACGGCCTCAGTAACAATGTTGTCTTTCTCTTTGTGTATTTGCTTCAGTGAACCGCAAAACCAAATAGGCTAGAAATTATACAATATAATGCAACCATCTTGCTTTCATTTAAATCAATAGACCAGAGCTGAGTGGTTCTTGGTAATACAGAGCCTCAACTCCAGGTTCTTAATTTTAGTTTTCCACAGTATAAGATGAAAACAAAAAAACACAATGTAAATTAAATTTTCAAGTTTAACCAATGACTTTTTTTGTCATGTTTATTTGGATTCTCCTGTCCCTAATAACGTTCTAGGTCAAAATAGCTCTTGATTTCCTCCAGTGTGGATGCTCTGTTGTTTAATGAGAAATCAGTTGCAGCACTCCCCCAGCTCTGGCAGCATCTCTTTCTTCTACCCAAGATCACATTTTCACAGAACCCGTAGAGACTCAGTAACTTCACCTCCTGTACTGTCAGATTAGGTTGAAGCTGAGCAATAGGATCATAAATTTTTAAGGTCATGATGAAAGACAAATAAACAGCATGACCAATATTTCCGTATGAGGGCTTTGTACTGAACGTTTCTTAGCCCACTCGCTCACATTACAGATTAAATTTCTCCCAAGTACTACTTCTCAATATCCAGATAAACTCAGTTCCTTTGTTATCAGAATTCATTGCTCACGTGCCTTAAAGAGCATTCCCACCTGCCAGCATCCTCAGATCTCTCATTTAAATGGGAGTAAGTACAGATAAGTTGCCAGCACCTGTAGTAAGAGGCATACTCTCCACTAACTGAGAGAATCTGAAACTATTATGAAATAATTTTCTGAGAATTCTAAGTAAAATCAAATGGTTACTTTTAAATATTTTTAATTCTAAGTAAATTAAATAGCTATTTTTTATCTGCCTTTTTATCAATTATTTTGATCTTGAGGCTTGACTTCTTCAGTCCAGTAACAATTCAATTCAAGCCAATGTTGAATATACCAAATAAGCATTTCAGTATTGGGAATGAGCTTTTCATGTGTATCTCCCACTTTCCCCATGTATCATACCTCAGTTTGTGCAACAGAGAGGTCTCAGAGACTGCTTGGATCCTTTCCAGCTGAACGAAATGAGGAGACAGAAGTCTAGGAACACATCTAGTGCACTCTCACCCATGGAACAGGCTTAAGTTAATTCAATCTAAGATTGCTGAAATGTGTATAGCATAAATGTCAGATCAATTCTTCCACCCCACAGACCTGCTGCTATTGCATTGCCCTACTTGTTGCTGGAGACCATCCCAATCTCATGGAGTAATACCCTGGACAGAGCTATGGGCAAACAACTACAGAGGGTTGACCTTAATTTGTGTATAGAAAACTTTTTGTCTAGGCAGGAAACAAATCTTATCAGTGATCCACTGTCATAGGCACCTCTGCCAGGAACAGAGTTTATCAGAAAAAAATTGAGCAGTCTTTTCAACCGCTCGCAGAGAGCTACAAGGGCTCTTTCATTGAATACAATGGATTTTGGATTGAGGTTTTGAAAGCTAAGAGTACACAAGCACCCACTCGTGCATACAAAGTTCTCCACAGGCCTGCCAATTTAGCCATACAATCGCACTGATGACTTCTCTGACAGATTTGATGCTTCTACCATTGACCATTTTTGATTAGTGGGACTAGACATTACAGCCCACAGACAATGGAATCTATTAGAATTAGGCAGGGGTAAATTATTAGCATTTCATATTCGGAAAGCAATCTTCGTAGCAGTGCTGTTTTAGCTCTCAGTACAATCTCTTCCACAGGCATGAGATATCGGAATTTCAACGCCTAATAAATTCTGTGAAGTATAGCAGTGCTCTGCAGTACGCACACTGCAGACAGCCGATGCATTTAGACTGGCTGGCCACTTCCACGCATCTCCCACCCGTCTGTCTGATCACACAGACACGGGAGCGGAATACCAACCAACCCAGACAACTGAAGACACTTTGAGCCGCACCACACACTGCAGAATGCTGGGAATACCTTCCCGGTTTGATCTCTCTGCCTTACATGGCACATGACAACACGAAGCAATGGCCCCCTCAGGCAGGCAGTACAGCAGGAGCCCGCTATCAAAGCAAGGATTATGATGTGAACTCCTCAAGCAAGAAGCCATGCCCACTGCAGAACGCTGCTGTGTTCTTTGGATACTGCTGCTAGAACTCTGCATCCTCACAGTTGTCAGCAGAGCTAGCTGAGGTGCAAATAAATGCAGGGTCAGGCCTTCATCACCTCATTTATTAGTCAAATAATTGATCTCACATAGGTGTACTTACTTCTACTTACAGAGAGAGGATGAATATTTAAAGCTACATTTAATCCCTGCAAAATCGCCCCCTAAGGTCCACGAACAGTTGGAGAATCTTTTACAATTCCCTACAACGTTGGCTCTAGTGTTAAAACAAGAGTGATGCTGCATGCGTCCTCACAAAACAGCACCGTCAGCCAAATATGCAAAACTGCTCACTTATGGAAAATGCAGTAATTTTTAACCCAATTTCTAGCTATCACCAATTTCTTCTGCAGTCCCCAGTAGTATGGAATATGAGGCCTTTTCCTGATGCTACTACACATCTTTCCTCATATAAACTCTTATCATCTGACACCGGTGAAAAATGCACAAGCAGGAAAAGATAATGCAAATACTAAAACGCTGTCAGTTAAAATGTTTGAGAGTGCCTGCTTTGGGATGATGAAAAAGCCCCTTTTGTATTGAAACTTAAGTGGTAATGTTCTAACTGGAACAAGAACAATATTTTTAATCCGTGCTTGAAAGATCAAATTAAATCTGCTGCAGTCAACCTTGGTAGGGCTCTATCTATCAGAGATGACTTTTTCTTTTTTATGAGAAAGCTGCAAGTCCAAAGCTACTGGATACTCATTTGTCTGGTTTTCTGTAGACTTTCAGGGAGCAAAGGCAATCATTCCTAGCTCAAAAAACCATCCCAAAATACTAGTAGAAGAGAAAAAAAAAGAACTTCTGATATACATCCCATGATTTCCTTGAATAGAGTAGGATTTCAACAACAGAATTTCAAGAACAAGCTAGTCACAAGTTTACAGTGCTTCCATGATAATGTATCAGTGCATTACCTTCCATCTTTCAGTTAGTTACAGTCCTACCAGCAACATCACTGCAGTATGTCTGGTGCCATAGTTGTTTCCGCTACAAATTCCCTATTTTACAGGCATTAAAACTCAAGTATTTGAAAGTCTCATACGCTAGAAACTTGTTCGACAAGCTAGCAAGTCAAATGCAATATATATCCCCTGCCCCCAGAATTTAAATTTGTTTCACCATTTTTCTTCATGGAATCTAAAGAAGGGCATGAAATGAACATTTGACAGTTACTAAGAAAACAGTTTTTCTCAGAGAAGCCAAAGAGATCACAGTGTTTAATTCACGGGCTGCTGGTTGTTAACTGCAATTCACTTTTAAATACACTAGCAAAACCATGAAGTATTATTTTTGCCTTACACAACAATTACTGAACATTTATATTAAATATCTTTCAAGTCTCCTAAGGTAAAAAAAGAGGTATCTGAATGTTTCTGTGCATCTTCAGTGTATGCAAAGTGTCTGCTGAAAACAAGGGCAAATATACCAGTAATTCCAATGAATCACAGAATTGTAGAGGTT
>VZTU01013051.1:0-16545 GCA_013400835.1 Zapornia atra
CTCAAATAAGATCCTTCTCAACCTTAAGCATATACTAAAATTAGAAAGTATTGCTACTGTGGCATCAAATCAGAGATGTACTGATGTAGTTCTTGTGTTGGAATTCTATCAGTAGCTTCACTATTTCCACCTTCTGTATTTCTGAAATACTCTATAGCTGCATGTTGACAAGGAACTTTCACAAAGTTTGTAAGGATGCATTTGCTAGCATCAGAGTTAATCTGTCATGCTGCTCTCAGCATTGTTAAGACCTCTTGATATGCTTTAAAGGACAAGATGATCCCGAAAAGAATTGTTTACTGTTCAGCTGCCTCTTCACAGAATACACTGACATTAGTTTAAACTGGTACATAATCGTAGTATTAAGCTGTTTGTTTTGCAAAATTCTGCTCAGTTATTTGCTTTAAGGTATGGATTAAATGCATGTCACATTTCGGTATCTGATCTAAGTTTTGGTACCTGATGTAACATCTACTTTTACAGGGATAGACAGAACCAAGAGGCTGTAATTCTAGAACATTTGTAGCTGAACTTTTTTTTTGTTCTTTTAATTAAAAAATAATGCTAAACAGGCATTTTTAACCTTTTTCTTGGGGAAATGGATCCAGAAGACAAAAACTTATTATTATGTTATCCACAAAAGTACTGACCCAGAAATGAAAACTAGGTAGCACTGCTGCAGAGGTGTTTTACCAGGTAAGATAGTTTTAATTCAGCATCTTTAATTCAGTGTACTGCCAAGAGACAGGCGTTAAACAGGGCATTCTGGGCAGAGTTGAAAAATATACCAGAACTGTGCAGCCTGCTGCAAAGAAAACTCTCCATAATTTTTTGTGCATTTATACAGACATACATGTAAGTGTTTATATATAGTGTATCACAAGCCCAGGTCAAAGTTATTCAACCAGCTCTGAGGATCTCATGTTAGATTTCCATGTTATAAGTAAAGTTGTCAATACTCCCTCCACGCGTTTCCTTCACCAGTCAAGTTTTCCTCTGAAGTTCCATAGGAATTTGTCTCAATTTAAGTCAGCATGTGAACATGTTGCACAGAATACATTTTAGATTCCTTACACTTCGCATAAGCTAAAGGACAAGTGACATTTTCCAACCATGGAGCTCAGATCTGATGCCTAGTTGTGTGAATTAAGGAAATATGCATTTCTGGTAACTTCCTGGCTTCTACAAAGAGTCATTTGTTCCTTAAGCCTTCAAGTCTATGTTCTCCCAGCTGATCTATATGGATAAGCACATTTTCAACTCCATAGGTAGATTTTTCTGGATCTGGGATTTAGAAGTCAATTTTATATGCTCTGTTACTACTAAACATGTATACCTAATTACTCCTCATAATGTCAAATACCACTGAGGGCTCCATATGCCTCCGCAGCCAGTAAATAGCTGAAAACCCCATCCGTGCAGAGTACTTCAACGTTGTCAAGAGGCTGGCCTGCATTTGATTACAACCCACCACTGTTTGCAGACTCTTCATTATTATTCCCACTGCTCAAGAAACAAATGTCTGTGCTGAACCATATAATGTCTGGCAAGGTTGCATGTGAGAGAATTTGAAAGTCAACTTTGACCCTAACATTCAGCTTTTCATTAATGGAATTAAATGAAAAGAGCTTTTCAGGTAAGTTTAATTCCAGCACTTCTGAACTCTCTGACTGTAACCTTAACTTTCTTCTAACATAGTGGACATGGCTGTGTTTTTGACCTGGAAACTAGTACTTCTCAACACACTCCAGCTTTCTTGTTTCTTGGAAACCTGCACAATCAGACCACTGTTTCTAATTTGCACAAGCCAGACTTTAAAGTACCACCTTCCCTTTCTTATACAGAAAGGGACAGATCTATTATTTGTTTATTTAGGAGAATGGGAACAACTCTGAACTGTACAAGCTTTGGGACATGATATATCTTCGGGCAAGGGAGTAGGAACAAAACAACACTTACCTGGAAAGTCAGCCTTTGGAAGGGAAGGCTGTAGAAAAGCCAAGCCTATCTAGCCTTCTTTTCATCAAATACAGACTTTTTAGATCACAAAGTATTAAGTCTAAAACTGGAAGTGGAATACAAAAATATTAATTCCCAGATCTCTTGTGCCAACAATTAATTATGTTCCAGGAAAATCCTACTTTGAGCACAAATGAATTAATATGTATAATGGCATGTTCCTGTTCTAAAAACTTTAATATGGAAAGTGCTATGCTAAGCCAGTCTCCTTAAAAATAGACATTATAATGAAAAAGCTTTAGTTCTATATGTATATTTCCAAAAAATCTGTGTAATGCACTTGTTGCAGGGTTTCACAGTAAACAGCTGGTGATTTTAATGCCCATAAACACACTTGACCTATTTTAAAAAAATGGTATACAGTATGCACTATGCAAATAAATAGCACACCACTGAAAGGTAACACTGGTACTGTGCTTTTAAACAACCCTCTCGTGTCACAGGCAGCCTTATACTGATAATGTACATGGAACAGAAATAAATACTTCACACCAAGTGATTAAGAGAGTGAAACATTTTCTGGCAAACTAATTGTTTGTTTCCCATATTCTAATGGAGATGATTTGGAATATTTCACTTTATTTTTAAAGTGTGAGGCTGAAAAGACAAAATGAGAAATTGCCCAACAATTCATGTAGAATAAGCGAATGAAAACAGAGAGGATGCAGTGTCAGTGTTGCTACAATGCATCTATTTATGCAAGGTTATGAAGAGTTTTAGAGAACAATGGTGTTTAAACAGTTTCCAGATGAGTTTGATTTATAAATATGCCTATGTCTTGAAACAATAAATAAGGAAACACTATTGCAAATTAGAAAGTAATAACACACCCATGGATAATATAAGAAGTCCAGGAACTAATATTGATCAGTTATTTCTGAATAATTTGTTATTCCATCAATACTTATAAAAGAGGGTGAGAATTGATCAAATGCTGTACAATATGAGAATGTCTTGGGAAATATATATATACAAATCCATTTTTAATTTTAGAGATACTGTAATCTATTTTTATGTCAGTATACAATATGTTGATGGTAGGTTGCAAGAAAAAAATGCTATTAGGATTATTCGTTCATACAACTTCCCTCAGTTAAATGGATTGATTTTCCTACTTATTTGATTTGTGACTTTGAGTTTGTTCAAGAATGTAATCTCCAAATTTCACAGAAAATTTGGCACTTGGAATGACAGTGAAAATAATGAAAAGCAACAAAACTTTTCCCAGCATAGTTTTGATGAATAACGTAATTACTTTGCCTTGTAGTACTCTTTCTCATCTGAAGACATTTCTACGCCTTGATTCAGTGTTCTCTGAAAGGAATCTTCAAATACAGAAGGACTAGGATTCCAGTCCAAGTAATCTCCAGGATCACCAATGCATTGGGTCATTATAACTACCATAACTGAGAGTTATAGAGACAGGCTTATGCTTCTATAAGCAGAATTTCTGATTTATTAACATTCATCCTTTGGCATCAGTTCCAAATTTTTCTCTTTACAAATGACAAAACTGTATTTCATAAGGATGACTTAAAGCTATAACTATACTAATTAAAAGGGGAAATAAAAATATTAAAAGTGGAGGAAGAATCAAGACAAAGCAGGAGAGCACAAAACATTTTCAGGACTGAGGCTTGTAACATCTGAGCTTACAAGAGAATCTGAACGTGATCAAGACTGCAACACAATACTATGAAGAGTCTGAGACCTATAAAGTGCATGGTTAAAACAAAACCTTTCATGAATTAAGATCACTTTGGGGAAGGAAGGTAAAAGTGAAACTTCTGAGGTAGTGCTGGGAGGCTGCTACAGAGAAAAGGAACATTTTTATATAGATCTGTCTTGTGTTAATGCAGGAGTCCTTATTTCCCAACATAAACTTCAGAACAAATGCTCCTTTTATATTATCGTGTAATTTTATATATAACAGCAAATTTCTTCAGTGAATGCTCACTGAAAGGACATTATAAATATATATTTGGGTTTAGGGAATGTTGGGAGCCATGCAGAACAGTTCAGAGAAAGAAAGCCTCAGGTAAAATTACCACACAGGATACCAATCATGCAGAAAAGTATATATAAAATTAGTTTTCGAAGTACAGGTGTGTATTGGAAAAACAAAATACTGAGAAGCAAGTAGAACAAATTCTGTCTCTTCCTAGAGACCAGTAGGATTTGAACATGGAAAAGTCTTGAAATTTTCTGATTGAAGGTGCAAGTCTGCTGAAAGCTTTGTACCTAGCAACATCTGTGGGTGAGCTTGAAAGCCTCTTTGAATTAACTGAATTTCCTGTTATTTTTCAGGTGATGTGAATTTGGGAGAATATAAAGGGAAGAAAAGGAAGGATTGTATCATTAAAATGTTGTCTTAGGGACCAAAACATATAGGATTAAGTATCACTCAAAGTTAAGCAACAGAAAAAAATAAACCAGTACAAGAACTATGGATGCTATACAGTCATGATGGGAGAGATATTACAGTGGACATCTAGTCTGATACCGATAATCTCTACCAGTTTAGAGCAAGAACAGTATGGGAACAATATGACTTAAATGCATGAAGTTTAATAAATGGAACTCTATCAGATTTGGAAGCAAATTTTAGAGATCATGACGCTCAAATCAGAATCTCTGTATTCAGATGAGAGAACTGATCTATAATGACAAAATCCAGTTTTAAATTTAAATACATTTATACATAAATTTATTTCTCTGATAGTCTGATCTGGGTGGAATTCAAAGCTTGCTATAAAGAGAAAAAAAGACATACATGTAAGGAGAGGATACAAAACACAGTCCCCACCTTAAGTCCCATTGGAGAACCTTTCCCATTTTGATAGGTAGAGCAGCCCACTAACTATTTTTTTTTTTTTGTGACAGACTGTAGTATGAGTAAATTTTTAGTGATTGTCATTTCTCCAGAAAAATCTGAATTCATATTACTATAATATCTTGACTGTAACAGTTTTCCATAACAATCCAAAAGTCTTAGGAAAAACCAATTGCCTTTATTACCGAGCAATAAGAACTAGTTTTGAGTCTTCATAAGATTCCTAGCAATCATTACTCCAAAAGCAGCAATTTGAAATTGGAGGTTAAAATAACTCATCTGAAGGAAGGGATTTTTTTACCTCTGAAGAATAATAAACTAAAACTACTTTCTGCCACACAATGTGCTAGTCTTTTTTATGAAGGCTTGAAAATGACTAAACCTGAAGCCAAACGAGTCAATTACATATAAATGTTCTGATCAGATTATATTAAGAACAACTGAATCCTCATTAGTGTCCACAGTCATTGCTACCAGGGGCTTTAACAAGGCACAGAGATTCTGCAGCGCCTTCTGGCCCTAGTGGATTTTAGCTGCCTGTCTTCACGGCCAGCTCTGATATAGTGCTGCTGTTTCATCTTTGATCAGACTCCTGCAAAAAGGACAACCATATGAGAAAAAGCTGTAAGAAGCCTTGCTGGGGAAACTGATCCAGTCATTGACCTGATGACTTCAAATCTACTTCAACCTGACAGACACACCTGGCAGTCACTGGACTGTCGGCCAAGCTTGCTCTCCTAGTCTTTTTTGGGTGCTGAGCCTCTTGGTGGCTCTGTGTGACTGAGCCTCTTTGTGGTGATTGCTGTCCCTGCCTGCTCTTGCGGTGATGCTCAGCTCCCGGCTAGCCTTCCCTTGCACAGCAACCCACGCTTTTGCTGACTCCCTGACACTGGAGTGGTATCTTGGTGGAAAGCTATTTTGGTAGACCTACATTCTTCCCAAAGTGGGTGACTACTGCACAGATGTGGTAGTACTACACATTTCACTGGTTTGTAGTTTCCAAACCAGGTATAACTGGAGAAAATTACTCTCTATGAACAGTTTTGGGGGAGGGGGCTGAGGAGTGCTTCTTGTTCTTGGTTTTTTTAAGGCCTTGCTGCCATGCAAGGGTTGGGATGAGCAGCAGGGAACTGCAAAACAAGTTCCTACCCTAATTGCTGCTTATGGAGAAAATTGTCTCGGAGACTGAAACTGCTGAGCACAGGCAGGAAATACCCAGCTGCTCTGGAGAGCACAGGAGCTTTCTGACGCCCTTATTATTAAGGAACAACACTTGGGCAACAAAGAAACAGCACAGCTAAACAGGATGTCAACTCTGATGGTACATGAGTGTGTTTGTGTGTGCATGTTCACATCGAGAGGAGATGTGTGGAAGAAGGTTGAGAATGAGGGGGACCTCACTATGTAAAGTTCAAGAAGTGAATGCTCTGTTATGAGCCACCTCTTACAGAATGGCAGAAGAGAAATGAGAAATCGGCAGGGAGGAGTCACCAGGGGACAGAAACACTTGTTTCTGCATAAAGGTATTTCCAAGTTGAAGTGAAACTGCAGATTTTCCTCATGCGGCTAATTTCAGTTAATGATTCTGTTATGTTTGGAACAGTCCTTATGCCATTCTATAGACTGGTCTATGGCACTGAAATTGCCAAATTTATTTTGGAAACCAAACAATCCTTTCCCCAAACCACAATCTGAAAGTCAACATCTTATTCACACAATATACACCTCAACTTCTGTGGAGATTCCAAACACAAATTAATCAACTATAATGGCATCCCTCTTCAATAATCTTCTTATATTTTAAACACCTTGCAGTTATACAGTGTGTAAGCCACATGCTGTAGATCTAGTCTTTGATTTGAAAAATAGGAACAAAGGAGGCTACCTCATTAAGGGGAAAAAGTTATGGTTATTTTGTTACCTATATTTTCATAATTTCTAATGTCTGAGTTACTTTTACAGGAAGACTATATATGTCCCCATCTCTTTTTAATAGATGGTCATAGCTACTGCAAACTGTATTGTCACCCTTAACAATTTTTTTCTATTCTTGGAAATCCATATTTTAATACATAAGAATAGGTATGCAAATGATTATATTGATTTAAGATTGCATTTAAGGATAAAGCTGAGACTTATCCTTTAATCTAAACTTGTCAATGTTGGATATAAAGCCATGCTGGTGTGTGGTTTGAGGCAAATGCAGGAATGCCAGGATGAAAGTTTGGATTTGTGCTGCCTTTTGGTGTGAGATCAAATACATACCCAGAGGGAATGTGAGCCATCATGACATGCCCCACTGTATGCTTGATAGCTGGCGATAGACAGTTCCCAAACATGTCTGAGAGATATTTCTCATAAAGGCTATCAACATATCTCACTTGTACTTGGGGCATACAACTTTGTAGCTCAAGCATAGGATGTCCTTACAGACTCTAGATAACAAGTCCATGTACTTTCTATTTGGTCACAGAGTGACATAATACAGGACTGCTGTTAGTTGAAGCTGACCCTGCTACAATGCCATACAGATGTATGTGGAATACAAAATGCAGATTTCTATCTGTTGTAAAGCTTATATATCTGGCAGAAATTCAATTTGGACCCTTCTCTAGCTATTTTTACCTTCACCTCGTGGCCTTAAACACAGTAATAAACACACATTAGCACAATGGGCAAGAACACAGGGATTGAAACTCTAGCAGCCTCTGCTAGGTCATGTTTGTAGTTCACTACGACTTCTGTAATTTATTAAGCAATGTCCAGAGAGATCTAGTGAGTTTTCACATAGCTAACACAATTAAATATTAAAGGAAAATATTATCTCATTCAACTGAAATGGAAACTTTAATGTAAGTTACCTTACTGATACCCAAAATACATCTTGACATTCTGCTTGCTATTTTTCAGTGAATAAAACCTGACTTGCTTCTACACTACCAGACAAATTTATAAATTGGCACCACATTCCAGTAATGACAGAAATTAATTTGGAAAACACTTTGTTAGTTAGTAAAACGTTATCACTAGCTGTATAGGCTATACGTTTATCTGTAGAAAGATTAATGAGAGAAAGAGAAAACTTGCTACAGACCTTTGGAGAGGAAAATGTTCGTAGAGGTAATGTAAAAAGCTGTTCTGAGATACCTTTGCATGTACATCATCAAGAGGGAATTTAATTTAGATGTTCAATATAAGTGTCAAGCTCCGAGAAGCTCTTTGGATCACAACAGCAGCAATTAACAAATATACTGTTGGCAGTCAAATTCATCCCACAGGGCATGAGTTCAGAAAAAGCACAAATCTCCCAGCTGTTTTACATTTCAGTTTTAGTGACCTAATTTTTAAAAAATGCTTTAATTTGTAGCTGTGTTTTTCTTCTTCACCTAAGAAAGCCTTGGTACAAGTTTGGAAAGTGTAGGTCTGCAAAATCTGTAAATCACAACGTTTTCATTTGTCTGACACTGCAGGTTTGGCAGGTCTCGGTAGGTATCTTCTCTTAGGTCACATTAAGATCAACGATTGCATATTGAGCTTAACTAGTCTGCAAGTGCTTCTATCTACTTTAACTACTG
The DNA here is from genome assembly GCA_013400835.1 of Zapornia atra. Lineage (NCBI taxonomy): Eukaryota > Metazoa > Chordata > Aves > Gruiformes > Rallidae > Zapornia > Zapornia atra. The sequence continues at coordinate 8,428 of VZTU01013051.1, forward strand.
GGAATTTTTATTGTCTAAATACTACAATGAAGCTATAAAGTTTTGCTGACATATCCAGCAGTGAATACATAACAACTTTAAAAAGAAGTGGTATAGCTCCAGTTTAGGTGTCTGGGATAAATCAAGTATCACAAGTAGCCAGTTTTCTCTCACAGCCACCAATTATATATTGTTTCATACATCAATCTTAATATGTTAATTCTAGATAATCTGACACTTCAACTAAGATGTTGCAGACAAATAAGGTAAAACCCCCTTGTTTTCTGAAGTTCAATATAGAAAAGGATTTCTACTTGTAAACCAATTAAAACAAAATATTAAAAAAATCCAATCTACCATTTCATTTAAAAGGGGTTCTCAAGAAATAGTTCTGAGCATTTTTTGTTTGTTCTTCAAATTTTAATCAACAAAAACTTAAGCCTCAAAGCTCCTTCTCTCTTACACTAAAATAAAGGAAAAGATAAATTGTTACAGTAATTTTCTGGTCAAACTGCTGGGAAAAAAAAGAAAAAAAGATCAACACTCTTAAAAACTTTAAATTACTTTTCCTCATATTTTTATATATTAAAAACCCCTGCACACTGGGAAAAAAACAAATGGTAAGAGCAGTGAGTCTACTGTTTTAGAAGTTTTTATTTTTCTTTGAGTTTTGGTTTAGTTCTTACAACACTCCCAGGAATGTTGTGTCTTCAAAGGAAGACTGTACTATGATTCAGGCTCTGACTGTAACAACATTGATATGGAAAGTCATATTCCAACCTCTCCACAGACAATGCCCTGGACCTCTCTTGGCACTGGCGGCCTGTTGTGCTGATCTGTGCCAAACTGATGACACCTAGCCATAATTCTTTCAAAAACCCATAGACACAGGGCAAAACCACAGCCTCTCCTAATCCAAGAGACAAGAGCAAATCCTTGTTAAGGAAAAACTGAACAGATAGAATTGTCTTAATGTTATTGTGCTTAATTTTTAAAAGAAATTAAGGGAGCTCATTTCACTTTTTGTAAGATCAATTAAATGAACAGAAGATGGAATGGACATCTCAGAGGAAGTTCTATGCAACAGGCAGCAATGTCCTGCTTTAATGAGATGGAAAAACCTGGGCTCAGGTTTTGCACAGCTGAGCAGTTACTCACAACCAACACAAGTTTTAGAAGGGAGCTACTGTGTCCCACTGTCACTGATAGCAAACATGGAAAATGTTTGCAAATAAAAAATCAGGCTTTATTCCAAAAATTGAAATTTTATTTTGGGAAGAACAATGAAAAGATTTTGTATGTCATCAAAAAAGAAACAACGACAAAAATTCAAAAGCTTTCACTAAATTGCAATATTCTCTGAACTTCTCTTCTGGTAAAGGAGAGGAGGTTATTTTGACTCAAACATATTCACAATGAGATATTTTGGAAAACCCATTAATGGTACTAACAATAAATGTTCACTTCTGAGGTTTTGAAGCTTTATGTTTGAAGAAAAACCTTGTTCTGCATCTGTAACTGTTATTACAGTTTCTTTGGGCACTTTTGTACAGCCCTATGTAACATGGCAGGTCAAGAAGGGAAAATAAATCTACCTGAATTAAAATAGTACAGCCAATTACGTCTCTTCTTAGGGTATAAATAATGAAATTGCTCAAAAAAATATTGCATTCTGCTAACACCTTATTAGCAGGCTCAGGTCCTCTGTTAATCACCAGAATCACTCACTTAAAATATGTGTGTTTATTTCTCCCACAAGTCTGAGAAAAAAAGTGAGGAAATAATAATATCTCCTGGAGTTGTCAATGGGACTTCTGCCCAGCAGTGGAAGCATAACTCCCTGCAAGGCTTCATCTTTTCTATAAACACATGACTCCTGCTCTTTTTGTCAGAACTGGTGTTTACTCTGTCAGACTTCTTGTAACATTTCAGTGATAAATTAAAGGCCCCTAATTATTGCTTTCCATTCTGTTCCTAAGATCAGGACTTTATGTACAACACTTCAAAAGACAATACTGAACTCTGTTGGGTATTCATATGTATTTGTTGCACCCTTCTACTGTGGCAGTAATTGTACCTGCTGTTTCTTTGTGGCTATGACCTTTCAGTTATCCAAAATTAGTCTAGATAAGGCTGTGCCTCTGGCACAAACAGTACTTCAGCTAACCCCTTCGAAAAGGGCAGTGCCAAAGTAAGACAGCCATAACAAACTTGAAAGAAGCCTCAAACAGAATAAACCTTTTAAGTTAGGTGAGAGTTGACTAATATATATCATGATTTGAGGGGAATCCAGGCAGTTTCGCTGAGGAGTGGAATAATATGCAGAGTGATGACCATTGTAGGTATTATTGGTTTTAATCCACAGTATCTCACATGACCTGTAATCAGGTACCTTAATAAATCATTAAGTTAAAAATCACTTGCATCAATATGGTTTTTGCTTTTAATTCCAGAGCTCTTAATGTTGCAATTTTCATTAGAAGGGGTCTGGGCTTACCACTTGGAGTTGTCACATCTAAACCATTTTCCTCTCAGGAGTTTTAAGAGAGCTTGTGCTTTACCCTAACAGTTCAATTTTTTGTATAAACTATTATATTCTCTATTTTTGCTTTCACAATTTGTTATCATTATAGAAGAAAATCGTCAGAATCAAAAATCTTTTCTTTCCCAAAATCAATGTTCTCCAAGAGTCACTTTTTTGTATTTCTTTGAAATACCAGAGGACAAATTAATGTAGCAAGACTTTGAGACGAAATACTGTGAAAGAGCTCTTGATACATGGTTGGGCTGCCAGAGGCCATGGAAAAGAACTCTGCAACTTAAAAATGCCTCTGTGTGTCTTTGAATGTCTCAGTGTCTCTGATACATACCCATGGCTTTACTTTTCCTTAAACTAGAATTTATGAAGTCTAATGCTTCTGAGTTTAGTTCACCAGTTCTAATTTAAACTGGTAAGTGGGAATTGTGCCATGCTGACTCAAACTCCAGTTGTAGACACTACATACTAAGGAGATAATATTCTTATCTTAGATTGCAAAAAAACCCAGAAAAGTTACATTGAATATTCCAGGCACAGGAAAAGCAATTGGCATGGATGGAAAGAATGTGAAGGAGAAAAATATTTAAAAAACCTAAAGGGAAATATTAAAAAGAGGGTTTTTTTTTTTGTTTGATTTGATACTCAGCTTGTACAATAAGAGAACAGCAAACCTCAGCATTTATGCAACACACACAAAACCACTTCAAATAACAGCAACAAAAATGCTCATTGAAGTAATATGTACTGAGTGTATACGTTTACATGAAACACTGCGATGAGACACCCTTCCTCTCAACTTTCTCTTCTTTAAGGTAAACAACCACCCTCCTCCTCCTCTATACATCACATGCTTCAGCCCCCTAAACATCTTAGTGGCCTCCTACTGGAGTCTCATGGGCCCAAAACTCGATACTGAATTCAAGATGATTCCCCAAAACTGATGAGAACAGGGAAATTTATTTCTCTAGAACTCCTGTCTACGGACTTGCCTGTAACCGGGTAGCCTTCACCGCTGCAAATAAACAATGTTGCCTCATATTCACCTTGCTGTCCATCTGGCCCACCCTGTTCTCTGTGAATGGGCATCCACCTTGTCATGCACTAGCTGTACAGTTCCATTGGCTTGTTCTGTCCCAGCAGCAAGGCTTTGTATTCCTCTCTAGATTCTTTCCAGAGACTTCCAAGCTCTTATTTCCCCACAATCCCATTTGTGCTTGACAGAATATTTGAAATTTTCCAGTCATTAGGCACCTTTCCCAAATACCAAAAACTTTAACAAATGATAAACTCTTGTAAGCTAAAGAAAAAGAGAAAAATCTTCTCTTAGAATGACAAACAGCTTTACTAGTACTAATGCTGATCTGGAAGAATCACCTTCCACGGTCTATTTTGCTCAAGACATGATATTAAAGTGAACAGTCCACTGTACCTTATTGCTACTTTTTGACAAATTCTATCCAAATCGTGCAGAACACATTGACTTGCAGAGCCTCAAGTAGACTACCCTTGGGACTTAGGTTCTAACTCTTCATCATTCCATCATCTAATGGTGAACATCCAATTAGGTGAAACTGTTGTGCTGAATGATTAATTAATTAATTATTATGTGACAAGATGATGATTGTTTGTTGTGCATGGAAGATTTATGCCTGAAGTAACTGAGATCTAAATCTGAAATCTTTTGTTCTGGATAAGAATATAAAAGCAGAACTGCCAGCTAGTAGGCTGAGAACTCTTCAGTGATTCATTCATTTAATGATGACAGTACTGTCATAACTCATTTTCAGCACATGTTTCTGGGATTGAAACCTCATGCATGTTCGTCTGGATTATTTTTTTCTTCTTCTTAGGGCAAGACCCTCTAAAGGAGGCTTTTGAGTTGTAGAGATGACAATTTCCAAGATTGTGATTAGAGAAATAGATCAAAACCAAAGGTAGGGGGAGGGAGGAAGGTGAATGTCACCATTTTTAAAAAAAGTATCTTCAGCTATTGTTTTGAATACTTTCATGTCTTCAGCTTGTTTTGAAGCTTTCATGTCTTCCAGTTCTCCTATCTTTCTCCTCTCTTAAACCCAGATTCTTTCCCATTACATATGTTTATGTATTTTGAAATCCTGTTAAGTTAGAGAAAATATGATAGGAATCTTTACAGCATAAAAGCCTATTTCCTTTAAGAAAAAAATATTTTGCACTAGTTCTGAAATACTCATCATGTAAAGCTGGACAAAGTCTGCTGGTGCTGCTTCAGGAAAACTGATGTCCAAGTAGCCTGAAATGGTAAGGGTTGAAAAACATGGAGCATAATAAGCCATTTACTGTCCTTTTATGAAGTCTGAATGACTGCAAAACTGAAAATATTATGATTTAATTATACTTCTATACAGCTGAAGTACAAGACAATACTTTCACCCTAGAAAAACAGAGTTGAAGTATGTCAGCGAGTATATACTCACAGGTGTACACACACACACACACACATAATTATTGATTACAGAAATTCTCATGTGACTACTTGAGTTCATTCAAATGCTAACTTTGTTTTTTTTAGTCACAGGTCATTAAAATATGTGTGAATGAAATTGCTGGGGATGCAGCATGTAGGTGTGTCCAAAATGGTGCTCGTACAGTCTATCAACAAACAGAAAGATAGGATGTGGGCTGCATTTTCAGAATAATGAACATGGTAAAAGGTTAGGTCTTTTGTTGTATTTCTTCTGAAATATGCAATTTGTTACAAGTTATATTGTCTGTGAAAAGAATCCCTACTGCAACTCTAATGTGTTTTTTTAGTATCAAAAACATAAAAGCACATCAGAACACATCATGTGCAAACCATGGCATTAAACAGATTAGAAAACTAAATGTCATACTGTAACATGACCGGGTTTTTTGCAGTTAATTTACAAGAAAGGCAGAAGAGCTCTGCAGGAAGCACTTTCTCCAAATATGCACCCTGCAGCTAAAATACCTCATATACCTTATTGTTCTTACAGGGGGGAAAAAAAAAAACAAAACCTTGACTAAAGTGATAAATTTAAAGCTTATGTGGATTTTTAAGATGACTAAATGAATTCCATGTGAGATTGTGTATTGCAAGCAAATTAAAAAAAAATCACAGCAGTCTTAGCTATAAAATACTTTTGTAATCTACCATTCGACTGTTTGCACTGCAGTTGTACTGAAATATTTGTAATTTTCTGAATGCTTCAATTACCAGTAAACTTTTTTATTGAATTCCTATTTAATTGTATTTTTTCCTCTGCTCCTCTGTGATAGTGCATTTCTGTTAGTACCATTGAGAAAGCAGGCTGCTGTACAGTCCACTGTAGCCATAAACTTTTATTTACTAAGAAACATGTTGGAATTTCAAATATGGTTTGCCACTGGATCTGGAAGAGTTAAACAGGACTCTCTACTCTTGAAGAGACTTAAGTAAAAGGCCATCAGTCGTCTTAATTAAGACTTTTCATATAACCACTGCCTGAAATAACCTTAGCTGCCTTTTCAAGCTCTCACCTGATTCTAATTAAGCTCCTTGGAACATTAACCTGGCTTTTTCCTCATGATTCATCTCATTAGCAAAAAAAGGTAAATTACTTGCTTTTATATGCTACTTTATATAGTGGCCTTCTATTGGAGTTGGTGAAATCCTTGAACAGTGACTTTAGCAGAAACAGGATTTTTTTCCTTGGCAATTAAATGATGAACATGTTTAAGCAATTCCCTAATGAAAAAGAACACTCCCCTATAGAAATTCATTGTATAATAACACTCCATTTTACATTTGGACAATAACCATGTAAACAGTTGAGGTCACTCTTTCAAAAAGGCTAATGGCTTGGCTGAGCAGGTACCAAAAGTATACTGTAGTTCTAACTTAGGTAATGAAGACCTCCTGCAGAAGACCTAAGTTCCCAATATAAAATGAAGCATTTGGAGCATACAGTGATCTGACGTGGAACACATGCTGTCCTTATAGGGGCTAATATACACTTGCATTTTGAATAGTTTGCAAAAGTCTTCGCAAAGCACGAAGGAATGAGAACATCCAACTGCTTTGTATCATGGAAATGAGTCGTGGTTACTTTTCCCTACATCCTTGCATGATGATGCAAACACTGTTTGCACACAAAGTTAAACCCTATATATATTCATATGTTGGGGTGAGGGTTTTTTGAGTTTGTTCCATTACAATTTTTACTTCCTTTCGAGACTTCTTGAACAATAACCATTTAGCCAGCTAAATGATAAAACATAATTGCTTCCAGCTGCTGCAAAAGAAGAAACTGTAGTCAATCTGAAGAAAAAAATTAAAGAAAACTTTTGGACCTTGTCAAAATACAATAATTTTCAGAGCTGAGTGAACTCTACTCTTTAGTTTGATAGCTGAACAAAAGGAACAAAAAGTAAATTAGCTGGGCCAGGCTGAAATAAATCTTGCTTTTACCATCAGTAAATTTGTTTCAGGTCTAATGAACATGGTATTGGATGCAAAAGGGTGTGCTTTAATTTCTACAAGGAAAAAACCTTTTAAATAAAAATGATATTGTAGTACTTTTCTTTCCCCACCACCTGTATAGAATACTTACTCCAACACAGGACACGTGAATATACACCACCCAACTGAAAGTTCTGTTTTGGATCAGTAGAAGAGTATATTGGAAGCAAAAACCTTTCACCTTGTTCCCAGTTAGGAAGTTGTCCTATCAGGCTATGAAGCCTTTCACATTTACAAGTGAAATCAGCAGAGCAGACTAGGAACACTCTACCCAAAGGTATGTAATAGGGCACTTAGCAGATGGTGAGTGGTGAGGACATTCTACACAGAAAAAAAGGTATGTTCAAAAGACACAAGTGGAATTTCTTGCATTCGTTTGTAAGTTGGCAGATAAACAGAAAACCACCAAACCCCTTGGTGTGATACATACTTTTAGAAAAAAAATTTAGTAGTCTCAGATGCCCTAAAAATCTGTTTATTGGGGATTAAATGGCTTGCCTCCCAGTCTTCGACTGTTTTATTATCAAGTGAAAAAACTGTTTTGTTTTTCCACTGAAAAACATGTAACAGATAAATCACCACTCGCAAACTAATCTATTAATGCCGTGGTAGCTGCGATATAACAGAGAGAATTTTTCTGAATTTATGGATGAACAATTTGGTTATAAACATGTTGGTTTATATCAGGTATTTAATAGCCTGTCAGAAACTCCTGTTTACAATGAAACCAGCAATCTTTTTACTTCTTATGTTAAAGAGTAGTCCAGAGCTGATAGTAGTAGAGATAGTACTGGAGGTAATTATTTGTTCAACATATAGTTTGAGGGACAAATCCCAAACACCGCTTCTCAATTGTGTTAATAGCAGTATTGGAGAATAAATTTCTGGCTGTTTCTTCTGTGGCATGGTACGCTTCAAGCACCATTTTCCTCTCTTTTGTTTTCCCAGGTCTCTTTTGTACTGCTTTTTCAATGAGTATGTTCTTTCAGTGTAAAGTGCTGAATAAGTTCAGAACAAATTAGGACGCAAGTGAAAATTATTTCTACTTCTTTCTTGTTACTAAATATTCCCTCCTAAGGGTAAACATTCTTGTCTGAAAAAG
>VZTU01013054.1:0-10144 GCA_013400835.1 Zapornia atra
AGGGGCTGCTCCAGGGGCTTTGGGTGGTGAGGTTTGACTGTAGGAGAGGCTGGGAGAGGTAACATGATCTTGCCTTAGGCCCAAGTACAGAGAGGACCACGCTGCAGCCCTTACAGCGTGCTCATGATGAACAAGTCCCGCCTTACCTGAGCTTTTGTGTCACCTATCTCAGCAAAGCATCACCGTGTAACAGCGGGGGCACCAAGGATGCTTTTGGCTTGGGCCATGCCTGATGACAAGCCTTTTCTCCTCTGTGGCCTTTCCCTGCTGGAGGTGGTGGAACTGGGGATGTTTTTGCCACCAGTTGCAGTGTCAGCTGGACTTTGAGCATTCCCACTTTGCAAGATGCAAAGTTCCTTATGGAACCTTCCTTCTCCTTTGATTAGTAGGGCTCTGTACCCTCTCGACATGGTTATATGTGGCCAGCCCCAGCCCCTTCCATACCTTTCCATACGTGAAGAGTGTTGTTGCTTCCAGTATGTTCAGGGAAAAGAAATCCCAGGGTTCCTACGCATTCCTGGGGCCTTGGTCCTGCTGGTTTTACTTGTTACAGGCGTTTGAAACCTACCTGTCAGAAATGAAGCTGGTTACAGAGCTGTTTCTCTGGCCCCTCCGTTGCAGTCACCATATGGCTTTCCTCCATCTCTGTCTCTCTTGGTCCCAGACCCACAGTTCAACACCCTGAAGTGGTTCAGGACTCCATGATGTGCAGTGTAATAACCGCAGCCTGGTTATTAAAGCTCAGTACTAACCCAAATATTTTCCACTTCAAATGTGTTGCAAAAATTTGTCTGGTTTCTCCACAGCTTATAATGCTGGGAGCCTGTGGTTAGTTCCCTGTTGAGGGTCCCTCAACTGATGGAAGGTGAAAAATCACCATTCGCAGCGCTAACGACCATAAAATCAAGTGTTTTATTTACCATGAAATGACCCAACCACACACTTGCCCAGGTGCTGGAGCTGCTGTACCTTACAGTCCCTTATAAAGCAGGGAGTTTTACACGACAAGAATACGTGAGAGGAACAGAATCCACCTAAGACAGAAGCCACTGGCAGGGTCTTGCTTGTCAAAGTGCTACAGCCAAGGGCACATGGATCTTCAGGGACAGGTCAGAGGCCAGCTGGGTCTTGCACTCCTCGGTCCCTCCCAGTGCTGGTGAGAATCATAGAATCATAGGGGTTGGGAGGGACTTCCAGAGATCATCAGGTCCAACCCCCTGCCAAAGCAGGGTCCCTAGGACAGGGGCTGGAATCTCTCCAGAGATGGAGACTCCACACCCCCTGGGCAGCCTGTCCCAGGGCTCACTCACCCTCACTGGGGAAAAGTTCTTCCCCATGTTGGTGTAGTACTTCCCATGCTCTGACTTGCAGCCATTTCCCCTTGTCCTGTCCCCACAGACACTGAAAAGGGGCTGGCCATTTCCCCCTGCATCCCATGCCTAAGATATTTATAAACACTAATTAGGTCCCCCCTTAGTCTTCTTCTCTCCAAGCTGAACAGCCCCAGCTCCCTCAGCCTTTCATCCCAGGGGAGATGCTCCAGGCCCTTCAGCATCTCCACAGCTCCTCTGGACTCTCTCCAGGAGATCCCTGGCTTGTTTATTCCAGGGAGCTCAGTGGACTCTGGTACAGGAAGATGAGTGGAACTGGTGGGCAAGCGGCTGTTGCTGAAGGGCAGAGCTGCAGCCCAACAGACCCTCTGGCCCGGATGGACAGACTGCTCCCTTGCTGGGCCTGGCCCGTGCCGCTTTGATGTGCTGCATGTCCTGGTACTGAGCTGCAGTCGCCTCTTTTCCACCCCGACCTCAGCACGTTGCCCGGCTCTGACTGCACAGGGACTGCTCAGGTATGGGCTTGCAGTCACACACAAGAGTTACGTGTAGCATGTAAAGCCTGTGGAGGCAGCTGCTTGAGGGTCTGGCCTTGGGAAGCCTCCAGGCACCAGATGAAAACCCAACCCTGAAACCTCTGATCCCACAGTTCCAGGTGACACCTGTCATAGAATCATAGAATCATAGAATGATCTGGGTTGGGAGGGACCCCAGGGGTCCCAGAGCTCCAACCCCCTGCCACAGGCAGGGCCACCAACCTCCAGGCCTGGAGCTACACAAGGTTGCCCAGGGCCCCAGCCAACCTGGCCTTGAACACTTCCAGGGACGGGGCACCCACCCCCTCTCTGGGCAGCCCCTTCCAGCCCCTCCCCACTCTCTCTGTAAAAAACTTCCCCCTAATATCTAATCTAACCCTTCCCTCCTTTAGTTTTAATCCATCCCCCTTGTCCTGCCATTATCTGCCCTTTTAAAAAGTTGAATCCCCTCCTGCTTATAAGCTCCCTTCAGGGACTGGGGGGCTGCAGTGAGGTCCCCCCACAGCCTTCTCTTCTCCAGGCTGACCCAGCCCAGCTCCCTCAGCCTCTCTNATGGAGCCCAGGATCCCATTGGCCTTGCGAGCTGCAAGAGCCACTGCTGGCTCATGTTAAGTCTCTCATCCACCACCTGTCCTGGCTCAGAGGGGCTCAGAGCACCCAGCAGCACCGTTCAGCCTGTTCCAGGCAGGATCACAGAATCACAGAATCACAGGGGTTGGAAGGGACCTCAACAGACCATCGGGTCCATCCCCCTGCCAAAGCAGGCTCCCTATCTCCTATTACACAGCATTCACTGCTCACACTAACAAATGGCTCCATGACACAGCACCAGGAGGTGAGGGAACCCCCCCCTGCACTACACATACCTCAGCTCAGCACCACAAGTGCCATCGCCTCTGGATCTGTGGCTTGTTGCTGGCTGCCCCGTGCAGCAGGCAGGCGCTTGCTGCTCCCGATCCCGCTCCTGATGGGAATTCCCTCCCCTCCCAATAGCTGCATGGGGAGATTTTCACCCAAATTCCCACAGAGGGGTTAAAAAAAACCCCACCCCAGCCTGCCTTGATAGCATTTCCTTGAGCTCATCGGCCCTTTGTGTCCCCAGGAGCACCCCAAGATGCTCACACTGGGAACCAAGCAGCTCTGTAGCAGAGCAAAGCCAAGTAGCCTCTCCTGCTGCTGTGGGTGCATAGCTGGGGTCCCGTACGTCTCTCTGGCTCTGAAGGCAGCGTTGGCTGTACAAAACATCCACCTCAACGTCTCCTCTTCTCACCATGGGTTATTCTGGGTGGTTAGGAGGCAAAATGAATGAGCATTAAAGGAAACACAAACAGGACTGAACCTGCTTCTGTGTGTTCTACCTGGGACTGCCAGGCTCTGCTGAGCTCTGTCTGCTCCCACCAGCCAGCTGCCCAGGACCCCAGGGGTGCAGCCCCTCACTCCCCCTCTCCTCCTGCTCCTTTGGCTTCTTGAAAACATCATCACAGGCTCGAATCCAACCAGCTCAAATACTTTTTAATACATTGAAAATGTAAAATAAAGAATATACGAAGTACATACAGTTTATATATATACACATATTCCAAATACTTAAAATTCTTATGTAAAATATGATTTTTTTTTTCTATATTATTTGTGTAAAAATACATTTGAAAATGGTGTCAGCTCGATTTTTATGTACATACCCTCGATTCCAATTTCAGTCCCTTTTAGAAAGGCAAAAGACAAGACAAAGGTTCCATTATCTCCCCCACTGGGTTTTACAGGGCTGTCGCTGAAACAAGAAAAGCACGTGGTAAACAGTATTGGATTCCTTATAGAATTCCCATTTTTATTGCATTAATGGAAAAAAAACCCAACTGAATCTCTTCAGTTCTCCTGCTTGTGAAACTAGTCCTGGCCTCACTGAGATGCTGTGCACCCCCAGCCCCTGCTCTGCTAGTTCACAGATCAGCCTTTGCCCAATTTTTATTCTTTTTACAGGTACTAAAATATATATTACTTAAAATATATTACTGTAAGCTCTCAAAATCGATCTTCAGTCATATCAAATGTATAGCATTAAAAATAAAACAACCTAGGTAACAGAGGAAATTCCAGACATCCTCCCCCCCAGGGTGTTCCTGGGGAGGGGGGGGGAACAGGGGCTGCTGCCTCGGGGCTGCTCCATGCTGCTAGGGCTGCAGCAGCACTGCCCTGGGAAAGAGCTTCTCCCCCAGCACAGGAATTAATCCACACTGATGGTGGGAGGTGATGGGCTGTGCTTGTGCCACCCCGTCCCTCCTGCCACCACCCCAGCCACAGACCTGGGATTCTGGAAGTCCAAAGCAGTGCTGGCCCGATCTGCCCTGGCTGGGGGGAGCTGAGCACCCTCCTCTGCCAAGGCCTGAAGCTGAGAGCTGCAGGAGCCGAGCTGGGCAGCTGAGCCCAGGCAGAGCTCCCAGGGAAAGCAGGGGTTTGGCAGGGTTTGGGCTCCAGGGAAGGAAGCCCCCAGGTTGTCTCCAGGCTGTGGCCCTTCCTGATGGCACCAGCGCAGCAGTGGGGCTCTGCCTCCAGCCCACCCATTTCTGGGGTCGTGGCACCCAGAGGGTGGGAGGACGAAGGGCTGGTGCTCACCCTCCACCCTCCTGTGGTTTCAACAGCCAGCTGGGGACGAAGCTGAAGCTGGATCCCCACTCCCAGCCCTCCACTGCCTGTAGCCAGGTGGGAATCAGCCCTGGGAATGGCTTTGCTGCCTTGGTAGCCGTGTGAATGACTCCCAGTGCATCCTGAGGAAAGCTCCACCCGTCCAGGACTTGCCAGGAACTTGCTGCCCCATCAGCTCGCTCTTACTGCCATAAACAAAGACACACTGGTAGAACCCATGAGCCCCTTAGGCTGTTCCTTTCGATTTAAGACCGGACATGAAAATCCCACCCTCACCTTCCTTCCTGCTGCTCGTGAGCTGCCTCCACCCTGGCCTCAGCCACAGAGCTGTGTGTGCTGGTCTGTGTGCTGAACACTACACTCCCTGCACCAGTCCGTGCATCCTTCCCAGGCTGCAGGACTCAGGCGTGGCCCAAGGGGAAGCTTTAACCCCAGTGGCTTTCCTTCCCCAGGTTGCTTTCACTGCCACAACCAGTGCAACACGTGGCTTTGGAAACACGTTTAATCTCAGGGGGTTTTACACCAGCACTTCCTACAGCACTACTAACTTAGTACCCAGGAGCCAAAGCCTCATGCTTACACCACGCCACCCCTTATCTCCCTAAATCCCATGGGAAGGCAGGCTACTGTCTTGGGTGTAGGGCAGATGATGGGATGAGTAGACACTGATCTGTGGGATCACCCCCTCCCACAACGGGCACTGGGAAGGGCATTATGTCAGCCCGTGGGTACAGGGACAGCCCCCCCGAGCCCCGCTGCCTCCCTGCCTTCCCCACTACTTAATGCCCTCTCACAAACCTGTGGAGACTGTTCCACCAGGTTGCACCTCGTCGCTCCTACCACGTTCCACCACAGACATGCAGCCAGGAGAATTTATTTCCATAAAAAGAAACAGAAGAGAAGTAGCCCAAGAAAAGTGCTGCTCCAGGAAAGGGTTACCTAAGGCACTGAACAGAGTTGTAAACTTCCAAGTCATCCCAGGAGGTGCCTACACCATCCAACACGAGCCTGGAGCCTCCAAGACCATAGAGGTTCCTGCACTCCCCAACACGAGGCATCTGCAGTGCAGGACCCCGACCCTACCACACTCCAGAGGACACAGGTGAGTTTTAACAGGAGGAACAAGCTGGGACTGCAGGTCGGTTGGGGTTCATTTCAGAAAGACAGAGACACAGATCAGCCTTCCCAAGCAGGAGCTGCAGCTGGTCAAAGGCTCCAAGGTGGCAGATCCCAGCCTGCCGCTCCCTGACAGCTCCTCCTGCCCCCTCAGCCTGGAGAAGTGACCCCCGTCAACCTCAAGGTGCAAACAGAACCGATCCAACTGTGCCAGCAAAATGACTTTTTCAGCTTAGCCTGTAACTAGACAGGCTTTAGACTGGATCATACTGGGAGATCTGTCCTAGGAATGAACGTGCCTGACTGTGGATCAGGCTGCAGCACGTCTAGAGGTGGCTGAGCTCTTAAGAGGGATGGCCAAACCCCGCTCTAGGTACCGGACACCCCAGGACACGCAGCTTCAAACCTCTTTACACCACACCCTGGGGTTTAAAAACACACTGGAAGCAGGCTGGAGCAGGCTGCTCTGCACCGACTTAGAGCCCAACATGGGAAGCGGGGTTATGCCCAGTACAGCAAAAACAAGAGTCAATTTTGTGTGGGGTTGGGGGGGGGATTTTGTGAGATTTCAGGTTTAAACTGGAAAACCAGACTTGATTTCCACCACTTAACTGCTCATCTTCCCCACGCAGCAGTGATCCATCATCAGAAAGCAGGGTGACTGCTTCAGACGAGCAGAACAAGGACCAAGCTGCAGCTCGTGCTGCCTCACGGCCCCGATCCTGCTCCGGCGGATGCCATGCTCTGCCCCTTATGGTGTGGGTAAGCCTGCAGCTTGCTCTTCCTCACCGTTACCAAATACATCCCTACCCGCTCCCAGGAAACCACGCTGCTTCCCAGGCAAGGCGTTCTGGACTTCACCAGGAGCTGGGCAGGGCAGCAAGGCAAGCAGCCGCGCAGCCAAGGGGGAGAGGAGCAGCTGAGGACCCCCACTCTCAAGACAGCTGTCCCCCCAACTCCTTCCTTACTATTGCTTCGTCTTAAAAAAGGCCTTTGGAATAAAAGTGAATTCAGTGCTTTTCCACCAAAAAAGGTTGAGAGACCCGTCACCTGACCGGGATGGGGGGTGGGCCCCCCCCCGCCCCCAGCACGACAAATGGACTGGACGTGATTAGTGAACCTGACGGTCTTTGTTTCGCAGGAGAAGTCACGTGCAGACCCTCAATGCACTGTAGATGTGACACATCAGAGCGCAGACGGGTGGGCGCTCCCACCAGCCAGCGCTCCCTCAGCCCGCCTGCCCGCGGTGGAGAATGGATCAGAACAGAACACACCCGTCTGTGGCGGCTTTCGTGTCGGTTAATCAGGGTGAGTGAATGTGGGAGCGCTGAGAGAGAGGATGAGCAGCGCTCACTGCGTCCTGCTGCAGGGTGCAGCCCCTTCCCCAGCCCCTGACACAGCCCCGTACCTCACTGAGCCAACGCCAAGCCACGTCACCCCCAGGTGGGTATCTCAGAACAGAGGGACGCCCGCAGCAGGCACGCGGTGAGGCCCAGCACGAGACTGGCTCTCCTTGCCCTATGCTTGGATAAAGAGAATCACTAGAGACAGGAGACATCTGACTGCTGGGGAGGGCTGACTGAGCATGGGAGGCTCCCTAGAGCAGAGCCGGCGCGAGGCAAGGCTCCACGGTGCCCTCTGTCACACACCAGAGCAGCCGCTGGGTCTCGACCACGGGACAGCACTTCCCAGCTCACTCCCCACAAAGCAAGATTCCTGCCAAGCCCTGACAGTCTGGGAATGAAACACAGTCCCACAGATTCATGATCTCTGCTATAAATGGTTCCCGGGGTCACCGCGGTTACTGAGCTGGTTTAGGGCTTTACATCCTCGAATCCTATGGTTAGTACAGTTGCCTTTTTCAGTATCCACCAGCAGCCAACCAAGGCTCTACCTTCCTTGGAACAAGGTCACCGCAGCTGTCTCCTCGAAGAGGAGAGGATATGCCAATGAGAACCACCAGCTGATATTGCACAACCCAGATGCCTTCTGGAAACAGCCTGGCCACGAAAAGGCAACTTCCTGTTCCAAGGAATTGGAGCTCAGTGCAGAGCAATGAAGCGAGCCCATGGTTCCCACTTCGGTGCCCTGTGAGCAGCCAGCACACACACGTTTAGTTCCTTGATTATCCAGTTCTTCTCTTTGGCCAGAGAAGACCAGCAACTGGCTATGGATTTGCCAGGGGGGGTGGTTCATTCCCCCACCTAGAGGAGAGCTCAGCAAACATGCTGGATAGCAGGCTGGGGTTAATGAAACTGCAGTACAAGTCAAACACTATTCTCCTAAAAGATTGAAAAAATATTTTTAAACAAAATAATGTGACATATTTACATAATTCCTTAAGTGCAAACTCTTGTCACAATTCACGGAGTTGAGCTCAGTTCAGACTCACTGTACAAGAAGGTGCTCTTTCTCTAATGAAAGAAGAACGCTACTCTGTATTCCTGATTCGGTTAACGTGTCTCTTGTGCAAGGCAGGAAGCTTTCCTGCTTCTTCCCCACATACTTCTGAAAGGCAAAACCAAACCCAGGCCAGCCTCTTCTTCCCCACGTCCCGCCCCGGTTACCGCACGACGAGGCAGGAGACACAGAGCTTAGAGGGGCCAATGCAATCGTCATGGCAGAAGGCGCCGCAGCCCTTGCACATGATCATGGCTTTCAACCTGCAGTAACATTTGGAAGGGGAATCCTCCATGCCGTTGTCTTCGGCGAAGGCCTGAACGGGGATGGTCTGAGCGTGGCCACCCGAGCCCAGAGCTTGGCTGGTGGGAATGGTGGTGACAGTCACGGAAAAGGACATGACGTTCCCCATGCTGCTGGAGAGCTGATTGCATTCCGACAGCCCGCTCATCAGGGACCCTTGGTTCACGTCTGGGGAGGTGGAGACGTTTATGGTGCCGCTGTAACTGGGCCCGATGAGCTGCTTTGGAGGGTGGGAAGGGGGGAGCAGTGGAGGCTGCTGCTGTGTGGAGTCCGAGGCTGGTGCAGAAGCACTGAGAAGCTCGGGAGTGCTGTGCACTTTCCCCCTCATGGCGTGTGCCATTTGCTCTTGAGCAGCCTGGATAAAATCCCGGGCTAACGTCGTTCCGTCGAATGCCTGGAGGTTCTCCTTGGGGGCTGCTGTGTGCTGGGACATGGCTGCTTCGGTCTTTACACCCTTTTTAGCAAGGGTGCTGTAATCCAGAGAAGTTATGCTGTGTGGTACCTGCTCTTTCTCACACGAAGCAGGAGCCAGGGCAGGCTGGGGCTCCTCTTTTACACCGCTGTGTTCATGTTCATCACCAGTGCTCTCATCATCTGCATCTCCTTCATCACTGCTGCTGCCGTGGCCAGCTATCTCCTCACACTCCCCAAATTCTGGTTTCAGAGCATCAGCAGGACTGTTTGGACACAAGCGGCTTTCAGGGTTCAAGGAGAAGCCTCTCCTCAGGCTCTCTGAGCCACGGCCGTAGGTGGAAATGTTGAGCAGATAATGACCAGACATCGCAGGCTTGGATGTCCTTCTGCCCAGGAAACCCAGCGTAAATCTCTGGCTGGTGGAGCCGGTTTCTAACTGGAAACCTGAGTGAGTGAGGTTCAGCTGTGAAGGCTGATGGACGGTCAACAAATTCTGCCTCTGGACCTTCTTGATGAGGGTCTGAAGGATCTGCTCCTGCGTCGTTTTGCTGAGCGCCTCGTGGCACTGGTCAAGACTGGGCTCCTTTCCCGAGGGGAGCGGAAAGGTCCTTGGAATGTGAGACAGAGACCTGTTCTGGCAAAAGATCTTCCCAAGGTGGTGTGAGGGCAAACTCGATTGTCCCTCACCACCCTCGGCTCCGGCGCTGTTCCCTGCTACACCTGGAGCCCTGGAAGCTGCCGCCACTGCCCCTTTCTCTTCATGAGAAGCTATCGGGACGGTTTTCATCTCTGCTTTGGTGAGAGGCTTCGGCAGGATCTGCTCCAGAGGGACGTTCTTGCCTTGAAGAAGTTGGGTGACCAAAGGGTTGTTAGCGGGAATGCTGGAGCTCGGTTTTGGGAGGGCCCCGCTCGAGCTTGAACCTGCGTGAGGTTTAAGGCTGGGTGCTACTGAGGAGCTGTTAGAGGGGGGGACAGATGTAGCAGATGTGACCACACCTCCAGCCTGGGCTTCCGAGCTCGTGATCAGAGATTTGCTTTGAGGGACATCTAAGCTGGTCCCTCCTAAGGCTGGGGGTGCTGCCTTGGTTCGGCTTGTGCTGGTACCTGCTGCGGAGGGAGCGCTACAGACTGCTCCATCCCTGGCAGCTGACACCCCGCAGGCCTGGCTTGGAGCTGCCGGAGCAGGAGATGCTTCCTCCTGGTTGTCACTGCTGCCAACCCGGGGGGACCCCGAGACAGCGAGCCTGGGGGGGCTCCGGTTCAGCAGGGTGGCCTTCTCTACTGCCGGTACCGCTGGTGGGGAGGAGCTGGCGGCTGGAGCTGCGGGGCTTTGCTGTAGTTGTGCTCTAGGAGGACTGTGAGGTGGTGCCTGCTCCGTGGGCTGGGTCTCCACGTGGGGAC
>VZTU01013059.1:0-12742 GCA_013400835.1 Zapornia atra
AGATTTGATTTTATACTCCCCAAGCAATGCAGACAACAAATATGCTCTGTGACCCAATGATTTTCTTTTTAGCTGAAAAATCCATTAGGCCTTTTTCTTCTGTTCAGAAAGTCTGCTATCAACTTTTATCTGACTTTCTCACCATTATTGTAACGGAATTTTTGAAGATGATCATCCATGTGAAGATTTTTCTGGGGTTTTTTTTGTAACAAAGCTTCTCATAGGGAAAGTGGAAAAACAAATCAGTCCTGACAGATTTTTTTTAGGTCACCCATGGTTATGGAGGAACCCTGCTGTATGCCTTCTGCATATTTTCAGAACAGCTGCCATTTTATTATCTCCTTTTCAGTAGCTACAGACAGAAAATCTCTCACCTACTCAATAAAAAATCCACACACATCATTTAAAATCTCACATATTTAAATCAATTTGTAAATCCTTTTTGCAAATATGTAATGAAGTATATGGTTAGCTTGTGGAGAGGTATAGTGCCTTTATGTATTTTGACTGCAGATAACAAAATAATCTATTTTCATTGGCACTGACCAAATACTCTAATTTTACAGAAGTCTTTCATTTGTAGCATCCGTTGTCTCTGTATTTTGCTTAACAGTGTATCCGGTGAACCTGAGGACGTGCATTTGTATGTCTGATGATCTTTTAAAAGGATGATTGTAAATCATGGTATGTGGTTAGATTTTTATACCATTTTAAAGCTTAAAAATTAGGATAAGGTATTGTGAGTGGTGATATCAGCTTGAACCATGGTAAGGATGAAATCAGAATGTGCTTAAATTTAATCATATGGGGGAATACAGCGATCCTGATTAAATTCACAAAGCCTTCTAAAGAATCTACAGAGGAAGAATAATACTGATAATTAGAGATGAAGAGAAGTTCCCAGTAAAGATGTGATCAAAGAGGTTAAATGTGCTGATCTAGACACGGCACAGAAGTTGTAATGAATTCCTGCATCTTTAAATATTGTGATATTATAAAACTGGTAGCGTATTTCCGATTCAGTTTTACTGTGCATGGTATAATATATAATAGAAAGAAAAAGATGTAACATTGGCCTGGTTTTTAATCTGTTGAATATGCTAGTTTCCTGCTTTCTTATGCTGAAAATTACAGTGCTTAGTATCATCAAAATTATTTTCTAAGTTCAGAAATACTTTGGATTATTTGAGTTATTTTTGTTTGTTTTCAGAGGGAGGGGAGAGGAACCGTACTGTGTTCTGTAGAGGTGTTTGGTTGGAAAATGTTTTAGTATAACCATTTCTGTAGAAAGTTTAAAAAAAACCACTGATAGAAATTGCCATCACAACAGGATCCTTAGTACAAAACTGAAGATCTGACCTTTAAAAACATTAGAACCCAGTTCAGATTTTTTTTTGTTTGGTTTGGTTTGTTTTTTGGGTTTTTTTTTTTTTTTAAGTACCTTCAAAACCAAGAAGGGGGTATTAATGTAGAATATAGACATGTATTAGGCAGTGGTTACTGCAGGTCAACCACAAGGCAGAGACACTCCTGAGCCACAGGGGATCAAGAAAGTGAAATGTTATTAACCTGTGACCATATGGAAGCAGACCTACCTCTAAAATCTCTATGCCACAAAGTTTATAGTAAATTTGTCAATATGAATTACTGGAACATGTTCTCTAAAATCTCTTGAGAGGAGGCATCTTATTTCCAGATTTTTAGTGTTGCGTCCAATTGAGTTAATTTGAAAGATCAGTTGAGCTTTCTAAAGTAGATGAACTGCTTGAACTCTTGTATCTCACAGGGAGCACTGAGAAATTCAAGGGTTCTTAATTTTCAATTGCAATGCCTTTATAGGTCAGTTTATATATCCTGGGACAAATTGAGATGCTTCAGCCCTGATTTCATTGATGTTTTGAATGAGGATATCGTTGAGAGGTATTGAGTGGTGATTTGAGTGAAAACCCAGGATAGAACACATTTATTTCATTATGTATGAGTAATAATTACACAGAGAAGATGGAATCATTTTTTGTGACAGACCAGCTGGCTGTGAAAATGAAGCTGCAGATCTGTTTGTTAAGGTTCTGGGAGCATTTTGTAATTCACAAACTGTCTTTTGCTAGAAATTCTGATTTGTTTTGCAGGATTGTACCCACTGTTTCTAAACTTATGTTAGGGTTTGATTCATTATTAGTTATTAGCTTATTAAAGTAGTATTTGATTATGGATGTGGACCTTTAAAACCATGCTATAGAAGTCTACAGAACTTCTTGCAAATGTAACTTAGTATAGAAAAAACAGAAGCTGGCATCCTTGTCTCTAACCTTCCATGCTATTGAGAAACTCAAATTATCTAATCTGAATACTTTTTCCTATAAACTGTATCATCCAGAAGCTAGCTCCTTACTTAAATCACTACAGAAGCCACATGAAGCTAATGTGGATTTATGTGTGAATGTACTGACTGTCTCATAACGAAGCCTGTTCTTTCTAATAAGTTGTGGTGGGTTGACCCTGGCTGGAGGTCAGGTGCTCAGCAAAATCACTCTACCACCCCACTCCTCAGCTAGACAGGGGAGAGAAAATATAACAAAAGGTTCGTTGGTCAAGATAATGACAGGGAGAGATCATTCAGCAATTACCATCATGGGCAAACTCACTCAACTTGGAAAAAAAACAATACCAATCAAAACAGAGTAGGATAATGAGAAAATCCAAATTTTAAAATACTTCCCCCCACCTGTCCCTTCTTCCTGGGCTCAACTTTATTCCAAAGTCTCCACCTTCTCCCTCCGAGGAGCACAGAGGGACAGAGAATGGGGGTTGGTTTCAGTTTGTCATGCATTGTCTCCAATGCTCCTTCCTCCTCAGGGGAAGGACTCTTCACACTCTTCCCCTTCTTCAGCATGGGGTCACTCTATCAGGAAAAGTCCTCCCTGAGATTCTCCAATATGAGTCCTTCCCATGGGCTTCAGTTCTTCATGAACTGCTCCAGCACGAGTCCCTTCCATGGGGTGCAGACCTTCAGGACCAGAGTGCTCCAGCACAGTCCACAACAGAGTCACAAGTCCTGCCAGCAAACTTGCTCCAGCATGGGCTCCTCTCCACAGGTCCTTCCAGGAGCCTGCTCTAGCACAGGCTTTCCAACAGGTCACAACCTCCTTCCTGTGCCTCCACCCACTATGGTCTTCTTCAAGGGCTCCAGGGAATCTCTCCTCTGGGGCCTAGAGCACCTTCTTCCCCTCCTTCTTCCCTGACCTGTGTGTCTGCAAAGTTTCTCAGATCTTCTCACTCCTCTTGCTGCAAAAGCTGTCCCTAGGGTTTTTTGTTTGTTTTGTTTTGTTTTGTTTTTTTTCTTTCTGAACTATGTTATCCCAGAGGTGCTACCAACATCACTTCACCAGCAGCAGGTCTGTCTTGGAACCAGCTGGCATTGGCTCTATTGGCCAACTTCTAGCAGTTTCTTACAGAAGTCACCCCTGTAACCACCCCACTATCAAACCTTGCCACACAAACCAAAAATGTATGTAGGTTCTCTACAATCAGTCTGGTTTCTTCATTAGTTTTCTTCATTAAAACATAGAAGTGAGATATTGACACCCTACAGTCAGCTTGAAATGTTGTTAGGTGTTTCTAGGATAAGCTTTTTATGTGTTTTTTGAAAATCTCAAATTCTGTTTCTGAAGGACCTTTTGCACTGTAGAAATAGTAGATAAAAGGAAAAAGAATTAGCCCTTATCCAAAATTAATGGCTAACATTATGATTAAGGTCAACTACTAAGACTAGTCCTCCACAGTATTCCGTGAAATTATATACTTATTTCTTCATTCTTTCCATTTGTGAGCTTCAAGTTTACAAGTAGCAATCTGTGCCTGGATATATCCAGGCCCTTCTTTTCTACATTCTCTCATATTTTGCATTTTCCCTCCAAGATGTGATGCTAATTTAGAGTGAACGTGATGTAAATTAAGAAATAATTCTAGAAATGGTGGAATAGGATTTAAGGACATTTTTCATTTCCGTGACTCTCTCTGATCATCATTTACAAATTTGTTCATTAAGAATCACTGAAATGAAGTGTGACTGCTTGGCATTTAGTAATATACATTGGTATACAGAAAGAGATTGAAGCCATCGCTTGCTCTTAATGTTAAATTACTAGCTAGATTTCTTTTTTTTTTTTTAAAGTGAATACACCCAGAATAAAATACGGTATTACTCAATTCATAAAACATGAAAGGACTGTTAATATCCTTGGAACGATTTTGCTGTTATTGCATTCACTGCTCAGAAACAAACCGAGGCTTGTTTTTCAGTTTTTAAGTGCCACATATGTCTTCATCACATTTAAATTTTGGAGTTTGCATGCGGATGTGATCATTAGGCTGGTTTGAGTTTGAGCACAAGTATCTAACTTGCATAGTCATATTGCAGATGTTGCATCTTTATCAGTTCTTTCAGAACTGCATATTTATAATTTTTCTGTGAGTTTTGCACACAGTCTCTTACCCTTCATATTGTAGTAGGCTGGCACGCAGCATTACATTTTTCCCACAAAATTGAGTGAACTTAGCTGTCCTTTTGCCCATGAAGAAGCATGTGAGTCATAGTAACCATTTTCAATGGCTTCAAGTTGGAGCATAGGAAGTTCTGTACCGATATGTGGAAGAACTTTTTCACAGTAAGGATGACAGAGCCCTGGGACAGGCTGCCCAGGAGGGTTGTGGAGTCTCCATCTCTGGAGACATTCAAGACCCATCTGGATGCACATCTCTGCAATCTGTCCTAAGGAACCTGCTTTGTCAGGGGGTTTGGACCTGATGACCTTTTGAGGTACTTTCCAACCCCTACAATTCAAGGTGGGGTCTTCATCATGAAGAGTAGGATAAGAACTGGAAAAGTAAATTGTCACGTTTCAGAGTAGCCTTTCGGTATTCATTGCTGCAAAGAGACAGTTTGTCTGGCACATTAAAGCAGTACCAGCACTGGGAGAAGTGTCACCTTGGGGATAAAGCACTCTGTCCTCACCAGAACTTTGTAACCCTCAGTAAAACCTTCCTCTGGTGCTAACCGCAGATGGTGCACACAATAATAGCAAACTCTTCACCACAACACACGTACAGAAAAGTTTACAGCAACACTATACCTTTGAACTGGAGGTGTAATGCCCTAGTGCAGTAGCCTTCAGTGGACACCGTCTGCAACTGGCAAGCATTAGAGCCACCAAGACTCAAAGCAAAAAAACCAAAGTTGAGAGCACCAGCAGCTTCAAGTGATATTTCCATACACCAACATGAGGGGAGCAAGGAGTTAACTTTGCAGCTAAAACAAAGGGACTACTTTAAATTCTCATCTGTGCTTTTGGGAGATTGACAAGTAGTTACAACTCTCTGGGGAGGCAGTTTTGAACAGAAGACTAAACACTGACTGAAAGACTTGTCTTCTGAAAGAAAATTGGGGAAAAAAAAAAAAAAGGGGGGAAACAAAAATAAAGATCCTAAAAGGTACTTATCTCCAGAGCAAAAATACCAGAAGACCAAAGCATAAAACTCAGTAAGTATCTTCTAAGCATTCATCTCCATAGTCTTACAGAAATAAAGATAACTCCTTACAGTACAGTAAGAAAAATACAGAAAGATAAAACAGAACCTTAATGTAAGAAAATAAATGTATGCACAGATGGAACAAGGGAAATTACTTAAAACACTAAAGGCATAATAAAATAAAATCAATATAAAATGAATGTCTGTTTTATCATTGTTAATAGTATTAATACAGGTGTTATTCATTTTACAGAGCATTTTCTGTGAGGATTTCATACAAACAGGTGCTATACTGTTTTCATGTGTTAAAAATGAATTCTAGGGTTTATAGCATCTATTCTTTTGATGCACTTCTGTAACTCCTACTAAACTTAATTAGTATTATGTGCACATCAAGAGAAGAATAGAAACCGTCTGTGTTTTATTATAATAATTATTAAACTAACATCTCGTACTTACTGAGAACATAGTTGTTTGCCTACTTCCCTACAACCTCCAGCTGTGAACTTTCAATCTTAGAACCTCTAAATAACAAAGGCAGTCCAACTAACCTGCAGCTGCTTCAGCAAGTCTTGGTAGTAAGTGCTAGTCTTACTATTTAGTTAATACTCAGCGGATACTTTAGTATAGTGCTAAAAGCTCGGTGCTGTTTGTCTTAGAATACTACCATGAAATAAAAAGGAGAGTCAATAACCATGAGTGGTGGTAAAATCCAGTGACACTTTTAATCAGGGTTTTCATGTGTACAGTTTAGTCCACCTGCAGTGTCAAAACATAAACTTGACAATTACCGTTTGGCATTTTACCTTGGTTTTCTAGTTACAGATTTGCAGTTTTGCTTGCATGAAATGGCTACTTGTTCAGGATTTAAGAAGCTTGATGGTTAGTGATATGGACATACATTAAATGTCTTCTTTGATCTTCCCATGATATTTGAAAATAATCATTTATTTCTCTGCAGTACTGTAACTTCTTAGTATAAGAGCCAGCCCAAATACCATGGTGAAATGAAGTGTTCTTGATGATGCATGTCTAAATTTTTATGGTACTCACTGTAAAATCTATACAGCACTTTATGAATCTTCAGGCAGATAAGTGATATACATACAAGTTGATTTCACTTACATACTAGAGAAGGAGAAGGTAATATTTGTTCTATTGGGGGGGGGGACGGAGAGGAGAGATTTGTAAATGATCTGATTTGCTTTTGGTGTAGGAAGAAAGCATAATATGAAATATTCTGCAAAATAAAATGACAACGAATTTAGAAAATGTGACAGTTGGTTCAGCAACATATTTAAGTATATAAATAGTTCCATTATAGTCAGTTTTCTCAATGAGACTTCTCATTTACTTTAAGTTAGATAAATTATGTAGTAAAAAAGTTTTAAAGCCATTGGCAGACAATCAAGAAATAAGTTTCTGCATGTGATTATTTGAAACAGACTGCCTAGGTTTAAGAAATATATAGCAATATTGTTTTTTTCATATTTTTTACAGTTACGCAGTGTTACAGAATGATCCAAAACTGATTTTGTATGATCTGGATTTAATGTGTAGTGGGTTTATCATTAAAACTGTTTTGGGGCAGGTGCTTTTTAGACTCAGAAATACTGTGAATATTCTCACTGTCTTTCACATGATAAAACTAAATACTGTAAAAAAAAAAAAAAAGGAAGAAAATAATTTGTTATGAAATTTGAAAAATCTGCCCTAATTATATGGAGCTCTAGAGATGTAACTGTGCCCATTTTTCACTATAATGGATAAGTCTGCTTTGTGAAATGCTTTGCTAAATCATGTTACGTTAATAATAGCTATGAAAATTATTTTTGTTACCTTCATTGAAAAGAACTTTTACCCAGGAGTTAAAAAGATCGGACAGAATGAGCTCTCTGAAAGCTTCTATAGCTAATACTGCATACTCAGAGGAAATCCATGTAATTCACACTAAGTGTCTTGCTGGCCTTGCAAATGCTGTGCGTAAGTTTATTTAGCATCACTACATATTTTTCCTCTACATATTGGATATACCCCTTTTTTTCTGACTAAGATTCATTAGAAGAATAGTCCCCCAATTTGAAGGTGATGTATCCTCACTCTTAAACCCTTGATAGTTTCTGATGTTCTGCATTAAGTTTGAAACAGTAAACAATACCTTATACTTGTAGATGAATATGGGGGTTTTTTGCTTGTCACAGAGACTGATAGAAGATATTTTTTATGGAATTTTAATCTCCTTTTCTGGAACAAAAGACTTTGTGCCTGAATTTTCGCACAGAATAAATTAAGAATACTACCTGTGGCGGTCATTATTTTAATTTTGTTTTTATTTATTTTATTTTGTTTAACCTTTTGTTGTTAGAAAGATAAGATCATTTGAAAGTGATAAAAACACTTCAGTATGCTTGCTGTCAGATGTTTTTCTTTTGAAGATTTAAGTTAACATCAGCAGTTTATGTCATCCTGTGTGCTGTAAGAGCTGGTAAAGATGATCACAGGCATAGCAACAGAGTTGTAAAAATCTGCTGGGTATTTGCTTGTAGTTTCTAAGAGCTTTCAGACATTTTGGTGCCAAGGGAGATTTACACTGTGTTTAGTAAAGAACTTTGTTTCTGCAACTGCAAGCTCCATGCTACTGGATTTTCTGCATACCCAGTTACTAAATACCAAAAAATTTCTGTAATATAGTGAACTTGATTATTTGCCTTGGAAAAAAATTACGTAATGGTTTACAAAACCTGATAGAGAAAGATTTTTCTCTTGCTTTGTAGAAGCATAGACATTTTTAAGGCTGAGAGTCTAGATAATGTTTTTCTTAAAGCTCATGCTTGATAATGCTTGCTGGATTGGGTTTTGGTTTTTTTTAAAGAAAGTAAGTTGTTAAGGTGGGGCTTTGGAGATAGCAGTGTTTATGGACACAGATACCTGCATCAGATCGTGGAGGTTTAGAGTTGTCATATTAAAGGTTAATAATCCTCTTCAGAAAGGTTTTAATAAATCAGGATGGACAGTTTAAACAAACCGTTTTCCAGAATTTCAGTCTTTAGAGCAAGAACACCAAAAAAATCTGTTTATTAGCAAGATGTTTTCCTCATGTGCTGAAGGAGCTGAAAGTTACTGGAAAGTGAAAACAACCAACCTTTATAATTCTTGTCTTAACTTTTCAGGTAATAGTCAGAACGGGTTATGTTGTAGCACTTATTCAGAGTAGTATGCCCTGATAAAATAAAAGCAAAAGACGTTTAGCATGAAGAGATAGATTTTTCAGTCTTCTTCAGGTACAAAAAAAAATATTGAAATACTGTTGTGCAGTCTTAAGATTTATCGCTAGATATTCATTTAGTGGCAAAAATTATTTCTCAACTACTGTAACATCTGACCTACTCCAAATTGCTTCTGAAAAGACTGTATAGTAATCTTCCTGCATACCTCTCCAGCCTACAGGAAAAAAACAGTTTGCTCTCTTTACTATAAAAAAGTTGTGTGTTTAGTTATAAAATGGATGACAGCCATTATTACTAATAAGTTCCAAAAGAAGCACTCCCATTGTTGAAATCAGGCACAACCCTGGTGCTCTCAGTCAAGTGGTTGCATTTCTTCCATGGCACAGGGCCTCTTGCTGCGCAGTATCTCTCTGCTGGGCAGATTCACGTCCAGCATTATCAGGCATTTTGTTTTCTTCATTTGTACTTTCTTCATGCAATTCATCGTACGTTAAGTCTGTGCACAGATTTGGTATGGAGGGGGTTTTTTTGTGCTTTTAGTATTGTTTATTTTAATGTACTTGACATGTCCAGTGCTATGCTAAGCTTAGTCTGTCACACTATGTCTCTTTAAAGGCAGGAACTGAATCTACACCACTGTTTGACCTCATGAACTGTTTTTCAAAGAACGGTTTGTGATGAATTTGCAAATAATCGTCATAACATGCAACATTTCTTCCTATTCCTCCTCACTGCTTGCCCGCCCTCCCACCCAATGTCAAGACTCTCTCAGCATCCCAGTAATCACAGTGGACTGTTCAAAATTTTCCAAGCACTTCTTTAGGACCATGACTTCCAGCTACACAGAACCTTCCTTATGTCCATGCTCATACAGTGTTCCACTGGAACTGAAACATCACTGTATTTGTTAACAAGTTGTCAGTTTCATTTGCAGAAATTCTTTTATTTGAAAAAAAAGAAACCAATCCAAAAAACCAAAGCAGACACAAAAAACCCCCACAAAAAACTAAAGCAGACACAAAAAACCCCTAGAAAATATGCCCTGCATTGTTAGGATCTTTGATAAGCTAGATGGAAAAATATTTTTAAATAAGTTTAAAAAAATATTTTTAAACTGTGAAAAGAAAAAGCTTACTTCTGGATAAATTTAATTAAATATTTAGTAATCACATGTTTACAAATATTGTTGGTGATTTTTTGTTTTTTATTTTTCAGACTGTAGACTACTGTAATAATTTTCATTGTACACTGCCCATTGTGGATTTTTATTTCATTACTTTTTTTAGAGGTATCACTGAATTTCATCTTTAATTAAAATAATTATGATGGTCTTACAATTGTGAGCCTTGAGCTCAGAATTAAAACCTTTTTTTTTAAAAAACACTTTTTAACATTCTATGTTCCTATGCCAAATCAAGATCCAATTTCAAATTACTGGCAATATAATTTATGATGCAATTAGTTGAGTAAATTTCAGCAAGGTTTATAGCAAAGCTCAGTAAATCCGATTTTGTTCTATGTTCAACATCTTATGAATGAATCCCCACACTATTCCTCATTTACTGTTCCATGAGAAATATTAGCTGTTGTTGCTAGACAAATGTGAAAGTGTCATGTTTAAAGTATATGTCTCTTCTTCAGTCTTCCAGAAAGCCTGGTTGAGTTTGCTCAGTTCAGTTCACAACAGTTCACCGTAGCTCTTATGGTTATTATTGTGAATAATGCTTTCGGAGAACGCAGGTGCTAGCTCTCAGCAGATCAGAACAAGTGCTGCCTTGCATCACCAGGTCCTCTGTGCTTGCTTTGGAAGCAGACCTCCACTGTGCTAGAGAGCATGACAAGATCTTGAGTATTTGCTTCCAAGCAATATCTCAGAATACAGATGTTATCTATCATCTTTGGAAACAGCACTTCCTATTATGACATGAAACGTTAAATCCCAGAGTTCTCCCATTTACTTCAGCTTAGAGTAGCAGAAAAATTATAGGAAGAAGTCAAAGTCCCTGTCCACAATCAGTTCTAACATTGATTTTGGGATGCAAAATAATCCATAACAAAACTACGTGATAACATGAACACGAGAGATTTTCTGAGATGAAAACTTTGAATTGTTAGCTTCTTTAGGCTTTAGAAACAGTAGCATTTCTTTTTACTACATATGCCTTCATCCACATGTATTCCATCCACGTGTTGAGTGTTAATACAAGGTTCTGACATGTAACCCCATACTCATTAAAGGGTATTTATCAAACAGCAGTAATAATTTAATCTGGGCATAGAACTGCAAGAAAGCAATTTTTTAAGCAATCTGTGCATCCTCTGCTAGAGAGACAGTTCCTCTGTAATCTTCTGGAACAGAAGTGAATGGATAAATTCCCCCCAGAAGAAAATATCCCCTTAAGCCCCTTGTCTGGACAATGTCCTCAAGGCTGTTTTGATTTACATGGCCAAACTGACCCTAAATAAAAAAGAAATCCATATCTACTCTTTTTTCTTCTCCTACACCTACCCTTCCCTTCTAACAGATCCTTAGATACTGTCTCAGTATTTGTGAGAGACACAGTGTTGCTATAGGTAGCCACCAGAGGTGAAAAGCATACCTCACAGAATTACAAAATGCTATGGATTAGAAGGGACTTTGAAAGACCATTTTGTCCATCCCTCCGACCAGAGCAGGACTTCCCCCCTTCCAGGGCATATTCAGGAAGATAGATGTCTAGAGCACACAATTCCCTTCATAGCCAGGCCACTGGGACAGAACTTGACCAACCACTCATAACAGAAATACTTTCTTGTGTCTGTTAGAGATCCGTAGAGGTTCAAAGATGCCCTGTGTTTTCACATTTACCAGCATTTTGGATTATTTTTCTCATAAACATATGGAATACATGATACAAGGCATTGCTTTCTGTTCTTCCATCTTCCTTGTCTTGTGCAGCATTTCCTTAATTATTAGACAAGTGTTGATAGTGGTGGAACAGGAAAAAAAACCAACAAAAGAATAAAACCCTCACAACTCAAAAATGGGAAGCCAGTGTATCCTTTTTATTTTTTTTTACAGTCACCTATCTGTAGTCATGAAAGTGTTCTGAAAATGTTAAGCATGCCTTTCAGACTGCGGTGGTTTGGCCCTGGCTAGAGGCCAAATGTCCACCAAAGCTGCTCACTCACTCCCCGCTTCAGCCAAAAAGGGGAGAAAATATATATTATGAGGCTTAGGGTAAGGACAGAGGGATCACTTTCCAATTAGTGCAATGGGCAAAACAGACTCAACATAGAATAAAAGAAAGAAAACTAATTTATTACTACTACAACTACACACCCAGTGAACTGGAGACGGGTAATGAGAAGTGTGCCCAGGTCTTAAAGCACCATCCCTCCACCCTCCCTTCTTAGCAGACTTAAACCTCATAAAGATTTACTCCCTTCTTCCCCCCTCCAACATGGCATGGGGAGGGGCAGGGAATGAGGAGTGGGGTTTTGGTCAATTTCTCACATGCTGCGTTCCTCTTCAAGATCTTACCATTTCTATTTCCCTCCCACCCCTCCCTTCTTCACAGATTTTACTTTAATCATAAATTTGCTCCCTTCTCTGGTGATATTCCAAAAGCTTTGCCTTCTGGCCAGTCTGTGATGACTTCCAGGATTCCTGGACGATAGGGGTTTCCTATTCGAGTCCACTGCATGACAAGTGTGCCCCATTTGCTCCACGTGGCATCAGGGGCATGGTGCATGGAAGGGGCCTTTCCTTTGAACATCCAGTCCAGCACTGGCAGTTGAGCTGCCAGAAGGAGATGGGCTTCGGTCACAATCACTTCTGAAGCAGCTCAAACCCCTTCATATGTGACCAGTATTTCCATTTCTGTCAGTGNAGTCTCTTCTGGTGTTTTCCACCAGAGACTCCAAGTAGGGCCATTCTCCCTGGCTGCAGTGTAGAACACTTTTTTTACACCTGGCCCCGTCCCAGACAGGCCCAAGGGCTACTG
>VZTU01013061.1:2314-31446 GCA_013400835.1 Zapornia atra
TTCTCTGGAGACTCCATTCAAACCCCACCTGGATGTGTTCCTGTGTGATTTAGTCTGGGTGATCACCGGGTCACCCAGGTCCCCAGGGTCCCTTCCTAACATTCAGTGATTCTGTGATTCATGGGTGTACCTCTGCCCTTCCACCTCATCCCATCTGTAGCCATGCTGCATTGCCCCCAGCCATGAGCCACAAAGGTGCCATTAGATACAATTATTTGTATTTTTTTAATATATATATATATATGTATATAAAGGTCCCCCTGGAGCTGGCCCTCAAGAGCAGGATTGTTCAGGAGGTGACCTGCCATGTCCTCAGGGCCTCTCCCTGCCTGAGCTGGGCCTTCCTGGCCAAGCCAGTATGTGAGACAGCAGTGACCTTGGAGACTGAAGGGAGGAGAAAGGCGGCTGGGAAAGGGGCCACAGCACCTCCTTCAGGCCCTGGAGCCTCTTCCTGCCAGCAAGAGCTCCCCAGTGAGCCGCAAGCAGATGCAGAATTACTCGATCAGAGCTGTGGGAGCCTCAAGGCAGGGTCTGGGACAGTGCAGCTCGCTCCTGCCATGGGATGTGCTGGCTTTAACGTAAATGTAAATGCCAACAGAGGGACTGAATGCTAACAAACAATCGTTGAGCTGCTTTCGTTTTGGCTTGCTTTTCCTGAGGACACAAAGCTGTATCCCATGGGAGTTCCAGTGGTGATGCCTGACCTCAGTGTAGAATTCCTAACAAAAGAAAACAGTTACTTCCAGGCATGCTGGGTTAGAAAAGGGTTCAACGGGGAGCTCTGGGGAGGGGGAACAAAACACGTTTAAGCCCACCGATCAGCGGATGCAGAGACAGACTGCAAAGCAAGCTCAGCGTCCTGCGGGGAATTGTCCCCATGCTGGAGGGATCCCCGTGAGCTCGGCCTCTGGCTGTAACCCGTGTTTTCAGCCAGGAGAGGGAGTCAGAGACAAAGAGCAGAACCCCAGGAGCCCGCAGTAAGAAAACAAGGCCTTTCTGCGGCGTCTGAGATTCAGCTCTGATTTATTTATTTTCCAAGGTTTCCTCCTTCCGAAGTGGAAAACATTTCGGTGACGCCATGCCTGGCCAGAGCTGCGCCAGCGTGGCAGCAAAACGGACTGTGCTGCAGGCCATTACCTGCAGAGAGACGTTTTACATTGCTCTGACCTCAACCTGATGTGCCAGGCCAGCCCTGCTTTGCCTCCAGCCAGCTCAGATCTGGATGAAACCTGGCAAGCTGGTGCCTTAACCTGGGTCCGGTTTGGATCCGTGTGAATTAGACCTGTTGGTGATGTCACTCCATGCCTTTTCTGGTAGATCATGAGATAAATGAGGTTGGAAGGGACCTCAGGAGGACACAAGAGTTTATATTACTCCTGTTTCCACTTGTAGAGCTCCTGGGCACAGACACTTGCAGCACAAGCATGAGAGAAGCAGCTAGTTGGGACCTGGAGTCCCAGGGCAGAGGTAAGAACTTGAAGCTAGCGACTGCTGGCACAATTTGGAGGGAGCTGTCTGGGCAGGAGCTGTCCCTACAGAGGGAGGGAGAAGCTGGGGCAGGGGTGTTAAGGGATGAAGGGGGTTCCTAGGTGCACCTGATCCAGCTAATTGCTGAAATTAGCAGGGAGGCAGGGTTGATCTGAGAAAAGGCTGAAAACCACCAAACAACTGGAAAATAGTGGGGCAGCAAACAGGAATTTATGTTGCAGGTTGCAAAATCTGGTTGGAGTTTGCACCTTTTAAACAAGGGAGGGAAATTTAGCAGGGGGGTGGCAGTTCCAGACCTGACTGGTTACTAGCTGCTGCAACAGGGTGTTAAGAGTGAGCAGGGATGTTTGGAAGGAGTGAGGTGTGAAGAAAGCTCAGCTTTGGGGGCAAGAAGGGCAGGAAACAAATGAGAGTAAGTGGCAATCACAGTGAGAGATGTGGAAAAGGGCATTAAAATGTGAACAAAAGCTGTGGGCAAGTAAGAGACAATAAGGAAGGGAGGTGGAAGTGAGAACACCACACTGTGATGGAGAGCAGGCAGTGAGATATAATTTGTGGATGGTCCCCAAATGAAGTAACTGTCTTACTTCAGCTTTCCTTATGTGGGGGATGTTAATTTGCAGAGGGTGGTGGGTGGTGAATGGAAGTGAGGGGTTCAAGCACCAAACCAGGTTGTAGGGGGAGTTTTAAAGTGCTGGCACATGGAATCACAGGAATGGCAGCAAGAGTTTCTGTAATTTACTCAAGCTGTGTTGGCATCCTGTGCCTACAAACCAGGAAAGGCAAGACCTGTCTATAAGGAAGTAAAAGCTAAAAACTGAAAACAAGTGACAGAGCCCTGGGACAGGCTGCCCAGGGGGTGTGGAGTCTCCTTCCCTGGAGAGACTCAAGTCTTGTCTGGACGCCGACCTGTGCAATATGAGCTGGGGAGCTGCTTTGGCAGGGGGGTTGGACCCCATGAGCTCTTGAGGTCCCTTCCAACCCCTGTGATTCTGTGATCCAGCCAGTGATGGTCCTTTCCCAGCTGGAGAGTTTTGCCCTTACCCACAGCTGCAGAAGGGGGTGGACTTACTGCACCACATGCATGCAGTCCTCCTTGGGGGAGAGGCTACAAACCCCACCGGCTCTGCTGCTTCATCCGCTCCAAATCTGCAGGGTTTGGGGGAGATTTAGTCAGGAGCTGTGTTGCCTGACCTTGGGAGCCAGGCCTGGCTCCCTGTGGGGAACCCCAGCCACCCTCATGCTCCTCTCTCCTATCACATGTGAGTCGTACCTCTCTGGGCGCTGCTCCCGCGCCCTGCCGTTGTGTTATAAATGAATGGCTGTTGGTTGTTGGTTGATATTTAATGAAGTCCATGTAATACTCTTCATTCATTTACTTATCCAAACAGTCTTAATACCCAGCCTGGGAAAGTTGTCTTGACTTCTTTAAGCTTTTCCACCATTAGCAATAAACATTTTACAGTCTTGGCAAGCTGAGGCTTAAAAGAGAGCATGACTTCAAACAGCATTGCTCACAGAGAAGGCTTTAAACTGATATAAAATCACTAAACTGTGCAAACATAACAGTCCTGTAATAAAGATAATCTATGTACAGTTTGGGCCAAGAGGGGCTCTGGTCCTTGGGGTGCAGGTGGAACGTCTGGGCCCCACAAATTAATTACACAACCCTTTTGGGCAGCTCGGCATCAGAGCAGAGAGCCGCTAGTCCCACAGTGCTGGGTGAGGTCTGCCTGGCTGCATGGCTGGGTTGTATCTCAAGCCTGAGCTGCTTCTGTTGCAGCAGCCCAGCAGTGTGGAAGGGGCTGTAGGGGGGTGGCAGCCCCAAATAATCCCCCTGGCAGGGCCCAACCAAGCTGGTGTAACCCTGCTCCAGCCATGGTGCCTGGCTTGCAGGGAGCTTGGCCACAATACAATCCAACAGCTACAAGGTTGAAGGGACTCAGAAAATGTGCCCTTAATTACCATAAACGTTGATGGCCTCAAAGCCTGGGGGGGGGGGCACATCCTCCAGGCCAGATTTCCATGCCAGTTCTCATGTCACAGTGTCAGAGGGGATCTCAGAGATGACAACCTCAGTTCGGAGGAGCAGATGCCATGCTGCAGAGGACTGCCCCTGCTCTGCACAACATGCTCTCCCCACACACGTGCCAGACCCACATGCAAACAGGCACTAATATGCAAATGCACCCAAATCTGCAGCATCTGCCACCAAAGCAGCTGTATGGAGGCAGGCACCCCCCACCCAGGCGTATCGAGTCCTGCTAGCGTGCGGTCAGACCACCAGGAAGCCGAGTGTGCAGTACAACACAGACATACAGCTGTACCCAGCCCAGGCTTTGAGACTACACTTCCACCCCCCCCCCCTTCCCCATCCTTGGCTTAAATAACTTCAAGACCAGCAATGTTTTCCCAAAAGCTTGGCAAGGAATGTGCTTGGCAGGGCCTCTGAATGTTTTAAATATTACGGGGGTTTTGTAGTTTAATTTACTCTGAACTGAGACTGTTTTCCCAGCCTCTCATGGAGTTTCACAGTGCCCTTGCACACTGGAAGGGAAGCAGCTCTCTCCATGGTGGGACAGGTCCCCACGCAGGATTAGCCCTCAGGGGGAGCTGTGAGGGTGCTGTGCAGGGACGTGTGCTTCTTGCCAGCCCTTTGTGGCTCTGTCTGCAGCGATGTTGAGTGTGTTAGAGTGGGAGAAGCACTCGGGTTTGCTCCTGCAGGAACATGGTTGGTAAATGCTGTTGGATCCTCTCCTGGGGCAGGGTGAGGGAAGCGCTGCGGCTCCCGGGGTTGGGCTGGGTGCATTTGCTTGTGGGCCTTTCAACCTGGTGTCTGTCATAAGCCCCTGTATCAGTGGGAAGGAGTGAGGCAGGGTTGGGTGTTGGAGCAACTCCTAAGGCTTATCTCAGGCACTTGCACAGCCTTGAGGCGAAGGGCTGCAGCTGCATGGTGGGCTGTGAGGAGAGATGCACATGGGAAATAGTAGAATTTCAATGGAAATCTAAGAGCCTTCAATGCTGGAGTTGTCTCCACTGCCTTCTCTGTGGGCACACAGTTCGTGCCAGAAGCACCATGGTCCAGAGTCAGGGATCCTGGGACTGGTGCTGAGATTTCCCCTTGCTGCTTCTGCCTGAAGCTTTTTTCGTCACTTGCCATCTTAACTGGTGCATGAACTGGAGACCTACATGTCTCTTTAGGTGGATTTTAAGGCTTTGTATCCTCTGCAAATCAGGTCTGAGTGGATCCTAGGGTACACATGAACCAGTGTGCTCCATGTCACTGGTTAATGGTAATACTAACCCATTTGTGGGATTAATTAATGTGGGTTTTTAAGGCATGAAGAGGTTTGTGAGAGTCCTGGAGAAGAACAGAGAAGTATATTACTGAGTTACTTTCCTACAATGATTTTTCTGCTCAGTGAGGGACAACAGGTCATGTTCCAGCCAGTGCCAACACCCAGGTTGGCAGGCACGTGTCCAGTTTGCAGTGCTTTTGCTGTGGGTGTCTAAACTGAGGCATGTCCCTCAGGCAGGTCCTGGCCTGTTCATCGCACCCAAAGCAATTTCTAGGAGGATGTAGGGAATCACAACAGGTCCCCCAGACCAGGGCCACAGGGGACTGCAGGTCCCAGCCAGGCAGAGCTGCCAGACATGAGGCAGCATGACGCACAGTTCCCAAACCGCTTTCCTCCCCAAGGGCGCAGGGCTCCTGTCCCCTCAGCTGGAGCTGGGAGCATTTTGCTGACCCCAGCAGCCTCTGGTGTCTTGCTCAGACACTGAGCTGAAGGACGTGACTGCAGTCCTGTTTGTGCTGAGCTCCCCAGCTCACCCCACACCTAACAAAGCTGACAGTGAATTGCCATTTTTATTGGCCTGGGTGGCAATTTTTCAGGCGCTAGGTGTGTTTGTGATTATCAGGGTCACACCTCGATGAGGAATGGGGAGAGATTTTAAACATACCCAAAGCTTCCCTTTCCTCCCACAGCCTCTCTGTGTGGAAGGGGGTTGTGTGGTGTGTGGCCTGAGTTCCCAAACTGGTTGGTGATACGTGCGCTCAGCCTGGAGGGAACGGGCCAGCCTGGCACGCAGAATCGCCTGGCTCAGCAGTGCCACGTTGCTGAGCTGTCCCCGCTGCCTCTTGTTGTCCATGGCTATCTCTGCCTCTGTGTGCACTTGGGAGTTTAATAGCAGCAATAGTTGCTTTTGTCAGAGGTGATATGCAGGCCATAAAACTCGTTTGGCAGTCTTTTTCCTTTTCTTTTCCCTTCTCCCACTGAGATATGAGAGCTGTGGAAAAGGCTGCAAAGCCCCTTGGCTATTTCAGAGGAAGGTTATATAAGGAGTATGAAAAGAATGCATTTCATAGTGTCCAGAGGACCTATGAATACCACTTTTACAGAGCTTTGCTTGGACATCATGAAAAGATTTTACAGCTGGAGATACTGCTGTCCAGGAAATCATCCTCAGTCTAGCTTGGAAGCGCAGGAGAGGACAGTAAAAAGCTCTGTTGTCCAAAAAGCTGTAAGTTGCATCTTAAAGGCTGGTAATATCTGTCCTTATGGCAGCCACCTCCCTTGACATGGGACATCCAGGGTGGGCCCCAGGACACCCAGCAGGATAAACCGCAGCCCATGAGTGGCAAGACCAGGGTCTCAGGGTAACTCTGGGCTGGAGTGACAAAAGACCTGAGGGCTGGGATCAAGGCAGCACTTAAGGACAAGGTTGTCTTTGGGGCAGTTTGTGGGTTCTTTACCAAGTGAGCTGAATCCAGCAACACTAAACCTCTGGTAGGGACCGCACTGATTTAAGATTAACCAGGCAAAGGGCAACCTTGATAGAGCAGTTCATGGGAAGGAATCCAGGATAATTTATTGCTTTAAAGATTTGATATTACATATATGGAGGTTTTAGGCCATATACCCAGGTAAGACCAACTGTGCGTTGCAGGGTTCCTGTGGCAGTGCAGAGAAGTCCTGGGCTTTATTTCACACTGAGGAGAAGGAACTAATTCCTTTTCCTTCTCTTGGCTGCACCAACTGCTCAGTCGCTGGGTGTGTGCTGAGGTAACGGGTGTCCTGCAACCGCCTTTCTGACCTTGCTCAGGCACTCAGCAGTGGTGTCAGGGCTCTGGATTGTCATGGCTACTGAGGGCATGTTACCTGAGGCCTGTCCTGTTCTTCTGTGTCCTTGGCCCCAGAGTGGAGGCAGGTTCTTAAGTGGTGTCTCCACATGGTCCTCAGAGACCCTGCATCTCATACCTCCTGGCAGTTTTCACCAGTGTGACTGTCACTGGGAGGCCACTGGACGTGCAAGTGGGATGTAAAATCAGGCTGCTTCTCATCCCTTGTACCTGCAGTGAGACTACCTGCCTCATTTCACATCGGGATGGGAGATGGGAGAACATGATGGGCATCTCCTGCACATCAGGGCTGCAGTGCTGAATGTTGTTGCTCCAGAGATATCTAATCTTTACAGCCATCTAGACTTCTTTCCCCTCTTCCTGTTATCTTCCTGGGCATGCTACAGCTGAGAGCAGGCTCCCATGACCAGAAGAGCAGGTCATTAAGAGCCTTCTCTAATTGTCAGCGTGTTTCTTCACCTTTACAACCAGTGACAAATTGACTTTCATTTTATCATCTTACCATGCCCAGAGGCTCAGTCTGCCTTTGGCTGCACCTGCTGCCAGCAGGAGGTTGGCTGTGTGTGAACCCAAACAGAATCATCACCCAAAGTGCTGAGAAATTACCTTTGAAATACGGGAGGGACTTAAAAATGAACATGTTCAAAATGCTGGTAACGTATTTTGGCTTCCTTCTCTTGGCTTTTGGAGCGTGGTTACTTCAAGACTGTAAGCTCCCTGGAACCACAAAAGCAAATATTTATTCTTCATGTTTGTGTTTCTTTTAATGAAAATTGGGATTGTCATTGTATCTTATGATACCAGCACACGTGGCTTCAGGACGGATACCAGCTAATGTCAGGCTTGCCAGGAAATAGTGACAGCTGGCAACAGCATCAAATGCTTGTTTGGGCTTTTTCCTCAACACATCTGTGTTTTGTGCTCAGACCAACAAGGAGGTAAGCCCCTTGGTTTAAAAGAAATCCTTCCAGAAGAAAGAAATCCATCTGTCTGGGAAAAGTTAGAAAATATTTTTGCATTTATTTCTTTTTTTTTTCTTTTCTTTCTTTTCTTTTTTTTTTTTTTTTTTAATGAGTACAAACTCTAGTGAAGAAATATTCCTCTGTTCCCATTGGAAGGCAGTAACCAGCAAAAATTAATGTACAATATTGAGGAACACTTGGTGCAAACAAACCAAAAAAGGATTCCCCCCAGAGTATGTCTACGTACAGGGAAAAAAGGTTGCTGCAGTTGGAAAAGACAGCCTGGTTATTTGGAGGGGGTGGGGGTGGGGTTGCATTTAATCTCCCAATTATAAAAAATCAATGTGATTTACAAAATAATTTACAGAAAATGATTGGCTTGGTCATTGCAATAAATTACTCGGTACGATGCCACCAGCGCGGAGAGGTGACACCACGCTCCTGCCACCGCCAGCGCAAGGCAAGGTGTTTCATTTTGGCATTGGAAATGAAGGGACAGACCTGCAGCTCCTCTGGCTGGGCTGGCTCAGGTTCGTCCTCACCAGGGACCTCTCAGCAGCCACAGTTCCCCCAGCGTCACCTTCCGGAGAGGCCAGCACCCCACAGAGCCTGTGGGCAGTCAGAGCCTGTGGGCAGTCAGTGCTGCTGCTGCCTTGCTGTGCCAGAAGTTACCCAGGCCTGAAGCTGTGCAGGGCTCTGCGAGGTGCTGGGTATGGGACGGCTGCTCTCCTGGCTTCAGCTGGAAACCCAAGGTCAGATCTGTGGGTGTTCAGCACAGGCAGGCACAGAGGAACCGGGGCTGTTGCAGGCAGCAAGCAGAGCTGGTGGATGCAGACCCGAGGCTGGGGCAGACCCAAGGGGCTTGGGCAAGACAGGGTCTGTCCATGACCTCTGTCGTCGTTCTCTGCAGGACTTGGAGCATGGTGTAGTTGAGGTTGTTGCCCTCTAATCCTCTGAGGTCTGAAGGAGCAATAACAAATTCTTATCGTGTCATGAGGGCCTATACATCTGTTATCAGCCACTCACTCCAAGCTGAGGGAGTGGCACTGGACTGGACAAGGAAATTAGGTGTTATATCTTAGCATTAAAGCTGGGTCTAAACGGAGATCCTGGGGCATGATGCTCCCAGCACTTGGGCAGCCCAAGACCTTGGTCTAATCTGTGAGGCTCGGGCTCTTTGCACCCTCACAGGTCTCTCCCCTTCAGATGTCCTTCCCTCCCGCTTCCTTCCAAATAGGCATCCAGTGGTCTTCTAACTGCTGAGGAGCAGTAGTGGGGTCAGTGATATTTTGGGCAGTGCTGCCCACCACCAGCTTGTACAGGGGTGATGCCATCCCATTAGCTGAAATCTCCTGAATGCCATGGTCATCCCCCCCAACCTCCCAGTCCAGGTAGCAAAGAGGCAGTAAGTGGTGTAAGGGAGGGAGGGATTTGGCAGTGGTTGCCTCTCTGAGCCTTGCGTTGGGAGGGCGGCCATGGCATGGAAATAACAAAACCCCTCGAGAGGCAGAAGGATCCAGATAGCAGAGTATCCTGTTGGGACAGATTTTGCCCCAGTATCAGTTGAAAAAGATTTGTTAGACCTGGCTGCAGGGGTTAGTTTGCTGGAGGGTGATACTGTGCAAAGACCTGGGACTAGCCAAGGCTGAGGAATGGTTCTGCCAGTGCTGCCTGGGGAAAACCCATGTGCTTCGCCTGCCGTGATACTCCTGGGGAGCTTCCATCCCCATCAAGTTTGGATGGATTGCAGACTGTCTGGGGAGCTGGCATGGCTGTGGAAGGGAAGCCCTGCATTCACGCAGCACAGACAATTGCTTGTTCACAGGGTCTGGTGTGTGTTGAACCAATGCTGAGAGGTGGTGATGGGGGAACAGCCAGTCTCCAGCTAGTCACTGCAGCCTCCCCACAGAGGGAGGCAGAAATCTGGCCCTTCTTACAAGGACTGAGGGTTTCAGTGAGGCATCAGCCTCAATTCTGGGACTCAGGGCTGCCCGTGGCACATGCTGTCCATAACTGCAGGAAGACAGCTTTTGATGGTGGTGGACAAGTCCAATAAGCAAGTCCGTGTGCTTGCACCCAAGGACCTCTGGATGGCTTCTCTTTTCACAGTGACAGAGTTAATTTGGGCTTTTCTCCTACATGGTCTTCTAAACGAAGCCAGCTGGTCTGCAGATTGCTAGATGACCTCCTGTTTTGTGATGGTGGGCTGTGGGATGGCGGTGGGCTGTTTTGCCACGGTTGCAATGGCTCCAGGCAGCAGCTTATATTGCTCTGGTCCTGAGCCTGCGGGTGGAGATGGCTGTGGAGTTTCTGGAGTAGCTACAGAGAGAGAAACACAATTAGAAGACTTGACAGCACTGGGATCTGCCCTCAGTCATGCCAGGTTCAGGTGCAAGCAAAGCAAAGGCCCTGTAGGAAAACCATAGATCCTGATGGCTTGTGTATTTGCTGCAAGGCAGCCTGGACACACCAGCATGGTTAGATGCCCTGGGAGAACTGCAATAATGAACATGGAATGAGGGGAACTGCTAGTGTTTTGACCTGTACTGGCCAATTTTTTGGTCAGCTGAGGTCATCTCAGCCCAAATTCCCAAGTGTTGGCCCCATGTGGTGGACCAGATTCTCCTGTGGTTTTGCAGATGGCAAAGTGAGCAGTGTCTGAACCATTCAAGGGAAGGGGAACCTTTTCACTGCCTTCAGTAGGCACTGGATGGACCATTCATCCCTAAACTTAAGGGCTATGTAAAAGTGACAGTCTCCCAGGGAACATCTCCTTGAATCAGTTAGTCTAGCCTAATCTGATCTAACCCAACCCATCTGATCTCTGTTTGTCTTTCCCTGCTTTCTGCATAGGAATTTCTCACTCACTCCTTATCAGAGACTCTGTCTTGCATGGAAATTTCCTGGCAAGGTAGAAACTACTTCCACAGGCACACTGCAAAGCACTTGGTTTCCCTGGGAGCTATCTGTCTGGCAATACTCACACATCTGCCCGTTGTGCATCTGAGGAGGCATTGTGTTGGCCACAATGACGTTTGTTCCCAGGTTCTCCTGGATCAGGTGAGGGTGCAGAGGGTGGTGAGCATGCGGCGTTTCACTTGATGAGCCTAAAAACGTGCATATGCCATTAATTGCCACACTGACAGAAGGAGACAGTTCAGATGGGCAGACCCACTGCACCAGAACACCCAAGGCTTTGTGCAGGTTCAGCTTGTGCATGTGTGATTGGAGCTCACCCCACCCATCTTCCTCCATGGCTGCCTTGGGCTGGCTAACCCCCACGTGCTGCCTGCATTTCCTCTTACATGGGATTATATTCCTCTCTTCCTGAGTCACACCTCCGTGGAAAGAACAGCACAGTTGCAACTTTTCAGTTTGTTTTTTCCCATTGGATGCTCCCAGTGGAAAATCTGGGACACTCTTTCAACCTGAGCTTTCATACCCTTTTGTTTTGATGACTCCCTTGTGCCGCAGGGTGAAATGGCTGGCTGGTAGGAGCTTGGGAGTTGCACAGCAAAGCTTGTCTCAGTGCAGAGGGCTGGGGATGCCTCTCCATAAACAGATGCACACCTAATGCATCTCTTAGATGTAGAAATGGAAGATCCTTTGTTACTACTGCCAATGACAGGGGATGATGATTTTTCATGACTGAAGGGCCGACCTGCATACAGGCTGTCTCCACCTTTGTCAGGGAAGACGTGATGGCTACAGAGGTTCTCAGGGGGATGGGATCAGTGAACACTGAGTGTCTTCTTGTAGGACCCTCAAGTACTCACCTCCCAACAGCATCTCCTGCAGCAGGTTGTCAATCTTAGCCATGCCGAAGAGCTTGACGAACTGGATCTGCTCTATCATTTGCCAGGTGATGCTCTGGAGCACAGGCAGCAGCAGCAGCAGCTCCCCAAAGCGGCCCCGTGAGTCGTATTGCCGGTCGTTGATGTAGTCCTCCAGGCTGACCTGCACCTGGTACCGCATCCGCTTGATCTTGGAGGGGTCACTCAGTCCCTTGGCATCTGAAACAACCCATAGAGCAGACTATCCAGACTGCTTCCCTAAGAGCTGCCCTTCAGGTCTGGGCACAGGCTGAGGTGAGCTGTCTCTGAGTCTCTACTGTCTGCTGTAATGGATGTTTCTTCCCTTCTGAGGTGGACCTCTCCCCTCCCTTTAAGAACAGTTTGGCCCAGGGAGCAGACAGGGCAGCATTTCCACAACTCAGGACATAGTATCAATCAGCATAATACAGAGTAGTCCCCTCTGACAGCAACCCTCACCAAGCTTGAGCCTACCTGGGTCAAAGAAGATGATGGCTTTCAAGCAGGCATATTCGTTGTCGTCTATCTGCAGGTCCTGGAAGGGGAGGACCAACTCGTCCAGGATGCGGATGGCCACGCGGTTCACCTCCACCAGCTCAGGGCAGTTCCGTGGGATGATGTGGTCATTTCCTGTGGAGAAGCAGCACAGACAACGTCACCTTGTCATTGGCCAAGACTTGTCAAGGGTGGCAAGGAGTTCAAAACCCAGGTAACCGATGTGGAGATAATTCTGAGTGTGAAGGACTTAAGGAGGTCCTCTTTCTGCCCCTTCCTTGGCTCAGCTTGCCAGAAATGCTGATCCATGTTGGCAGAGCAGCTTCTCCTTGCACAGGAATCACTCCAGCAAGGAAGAGCTGGCTGAGGAGTGAGAGCCTTTTTCTCAATCGCTCCACAGCCTGCTTACACAAACCAGGGGGGGAACAGTGTGAACATGCATAGGCCCACTACTTTGCCACATGTCATGGCCTTGATGTCAATGTTAGCCATGCCTAGCTGCACCCAAAAGTTGTGCTAGGCTCAAAATACAGATTAAGGCACCACCTTTCAAAAAGGATGCCTGCAAACACTGAACCACCCTCTCCTTCACCCTGTCAGGGAAGCTTTGCAGAGCAGATGGGCTGGGAGAAGGACTGCACTCTTTTACCTAGCAGCAAGACATCCTTGAACACCATGGACCTCTTGGTAGCTCCCAGTAACAGATGTTCCCCTGCATGTGCTCGCAGCAGTGCTACCTGCAAGGGCAGAGAAAAGTTATTTGGGTGATGCAGAGACAGAGCCAAGCCTGGGATTTCACATAAGCAAGAGGAAATCCCAGCATTCCTGTATGGCACTGGAGGAAGGGGAGTGAGAGACCCTCTCCAGTAACAGTCAGAGAAAGGTTAAGAAATGGTTTACTCCTGTGCATCCAGCAGAACAGCACTGAAACATCCTGTATCCAGGGCACATGTCATATGAGCAACACCATGGAGATCATCCCAGGACCTCACACCAGCATGGGGTATGTTCACAGTGGGCAGTTTGTAGACAAGGCAACTCCTACAAAATGCAGAACCAGGGACCGTGCTCCAGCCCAGGAGGCAGGGAGAAGTATGGTTCCACTGCTGGGGACACTTGCTGTCCCTCTGGGCCGTGCCCACCTCCCACTGAAACCATGCTCACGGGGACCCACGTCTGGCTGGTGGGGTCACCCCCTGGCCATCCATTCCTCTGCAGCAGTGGGCACTGGGGCCAGGGAAGCCAAAGGGATGTTTTCTTGCCCTGATGTTAATGATT
The DNA here is from genome assembly GCA_013400835.1 of Zapornia atra. Lineage (NCBI taxonomy): Eukaryota > Metazoa > Chordata > Aves > Gruiformes > Rallidae > Zapornia > Zapornia atra. Next base: position 15,493 of record VZTU01013061.1, read on the forward strand.
GAAGTGTTTCTTTTTACACCCTCCAGTGGCTCCTGAGAATGTTCTGGATCTTTTGCCCTCCTTCAGTTAAAAATTTCAGAGATTTCGGCAGAAACAGAAGTTAACGATTGGACAGCCTGACACAGAGGCTTCTTAATGTCCAGCCAGGAGCTTCTTCTGGAGAAAACAATCATTAAACATTAATGGAGAGACTCTGAAAAGTGCATCCTGATGGTAACGGTCCCCTTTCCCAGTCTGTTATCCCTCAGCATCAGACAAAGCCAAGAGTAGTCCTACCCTACCAGAAATGCCAGGAGAATGTGTCACTCGTAGAAGGGAGCTCTGCTTGGAAAAGATGCTGATGTCTGAGAGGGATTATTGGGGTTTTTTTTTTCAGAGGGTGAAAGAGAGTTATGCAAAATAAACAGAGTGGAGGTCCTTGCAAAAAGACTACACACACATGATGCTGGGGAACCTTTATCTGTATGCCAAGATCTAGCCTCTCTATCGCTATCCAAACATGGGTGGATGTGTTAACAGAGCTGCTTGTCATTCCCAGAGCTGCACAAAACTCAGCTTTCCTATCTGACCAAGCTCTGAGAAGGATGAAATAACTGAGAGTCCCAATGGGGATCAAAGCCCTCACACAGAAATTTCCTGCCTAATGCAAATTCATGAAGCTCAGTTTGGAACCACCATTTGTGTTTCCATAAAATTTGCTGGTTTGAGCAGGGTTAAAATAAATTACTGCAGCAAGGCAAAACCATCTCATTTGATATTTGCTCTTGTGGTGATCAACCTGAGATACATCATTATGTTGTGAACTAGGACAAATCTCTTAGCCCTGGGACAGGCTGCCCAGGGGGGTGTGGAGTCTCCTTCTCTGGAGATATTCAAGACCCATCTGGATGCTGATCTGTGTGACCCATCCTAGGGACCCTGCTTTGGCAGGGGGGTTGAACTCAATGATCTCTGGAGGTCTCTTCCAACCCCTACAACTGTGAATTCTGTAAGAGGTGTACACCACAGAGAACTTTAACTTTGAAATGAAGTGGCTTTGCCCCACCAAAACCCATTGCCATGGCATTTTGGTAGGGACAAAGAACGAGGGCTTGGATATGACCTGTCCTATAAAAACGTTGGCAGAGATGATTCATTCTCAGGCACTATTTTAATGGCAATGTAACAGTGTTTCCCAACTTTAAGTGTTCCCTCTGGACATGTCTTGACTAGCTCTCATGCCCCTTGAGCAGCTGGCTTGCACATAGTTTTGTTATTCCCACTCCCTGGCATCTCTGTCCTTCCTCCTGCCCTCCCTGAGCATCTGCTGCCTCTGTTCCCATACTGCCCTTCAAAAGCACAGATAACACTGGTTAGTTTTAATGCAGCTCAGTCTTTCTTCTCCAGCCCTTTGGGACAGGTTAGGAACTGCTCACGATGGGGGATGCCTGGTTGTAACAGGAGACCTGTTTCAGAGGAGAGGAGCCTGAGGAGCATGCTGAGAGCAGCTTCAGGGTTCAGACATGATCATCTTTAGGCTTTGTTTTCACCTTTGAGAAATTCTGCAGCCCCACAGTTGTAAACTGAGCTCGTGTGGCAGTTGCTGTAAGTGACAGGGTGATTACCCAGGGTTACTGCCCCTGGTGCAGGCAGCACAGAGCTGTGGTGGGGGATGTGGCTGCAGCCCGGTCGCTGTGTGGTTGTCATTTGCCATCTGGGTTCCTTTTGGTGAGTTGTGTTTGCCTGAGGAGTTGAACAGATGTCTGACTGAAACAATTCAGCACTTGCCCACAATAGAGAAGAGGGAAATAGGCTCTGCTGTTAAGATCACAGAGTTCCCTGGGGCTCTGAGTGCCTGGTGATCACTGAAGAGCTCAGGTTTAGGATTCACAGGGTTTTGATCAGCTGGATACTCACAGTTTCTGGGTATCACAGAATCATTAAGGTTGGAAAAGACCTCCAAGACATCATCTAGTCCAACTGTCCCCCTACCACCTACATTACTTACTAAAGCATATCCCTGAGTACCTCAATCCAAACTTTTCTTGAAGACCTTGAGGGACGGTGACTCCACCACCTCCCTGGGCAACCCCTTCCAATGCCCAACTCTTTCTGACAAGAAATTACTCCTCATTTCTAACCCAAGCCTCCCTTGGAGCAACTTGCAGCCATTCCCTCTTGCCCGGTCGCTACTTATCTGTGAGAAGAGGCTGACCCCCAGCTCACCACAACCTCCTTCCAGGTAGTTGTAGAGAGCAGTAAGGTCTCCCCTGAGCCCCCTCTTCTCCAGGCTAAGCTGTCCCAGGTCCCTCAGCTGCTCCTCATCAGACTTGTATCCCAGACCCTTCACTAGCTTCGTTGCTCTTCTCTGGACACACTCCAGGGCCTTGGCTTTCTTGGAGTGAGGGGCCCAAAACTGAACTGAATGGTATTTGAGGTGCAGCCTGGCCAGAGCTGAGGGGACTTTTTTTTCTTCATGATACAAAAATTATCTCTAGATCAGTAGGGCTGGACAGTGATCCCAGCCAAAGAGAGCACGTGCTGGTTTTGTGACTGTGCACTTGCAGGCTGAAAACAGCTTCCTACCCTTGACAGGACCTGTGCTGGCCACTATCAGGAGTGCTGTCCCTTCCCTCTGGAGCCTGCCCACCACGCACACACGAGCTGTTGGTCAAGGCTGGGCACACAAGTCCTGCAACATCTGCTGCAGACCTCTGAAATTTTGACCTAGGCAGAGGACAGGTCCTTTGAGGCTGCCTGAGATCCTGAAGTGTAGTTTTACAGAGGATTTCAAACCCTCTGTGCTTATCTTGGTTGTGGAACCAGCAAATGTTACTTTAGTTACTTTTGTTAAAGGCAAATCTATCTCTTGTTTTTCAGCTCTGAAGAGAGATTCTCTTGCTGGCTCAGGAGCCAGCTAGTGTTTAGTTCCAATGATCCCACACCAGCAGGATGGATACAAACATGTCCTCAGGCAAGAGGCAGAAAGAAAGACAGGCAGATTCCGGCTTAAGCCTTGAGCAGACCTTAGGCTAGAAATCAGTCCTACTAAGTCTGATTATGCTAAGTATTTGTATAGCACTTCAGGCTTTCAAAGTGCTGCACAAGCTATAATTAATAAATAATTGACCTATAGACCCATGCAAAATGCACAACGGATTGTGTACCTCATTTGAGCTCAGTGTTATCATGCCTCTGCTCATCGACTGATTAGCTGCACATGCAAATGGCCTGTGCTGGCATTGTATGGATGCTGTTCCCAATCAGCTGTGGCAGGCAGGATAACAGAGTGAACAATGCCCATTTTCTTCAAAGGTCTCAGCTGCCTGGCTCCCCTTAGGCTGCCTTGGCCGGGGGTGGATGGAGGGGATCCTCTCACCTGGTCATCCAGGGGCAGCTCACAGAAGGCAGGGATGTACTTGGCCCACTCCACCAGCACCAGCAGCTGCTGCTTCATGGATTCACACACATCTGAGATGTTGGCAATCTTCTTCCCTCGGATGTCTCCGTTGATCACAGGAACCGGGGATGATATCTGGAAGGAGAAAAGATCCTTCAGCTCTCAGTGCCACTGAGAAAACAGAGACAGGAAAATCCCCAACCCATGGGTTGTGCTGGTACAGGCACCAGCATCAACAGCTGTTTTTTCCTGTTGCACACGCAGCCCCCACAATATGTGGCCAGCACAAGTCCTTTCGATTGAGATCAACCTGGGGATGTGTGAACACAAAATGCTCCAGAGCTGAGGCTGTGGTTCCTCTTGGTTAAACTGTCATGCCTCGAATAGCCTGGAAACCATGGAAGAAATGTTTCCAAAGCCAAGATCTTCCTCCCACTAAACAGATGTGCTCAGCTGAGATCCAGCAGGGAACAGGGGCTTGTGCAGCAGTCAGGCTGCAAGGACATAGCCTCCCTGTGCTGCTGCACAAGCTACTTGGTCCCACCAAAGGGCAGAGAAGGTAGGTGCCCCTTCCACCCTGCTCCAGACCTGCCCTGTCTGCTTTTGGCAGGAGACAAACAGGCTCTACTTCTCCTCCTGCACACTAAGTCTCTGCTGAAGGTAGCCTTCCAGGTTTGACATTGCTTTCTGTGAGCACCATGTCATTAATATTTGACATTAATCACTTTGAAATGCTAAAGACAGTCTTAAAAGACATCAATCTCCCATCCCTCCCTGACATCCCCCCCTGCCCTGCATCTTTTAGGCTCTTTTGTTCTGGACACGTGCAAACGTGCCCACAACACAGCTCTGTGGGTTTTGGGTAGAGAATTATTTGTGATTGCAAAGGCAAATGGGGCCACTGCATTTGCAAAGGCCAAGCCTTACAACTGGGCAAGTACAGTCACACAGAGCTGGAAAGAACATCTCCCCCTCACCAGCACCCAGCTTCCTGCCTTAGGTCTCATGCATAGCTGCTCACCCAGCTCATCTAAAAATTTGCCCTTAGTCACTACTTTATCCTCATGCTTTTGTAAGCAATTAACTCAACCCCATCGCTGCCCTCTGCCTGCCCTCTGTGCTCTTGCACAGCATCAGCTCTTCCTGTCCTGTTCTTGCCAGCATTTTCAGCCCGGACCCTGCCAGCTCCCTGAGGAAATGGAGTTCAAATGCCACCTGCATGTATTTTTTTCCAGGTTGTGTTCCCTGGAAGCTTTCCAGCTCTCCAGCTATTATTGAATAAATAAGATTGTAAAAATCTCACCATGTATTACCCTAATCAGAGAGCCCGGAAGGCTTAGCAAATAAATAAAGACCTCTGAGTGAGTGACCTGAGATCTTGGAGAAAGCAGCTCCTCAGCAGTATCTTGTTCTAATTAGCTAGGCACATAAAAGTTACCAATTACTGTGCTGGAGCCTGCCTTGTTTAATGAGTCTCTCTGTGCTCTGTGGGAGAGCAAGAGCTCCCCTGGATTTGTCGATGGTTGTAGTTTTTATCAGCAGACCCTGCTCAGGATGTACATGTGATGCCACTGCAGGGCTCAGAGTCCCAGGAAGCTCCTTCCATGTAGATGGGGTGACTTGAGACCCCATTATCTCACACCTCTGGGAGCAGCACCAATATTATTTATATGGGGTGTATAAATATGTTAAGACCTGTGTAGGACAAGGTGAGACATGGGATGGGGTATGCTTCTAACATGGAGCCTAGAGCACGGCGTGTCCTGTCCCAGAGCATCCCCTCAACAGCCTTCAGGATAATGCCAGCCCTGAAACAAGGGAGAATATAGACTGCCAGCTTGAACCCCTCTTCGTTTCCACTGGGACAAGAGTGCTGCTCTCCCCAGCTCCCATGGAGAGTGGCCACTCCTGCCTCCAGCACAGCCCCATCCTCATCACTATTCTCCCAAAGCCTCCCCCCAGCTCCTGTCCCATGTCCTCCCAGACAGTGCTGATTTGATGTTTGCTGTTTGCAATGTCCAGGTTCTTCAATCAGAGCAGTCTTTTCAGGGGAACACGTTAGGAAGTGTTAGTAATGCCCTTGTGGAAATGGGGACCTGCCAGCGTGTTACCTGCATAAAACAAGCATGAAACCGATTCCTTCTGGAACTGTGGGAAGCCAGAAGCTGGAGTTCCCAACAGCCAGTGGGGAGGGGAGGTTGCTCATGAGAACCCAGCCCCTCAGCTGGCTCAGGCAGCCACAACTCCTTGGATTTCAGTCATTCTGCCCCAAATCCTTCCAGCAGGCTCCCCAGCCTTCATGTGTCCATCAAAGCAGAACAGATGATTCCATATTATTGCAATTGAGTTCTGGGCCAAGGAACATTAAAGGGATGGTTTCATAGAACAAATGCCTTTGAGTTGAGTTGGCAGACAAATTACTGAGAAAAGAGGCAGCAATTTGAAGACCAAATACTCACCTGGCTGTACTAGCCAGGTAGTGCCTGAGGCATTTGCATTTGCCAAAGAAGAAAGAAGAGGTACCTGTTGTGCCAGGACTTCTGCCTGCAGTAAGACGTTGATGGAGGGCAAACTGCTGTCTTCGTAACTCGTTCTCCTGGTGCTGATTCGGTCCCGTTCATTTTGGACAGCTGTAAGAGAGTATGATGCCTGAGCTGCAGGTGGCAAAGCTAGCACAGGCTTCTGGAGGTCAGTGGTCTGGAGTGCTGCCTTAGCTGCAGTTTCCCTGTCTGGCAGGGCAGAGGTGCAGCTGTGTCTGGTTTGTGCTGGGATGCCTGCAAGAGATGGCTGCATCTGGTGGCTTTGTTTTCACACTCATTTTATTAGGCTTTCCTGGGATGGGGATGTTTCAGAGCCCAGACACCTGGTTCAAAGCCTGCAGAGTTCAGTGGGAGAGTTTCCTTTCAAGGGATCTGGCTCTTAAGGTTTTTGGTTTCAGGATATGGGGTCTGAAATGGAGGCCATGCTTATACATGCAGCCCAAAGCTTACGTGTGAAATAAGGAAAAGCTGAGTGAGCTGGGGCTGTTGAACCTTGAGAAAAGATGACTGAGAGGGGACCTGATCAATGATTATCAATATCTCAGGTGTGGGAGACAGAAATGGCCAGCCTCTTCTCAGTGTCTGTGGGGACAGGACAAGGGGTGATGGCCTCAAGTTGGAGCACAGGAAGTTCTGAACCAATATAGGGATGAACTTCTTCCCAGTGAGGGTGAGGGAGCCCTGGGACAGGCTGCCCAGGGGGTGCGGAGTCTCCTGCTCTGGGGATATTTAAGACCCGTCTGGACACTGACCTGTGTGACCCGTCCTAGGGACCCTGCTTTGGCAGGGGGTTGGACCTGATGATCTTTGGAGGCCCCTTCCAACCCTACAATCCTGTGGTTCTGTGAAGTGAAGGAGTGCCTCCATGGCTGCCTTCTCTGCCCACGACTCCCAGATGAGTTCCGTTGGGGAAGCTCCTGCACTCTATGTGTGCAGTTGGAAAACTTCCATCTAAGCTACAATAAGGAAGGAAGTGGAGAACAGCTCCTCCTTACCTGTGCACAGCAACTAAACACTGTCATACCTTATTCCAAAGACTCACCCCACGTGCCTCCCTGCTCCATCTAGGCTTGAGGGCCTGGGCTCTGAGTCTAGAGGTAGCACTAGTGCTGAGGGGGAGGATCTGTCTGCCTGGCACGAGGCTGTGGGCTGGCTGTAACTCACCGCAGCCACGCCAGCCAAAGCCATCTGCTCAAGCAAGGTATTGATCAGTGGCAGGGGAAGAGAACAGTCCCTGCCTTAGGCTGGTGGCTCTCTGGATTGATACGTTCTCAATGTATAAATCCCTCTGATAAAAAGCAATAATGAGGCTGGGCCAGAAGAAAAGCCCTGCAGTCAGCGGCTGTAAATAGGAGCTGTCAAGGTTATGCTGCTTGTTATCAGTAGCAGGCCCCCGAGTTCAGTCACGCCATGATGTTTTCCAAATGTTTGCTCAGTATTTAGCTGGTCATGCACCTAATGTAACTTCTATTGAATATTAACAGACAGCAGCACAGGTCTGGGATGAGCGGGAGCTGCAGGGAGAGGAGGATTCCTATGTTCTTCAGGAAAAATCAAGCCAAGTTCCTTGCAATCCCTCATCCCCTTTCACAGGGAAGAAACCTTCCTGCCCAGCGGTGGTCCCACAGACCAGGGTTTCCTGGGGAAGCTGCCCAGGTACTGCTGGTAGCTCCCTGTTGACTTCAAGGACCCTTTTCTCCTGAGTTTCTCCTCGAAGGGGTGTGAACGGGGGAGGGCACAGAATTGAATTCCTCTACAAACACCTCCTGGTTTTCCCTTTGCAGAAGCTCCTCTGCGCTGCTCCTGGCAGTCTGTCCATCTGCCAGCGGGGCTACCAGCAAGGTGACCAGAGGGGCCTCCAGCTGGGCCACCAGTAGGACCACAGCAAGCCCAGGTTTCCTTGCCACCGTGGGTGCTCCTGAGAATCAAGCAGGGCTAAACAAGGGCGGCTCTTGTTCTGTCATGCCTGATTCATGGGGACCTGGGAGGGCTGCAGAGACAGAGGGGCAGGGAAGTGGTGGGGAGAGCCTGGGCCATGGGTGTCTTTACTCATTTCATAGGGAGCTAAATAGCCAACATGCTTCCCTTTGCTCTGGGTCCTTTCTGCTGTGGCTGCTGTATCAGATAAATCTGAACTCTCTGCAGAGGGTCAGCAAGAACCTAGATGCACATTAGGAAAAAAAGGTGCAAAGGGGCAGTCAGACCTTTGCTGGACTCACCCATCCAGCTGGGGATTTCTGGGTGACTCTGGGACAACACCACTTAGAGCAGTTTTGCCAATGCATTTCCAAATTTCCAGGCCTTGTTTGAAGTTTCTGCTTCTCACTGATGTTGAGAAGCACTCCCAAACTGCTCAGGTGCCCCAGCTATGTGGGAGCAGAGGTGATGTGTGTGTCAGTGCGAGCAGGAAGAGCCTTGGGTGTGATTTGTGTGTACAAGCGTGGGCAGTTCTGACACAAGCATGGCCCTGTGGCACTCTTGTGGGCTTGTCTTTGCTGGAATTCTGTGTGATGCTCTGAGAAGTGGCCCTGAAACTGAATTTGGGATCAGACAGGGCTGCCAGACCTTGCCCTCCACTGCTGGGATGATGGTTGCTTGCAAGGACTTCACCTGGGTGAAGGTTGGGCACATGCAGGGCTCGTGACTAGAGACCAAAACTCTCCCTCAACCCCACTGTGCTGGGGGTCTGGATCTGTGCACAGGAGAGCACCATGGAGGGAAGAGGGGGTGAGGATGGCTGGACGAGTGTGCACATGACAGGGACTGGCCTTGGGCTGCCTCAAACATCTACAGCCAGCACAGCTGCTGCTGGGGGGAGCATGGGGAAGCCACACTGTCACCCACCTTCCTTCTTCATTCCTGCTCGGAAGCACTTCTTAAGCCTGCAGTATCGGCACTGGTTTCTCTTGTCTTTGTCTACCACACACTGCCTGTTAAACCTGAGAAGAGAGAGAGGTATGAGGAGCAGCAAGGCTGAGCCTGAAGGCAGGACAAGACAGAGCCCCAGGCTCCAAGCTATGCACAGAGCAGCTTCCCAGAGGCTCACCCTGAAAAAGGAGCCCCAAGTCTGTGCCTCTTGCTCTAACCTGAGGTTTCTTCTTTGCACTGATCATCTCAGCCCTCTGCTCTACCCCCAGATGTTCAGTGAGGATGGGCTAGAGCTGGCAGTGGCATGCAGGAGCTCAGGCTGCTCAATCTTTCTCAGTAACCACTGGGCACAGGATGCTCATGATGGACTGACAAGCTCATTGCAGTTAAAAGTGTGAGCCAGGAGGGTCAGAGCCACCTTGGTAGCCTCTGTTGTAAGTTGGATCCCAGTTAGAAGGGAGGAAGAATGCATTTATTCTGGATGAAAAAGGGCACAGGGTTGTTCTGGAGCCAGGAAGGTTAAGAAGTGAATTTAAGTCCCTGCATCTCCCAGGCTGTGCCTGGGATCCAGGCAGGTTGCTTCAGAGCTCTGGGCAGCATCGCTGGTATGCAAACAGCTCTGCAGCCACCTGTGCTTCACAGTTGGGAAGCAACCAGCTCCTTCCCTCCTGCTTGTATCACTGAATCCACCACATGCAGCGTGGCAAACCCTGACCTGCCACGTGTGCGGCTCTGGCGTGCGGCACAGGCCTGGTGGCCGTTTGCAGCAGGAATTTCACTTGCAAATTTCATCTAATTACTGCTGATTGATCAAGTTTCCAAAGTAAAGACAAAGGCACACAGAGCTGGGAAAGGGCTCCCAGCCATGCCCAGGCCTGAAGCTTTTCAAGAGCCTTGTTTCTACTGTACCTTTTAAAGCCCCAAGCTAAAGTTTCCCCATGGGGTGGCTGAGAGCAGCTTTGTCAGTGTTTCTGGACATCTTAGATAAAAGACCTGGCCTGCAAAGAACTGGGCACCTTGGCATTTCGTGCTGGAGCTGTGGGGAGGGGGCTCCCAGGGGTGCAAGCAGTGATGGGCTTCAAGCACACTCAGAAACCTGGGGCTTCATCCTGTCACTCAGGTGTTAGAGTCATGTTGCTGCTACTGTTTCCAAGCAGCTGTTGGGCCGTCAGGGGTAACTAAAAAGCCCAAGTGATTTAGCTGAGGGTTCCTCCATCTCCCCTGTGACTCTCCATGTCTCAGTTGCTCAGAGCAGGGGTCAGGCAGGTCTCAACCACTGATGGCATGGGAGGGCTGTGGGTTACCTCCAAAGGCACAAGGTGCAGCATGGGTGCCTCATCCTCAGAGATGGGCACACCGTGCTGCCCAGGCTGGTGCTCCTTAGATGTTCATCTTGTAGCAGTGACAGGATTTTAGGTGGGTGGCAGACATGCTTCCACCTTGTGATGGAGAAGGGACAGGAGGCCATTACAGTATCCCAGGGAGTGAGTGGGCTTTGTGCTGCACTCAGAGCACTGAGTTGCAAGATGCTCAGCCCCTGGCATAGAGTTTCCCTCCCAGCATCACCTTCCTTGCTGGTTGGCCATACCCATTCACAAGAACACATGCTTAGCCCCTAAAGAATGGGCCAGAACCTCCCAGGGTCTTTCCCTGGTGATCACTGGAGGCCAGTCCCAGAGTGAGAGTGGTCTCTGACCCTTCCCAGCTTGGGGGGTGAGGTCGGGGCAGGTAGTGGAGAACGCAGGGAGGATGAAGAGGATGAAGGACCATGCTGAGGGCTTTGCCATTCGGTCCCTGGGATCTGTTTCCTCTCAGCCACAGAGGGACCCTGTCCCCTCTGCCCTTACCTGCAGGAGTACATGTGGTTCTTGCGGACGCTCCTCCTGAAGAAGCCTTTGCAGCCATCGCAGCTGGACGCCCCGTAGTGCTTCCCCGTGGCGCGGTCCCCGCAGATGGCACAGAGCGCGCTCACCCCGATGCTGTTGGAGGTGTTGAGGTTGGCTGCTTCTGATGGAGACGTGTCTGCTCAGGAAAGGACACAGGAAGAAGAAGATGTTAAGATAGATAGCCAACATTTCCTAGCTGAATTTCCAGTGAAAGACTTGATGTTTGGAGGAGCCGGGCAGCTGCGGCCAGGCTGTGTGGCAGAGGCCGGTCAGAGAAGTGTCTGAGGAGTGGTGGGGGCTCCAAGTGTCTTAAGCCATTGCATTTTGAGGGTGCAGAAGCCCTCTGTGTGCCAGGCTGAGACAGCTCTTCCTAAAGGCCTGACTCCACCAATGCCTTCAGCCTGTGCAGAAACCCCTTGGCAGGAGTCACAAAGCGGAGCCAAAATTCCTCAGGGATTTGCAGACATTTGGGCTTCAGTAGCACAGCCAGAGAAAAACCTGGCCCAGAGTTAGAGCTGAGGCATTACAGCACAGTGTGAGAGGCTGGGTTATTACAGACATGTTTGTGTTACAGCACCAGAAGAGCCCCAGACAGCCCTGAGCAGACACTATTAGGGAAACAAGGTGACCCCCCTCTTTGCTGGGGAGCTGCTGTCAGGCACGGAGCTCCGGCCTGCATGACTCTTCTTGAGGAGAACAAGACCTCAAGTGCCCAACAAATGACTTCAGGTGGGAAACTCGTGTGGGCAAATACTCCCCATGCAGGGCAGGGCTGATCAAGCTAAGCCAGGGAAAGAAAGAAAGTCACATTACAGCACGGAAGAGGCTGATTGCTGCGTATCTTTCAGAGTCTGGTGGCACCACGGCTGAGAGCAGCGTGCCTTCCAGTTCTTACAGAGCAAGGACTGGCACTTGCAGGGCCTTTTTGGGAGGACAGGGAATTGCAGCAGCCTCTGTAGGACAGCACACCTGAAAGGCTCGAAACCATACAAACCCTGTGCTAAACCCCCTCAGGCAAGCCAAACAAACCTCAAGGCTGAAGGGATCAACCCTAAATTCAGTTGATCTAATTGTCCCCTCCCATACACATTTTCCTGTCTCAGCACAGGCACATTCCCCTGTCTCAGTGGGAATCCCCATTGCAAACCATACCCAGGACCTACAAAGCCACAGAAACCTGCTGGGATTTAATAACTGAGTCTGCTGGTCCCTGGTGCCAGGGTCTGGCAGGGATGTGGTTAACTCCAGCCCCAGGAGGGCCACAGCTGTTCCCAGTTGGCACCCAGCAGGAAGGGGGCTGGGTGCTATAAAAAGGCTGGTCCCAGGAGGGCTCCCTTTGGAGGCTGGAGGGGGGTGCTGGGGAAGGCTGAGGAAATGCTGTGATTTTAGCACTGATTTTGTGGGGAAGGGGGTATTGGAGCAGGTGCTGTGCAGCCCCCTCATGCCATTCATTGGCACGAGTGGATCTGCGATCCCAGGCAGGGAGCAGGCACAGGGAAACCTCCAGCCACCCCCTTCCCTGGTCCTGGCTGCAGCTTTCGTTTCCCTGCCTGCTTTCTGTCTTTCAGATTCCTTGTGTCCCTGCTGTTTTTCTTTTCCAGGTCAGTTTGAGGTCTGTGTCCCTGCCTGCCTGGCACACCCTGTTGTTGGCACCCCGTTTCCACTCTTGCAAAGCTCCCCTCTCCACTCCCAAAGCTCTGAGTTCCTTCCAGATCTGTGCTGTGTGTCTTTTTTCCCTTTTCAGCTTGCCTCTGAAAATCTCCTTCCTCCAAACACATCCTGAACCTCAGCTAGATGAAGGTTATTCCAAAAGGAAAGTTGGATTTCCAGTTTCAGCTAAACAGTGGGATTGCATGAGAGAGGACGAGGTGATCTGCTGGTAATCCTGTTACTTCTCTATCTGCCACAGCCCAGATAAATCCCTTTTTAGCAGTGTATCAGGCTGTGATCTGATGGGCACAGAACAGGAAAAATTGGCACTGCTATCAAAGAAATTACAACATCTTACTCTAATAGCCAACTGACGATGAAATTGTTGCCTAATAGATAATTTTCCCATTAAGCTGGTTTTGTAGTGCCAGAAATGTGGGCTTCTGGCTACTGCAGTGGGGAGGGTTTAGTGGGGTTGTTTTGGAGCTCAGGTGAAGAGAAGAAATCTTACTTCAAATCTGAGATCTCATGGTAGATGCTCATGCTCCTGGAGAAGTCCCCAAGCCTCTGTGAACATGGGATGCGTTTGGTTGGTGACAGCGACAAACTTGGTCGCTGCTGAGCAGCCACCTCAGGGCTGGAGCTGTGCAGGCAGGGGCTGAGTGCTTCTCAGCTGAGGGCTTTTGGGGTGCCAAAGCAGCGCTGGGGGTAAGACCTGCCCTGGGCTGCAGCTGGGCAGAGGAGGAGGAGGAGAGGTGCTGGTGCTGCCAGACCCAACTGACTTGTCCGTCCCTGGGGAATGTTTTGCATTGTGCCTGATCTCCTCATGTAAAATGATCATGTAAAATGACCGTGGAGCTGTTGGTCCAGGGGGGTGGCCGAGTTGCAGACCCCTGTGCGTGAGCTCCAGAGTGCTAGGTGGGACAGGGCTGTGGGGAAGGACAAGACCTGAGCTTGTCCTGGGGGGTTGGGGGTTATTGGCAGAGCTGGATGGGGCTGTTCTCAGCCCTGAGATCCTGGGCTGGGTAGGACCAGGGCACCCAGGATGGCTGCAGGTTATTGCACAGCAGAGTCACTTCGGCACTGTGGTGTCACATCCATGACAGAGCTGAGCCATAACCTGAGAAATATCCACATCAACTGTGAGTGGGGCACCCATGCCACCGACATGGCTCTCCTGGGATGGGGTGCCCAGCAGCCTCAGGGACTCACCAGGCAGGAGGAAAGGGCTCGGGGGGTCACTCTCTGCAGTGTCCTCCATTTAGTCATTAACCTCGTATTTAGAGAGACTTTAGGGGGACTTGGAGAGGAATCTCCTGTTATCTCTGAGCATTTAATCAGCAGGTCCCCAAAGGGGTGGGCCAGTGTTGCAAATCCCAGCGGGTTAAATGCGATCAGACCCTCCCGAGGGGATGGGAGCGCTCATCCATCCTCTACCAAGGGCTGAGCCTCCCAACCCCACAGCACTCCCAGGGAAGGGGGTGCCACCCCACACCCCAGCACTTCATGGAGAAGGGCCATGACCCAGGGGCAGCACTTGAACGTTTTTTGGTAGCGATTTCCACCCTTGCTAGGCACCAAATGGCTTTCTGCTCCGGGAGAGCTGCTGCTGGGGTGGGACTGGCTCTCAGCTCTGCGGCCACGGGCTCAGTGGTCTGTCTGGGGAGCTGTCAGCAGCGTTTCACTCAGACGCTTTGGACTGGTCTTTGCTTTTGGTTGGGGTCTGGGTATGATGAGACCCCCCTGTGCTTAGCCCCAGCCCCTGAGCTCAATGTCCCTCGGGGACCTGTCACTGCACCCAGCTCCTTGTCTACACCCGTCCCCTAGGTGTCTGGGCTGCAGATCACCATCCCACCTACACTGAGCACAGCATTGCTTCACCACCTCCATTTCTCCCTGGGGGGAAGCAGAAACCTCCCAGTTTGCTGCTGGGAGCCGCGCAGCTGACACCCCTGCCATGCCCCAGCCCTCCCGAGAGCATTTTGGTGGCTTCCCCCCCCGTGACTTCTCCTCCTGTGGCCCCCAGCTCATCCCACCACAGCGGAGGGGACTTACCGTTGCCCATAGCCAGCACCTGCATGTTCTCAAACTCCAGAGTGGTATACGCCGGGTCTAGCGCTGCGCTATAATCTGCCATCTCCATGTCTATTAGGGCTTTGGAAAGGCGCATTATCATCAGCAAACAGGGGCCAGATTGTACCGATTCCCTTGTCCGAGGCTATTGGCCCTTCTGCCTCCCTCTGCCTCCGGTCGCTGCGTCCCCTATCTGTGGTCTTTTATTTCAGATATTTCTCTGAAAGGATTTGCTGAGCCTCAAGGCCTATACTCCCCGGAGGGGTGGAGGCAGGAGGCAGGGGGTTAATCGTTAATCATCTCACCCACTGCTGAACGCTGTGGGCTGGGTTTCTTTTTGGTGGAGCAGCAGTGATTCTTGTTGACTGTTTATGATTGAATCTCGAGGTGCTTCGCCGATCCTGGCTGCTGGGCACAGGCAGGAGCGTGGGAGCAGGGGCTGGCCACCCAGGAAACACCTTCCCGGGATATTGACCTTGATGCTGAGCTGCTGGTGTTGGTCTTAATTGTACCTGGAGTGGAAAACTTGGAAAAAACCCTGCTGGGAGAACAAGGGTGCTCTTCACTGCTGTCATTGCCTTCCCCTCTCTACTGTTGGCTGCCTTCTCCCCTGATCTTCCCTTCTCTCGCTCCCTCCATCCCCCCCACCCCTTTTCCCTCCCAGGCAGAGAAGGTCAGTGCCTGCCTGGCAATTTACACGTTGCTATGCAAAGTAACAACGTATGACTCCTTTTACTTCCCTATAAACCCAGTTTTACAGGGACTAGATGCCCTATAAACAGATCCCACTTTGCACCCGTGCCCAAACAGTGAGTGGGGCTGGGGGTGGCACAACACTGCAGCTGTTCCTGTCCTACCCTGTGCCAGAGACCCCCCACCTGGCCTTGGGTTTTGGCCGACATGTCTTAAAATATTCACTACAACTTCAGAGCTTTATTCAGCAGTGGGGTGGTTGTTTCTGTGAATGCAGCTGCTACCAGCTCACTGACACTGGCACCTGCGGTGCCACTGCTCACCCAGACTGGAGATCCGACCCCCTGTACTATGCAGGGGGGACTGGAGCAAGCATCAGGGCTGCTGGTGCCCTCCTCCTGGCTAGCCTGGATGCTCTCTTCCTCACCTGACCCTGGGCACATCACTCCTCTGTTTTAGGCAGGGTGTTTCAGTGTAATTGCAAGGTCAACAAGTGGGGATTTAATCAGTTGCTGTTTGGCATCACCTGGATGGTGCAGGATAACCAGCAGTTGGTGGTTCAGTATCAGCTCGCTCTGCATTGAAAACATCCCAGGATTTCACAACCTGCAGGAGGTGACTGAAGCACACTCTGCAGATTTGGGTTCCCAGCTGGCTTGTAGTTGTCCTTCCCAAGCACCCCAAGGCAGCCCTGGCCCTGCTGAAGCCCTGAGCCGCCCTGGCCACAGTGGTATGGCTGCCACAATGTGACACCAAGGTCTCTGGCTCCACAGGAGCAGTTGCCTTTGGGCAGTGATGCTAGCAACAATTTGCTATTCCTATGTTAGAAGCACAAGAGACAGTTCAAGCAGCCCTTGCCCCCCCC